>JAKFHU010001952.1:0-37630 GCA_023783475.1 Daubentonia madagascariensis | reverse complement strand
ACACTTCCTTGGAGGTGCCTGTCTGTGTGATTCGCTTTTGTAATCACATGATGTCTGAACAGATTGTACTTTCGCCCCTCACTCATGGTGAAGTTAACCTGTGCACATCTGAACGTGTGGCTGCTTTCTATCATGAAATAGAAGGATGTTCATTTGAAAGTGCTGTATATTGTCTCCTGTCCTGCTTTCTACCGTAATCTCATTACTCGGCAGTTGGAAGGTCAGAAATGTCAACGGTTTATCGAGTTCTCTCAGAAGAGCGAAGCGCACTCCTGAATTAAGTATCTCTTTCTGACTTCTTTATGTATGGAAGCCTGTGAACACCAACAGAAAATCATCCTTCCAGACAGAATGAAGCCAAAAATAGAAACCACTGATCACCTCGTGGTTTTTTCTCCGAGATGAGAAGAGTTTTCATTCAAAGCAGCTCTGTATTCTCCATTAACCCACTTTGTACGAAATTACAGACCTTCTGCAATGAGAAGTTTGAAATATTACCGGTTAATCTGGATCTGCATCTAAGTAGTATAGTTCCACAACGATGCTTCTGTCTTTGGCACTTTTGCTTTTGAGTCATCTGAGGACACACTGACAATAGTGCTTCCATACACAGATTTAAACAATCCTCAACACAACTGATCATGGACCTGGTCTCTCTCAGTTAATACAACTGGGTTCCTTTCACGTAGCTTTATATTGTCAAAGTTCCCTTCTTGCTACCAAAATGCCATCCTCTCCGCTTGGTATCTTGCCATTAGCAACAGAAAATGGGGTCCCACATAAGAAATGCCGTACACATCCTGAGGGAGCATCTCTGTGAGAATTCCTTTACTTATAGAACCCAAGGAACAAATACCTGTAGAGAATACTTCCATACAGGGATTTATGCAAATCTGCACCACACAGAACCTCTAGAGGTTTTCTTCCTGTGAAGTAGATTGCTTCACTGGGAAAGAACTGTAGACTATCCTTTATCCCACTTTCTGCGAAATTTCACTACTTCGCCACTTCAAAGATTGGAAACGTTTCTAGGGCATCTAGGTCTACAAAAGTTACACTGTAAAGTTCCATTGGAGGCATTTCTCTGTGTTTTTTTGATTTATGCTAGTGAGAAGAATGTGTAATTTTGGCTTCCATAAACAGATTTAGGCCCTCCAGATACCAAAGGAAGTCCTAGCTGCTTTCTCTCAGAGAATGGAAGTGTTGGGAATTTGTACGTGTTTACTTTCGGATCGAACATTTCCTTCTTTTCCTCTTAGAAGCTTGAGGTATTGCCGGATAATCCGGCTCTATATCTGAAGGCGCTACACACCTTGAGGAGGTGTTTTCTGTGAGAAAACATTAACTTGTAGAGGGCTCTATGGACAAAGTGTGTACAAGTTTCCATACAAGTGATTAAGCCAACCTGTGCACTACTGATCATCCAGCTGCTGTCGTTCTAAAAGTGGAAGCGTGTTCACTTGAGACATTGGTATGTCCTCCAACCAACCGGTTTTTTGAAAATTGCCTTTCTTTACTATACTCAGAAGCTGACACACGGCCGCTGAAAGACTGGGTCCCCTTTGAAAGCTAGCACACACCCTGTGAGTTGCCTGAAATAGGGACTGTTTGTTTCACCAGAGCATGGGTGAAGAGACTGCCAATTAATCTTGCATACACAGAGTCAGGATAACATGTGTAGAGGTGACCATGTCCCTGCTTTCCAACGAAGAATAGAAGTTGTTTCATGTGAAATAGCTTATGTTGGCAATTTGCCTGCTTCGTACAAACTTGTCACTCTTCTGAACCTAGAAGCTTGGAAATATTACCAGAGAAACAAAGTCTTCCATAGAAAGGAAGTACACGTCCTATAGAAACCAGCTCCTTGACAATTCTTAAACATACGGAGACATGTAAAAAGAAACAGAAAGAAACCTTCCATATGGAGAGTTACGCTAAGCCATATGCAACTGATCACCCAGCTGCTTCCTTTCAGGGGTGAGGAGTGCTTGCCATGGAAACAGATTTATATTCTCCACTAACCCACTTCGTACGAACTTACATATTTTCCCCACTAAATGTTTTAAGAAATGACCAGAGAAGCTGGGGCTACTCAGGAAAGCAGTATGCTTCCTCCAAGATTCTGCCCTATTTGACATGTTTGCCATTCGTAGCTTGGGAGAACAAAGTGACCATCCTACTTCCCAACACATATCTATCCGTCCTTAACACTAGTGGTCATCTACCGGCCCTTTGTCCTAGAGCAGATGTGTTTAAAGTGGAAAAAGCGTTATGTAGGCAGTTTACCCGCTTGCTGCGGCAGTGTCATTCTCTCCCCTTATTCGGTTCGAAGTACCAACGGGGATGTGTTTCTACAACCGACGTTCTGGACTCATCCTGACGAGGCATCTCTGCCAGAATTCTTTTATTATAGAAGGCCAGGATCAAGAAAAAACAGAACCTAATACTTCCATCCAGAGATTTGAGCCCAAAGTTCCAACCAAACATCTAGGTGTTTCTTCTCAGGAATTAAATTGTTTTAACTGGGAACAACTTTATATTCTCCATTTTCCCGCTTTGTACGAACTAGGAGTACTTCTAAACCTAGAACTTCGTAATGAGACCCGTGAACCTTGGTCTACAAGCGAAAATGTGTACACTTCCAAAAGGATGCAATTCCACGTGACCTATGCCACCGATGAAAGCAAGAGAGAAGACACTGTTCCTTTGTTTTCCCTACACAGATTTTTGCTATCCTCAACACAGGTGAACTTCCATCTGCTTTCTGTCTGAACATAGGATTGTTATGACTTTGGAAATATTTCCTTGCCAATTGACCCGCTTGCTACGAACATGTCCTTCTTTTCCACTTTGAAGGTTTCAACTCTCACTAGATTATCTGGTTACCAATCAGAACGTCGGAATGTTCCCAGGTGAAGCATCTCTTTGAGGCAACATTTACTTGGAGAAGGCTACGAAGACAAAGTCTTTGTCATCTTTCCATCCACAGAGTGAAGCCAACCAGGAAACGACTGAACATCCAGCTGCTATCATTCAAGGAACAATAGTGTATTCACTTGGGACACTTTTCTGTCTCCCAGCTAAGCCATTTTGACAAATTTCCTCTTCCTCTTCCCTTAGAATCTTAGACATGTGACAGGTCAATCTAAGTCTACAACTGATATTGTGCACACTTCCTTGGAGGTGCCTGTCTGTGTGATTCGCTTTTGTAATCACATGATGTCTGAACAGATTGTACTTTCGCCCCTCACTCATGGTGAAGTTAACCTGTGCACATCTGAACGTGTGGCTGCTTTCTATCATGAAATAGAAGGATGTTCATTTGAAAGTGCTGTATATTGTCTCCTGTCCTGCTTTCTACCGTAATCTCATTCCTCGGCAGTGGAAGGTCAGAAATGTCAACGGTTTATCGAGTTCTCTCAGAAGAGCGAAGCGCACTCCTGAATTAAGTATCTCTTTCTGTCTTCTTTATGTATGGAAGCCTGTGAACACCAACAGAAAATCATCCTTCCCAGACAGAATGAAGCCAAAATAGAAACCACTGATCACCTCGTGGTTTTTTCTCCGAGATGAGAAGAGTTTTCATTCAAAGCAGCTCTGTATTCTCCATTAACCCACTTTGTACGAAATTACAGACCTTCTGCAATGAGAAGTTTGAAATATTACCGGTTAATCTGGATCTGCATCTAAGTAGTATAGTTCCACAACGATGCTTCTGTCTTTGGCACTTTTGCTTTTGAGTCATCTGAGGACACACTGACAATAGTGCTTCCATACACAGATTTAAACAATCCTCAACACAACTGATCATGGACCTGGTCTCTCTCAGTTAATACAACTGGGTTCCTTTCACGTAGCTTTATATTGTCAAAGTTCCCTTCTTGCTACCAAAATGCCATCCTCTCCGCTTGGTATCTTGCCATTAGCAACAGAAAATGGGGTCCCACATAAGAAATGCCGTACACATCCTGAGGGAGCATCTCTGTGAGAATTCCTTTACTTATAGAACCCAAGGAACAAATACCTGTAGAGAATACTTCCATACAGGGATTTATGCAAATCTGCACCACACAGAACCTCTAGAGGTTTTCTTCCTGTGAAGTAGATTGCTTCACTGGGAAAGAACTGTAGACTATCCTTTATCCCACTTTCTGCGAAATTTCACTACTTCGCCACTTCAAAGATTGGAAACGTTTCTAGGGCATCTAGGTCTACAAAAGTTACACTGTAAAGTTCCATTTGGAGGCATTTCTCTGTGTTTTTATGATTAAAGCAAGTGAGAAGAAAGTGTAATTTGGCTTCCATAAACAGATTTAGGCCCTCCAGATACCAAAGGAAGTCCTAGCTGCTTTCTCTCAGAGAATGGAAGTGTTGGGAATTTGTACGTGTTTACTTTCGGATCGAACATTTCCTTCTTTTCCTCTTAGAAGCTTTGAGGTATTGCCGGATAATCCGGCTCTATATCTGAAGGCGCTACACACCTTGAGGAGGTGTTTTCTGTGAGAAAACATTAACTTGTAGAGGGCTCTATGGACAAAGTGTGTACAAGTTTCCATACAAGTGATTAAGCCAACCTGTGCACTACTGATCATCCAGCTGCTGTCGTTCTAAAAGTGGAAGCGTGTTCACTTGAGACATTGGTATGTCCTCCAACCAACCGGTTTTTTGAAAATTGCCTTTCTTTACTATACTCAGAAGCTGACACACGGCCGCTGAAAGACTGGGTCCCCTTTGAAAGCTAGCACACACCCTGTGAGTTGCCTGAAATAGGGACTGTTTGTTTCACCAGAGCATGGGTGAAGAGACTGCCAATTAATCTTGCATACACAGAGTCAGGATAACATGTGTAGAGGTGACCATGTCCCTGCTTTCCAACGAAGAATAGAAGTTGTTTCATGTGAAATAGCTTATGTTGGCAATTTGCCTGCTTCGTACAAACTTGTCACTCTTCTGAACCTAGAAGCTTGGAAATATTACCAGAGAAACAAAGTCTTCCATAGAAAGGAAGTACACGTCCTATAGAAACCAGCTCCTTGACAATTCTTAAACATACGGAGACATGTAAAAAGAAACAGAAAGAAACCTTCCATATGGAGAGTTACGCTAAGCCATATGCAACTGATCACCCAGCTGCTTCCTTTCAGGGGTGAGGAGTGCTTGCCATGGAAACAGATTTATATTCTCCACTAACCCACTTCGTACGAACTTACATATTTTCCCCACTAAATGTTTTAAGAAATGACCAGAGAAGCTGGGGCTACTCAGGAAAGCAGTGTGCTTCCTCCAAGATTCTGCCCTATTTGACATGTTTGCCATTCGTAGCTTGGGAGAACAAAGTGACCATCCTACTTCCCAACACATATCTATCCGTCCTTAACACTAGTGGTCATCTACCGGCCCTTTGTCCTAGAGCAGATGTGTTTAAAGTGGAAAAAGCGTTATGTAGGCAGTTTACCCGCTTGCTGCGGCAGTGTCATTCCTCTCCCCTTATTCGGTTCGAAGTACCAACGGGGATGTGTTTCTACAACCGACGTTCTGGACTCATCCTGACGAGGCATCTCTGCCAGAATTCTTTTATTTATAGAAGGCCAGGATCAAGAAAAAAACAGAACCTAATACTTCCATCCAGAGATTTGAGCCCAAAAGTTCCAACCAAAACATCTAGGTGTTTCTTCTCAGGAATTAAATTGTTTTAACTGGGAAACAACTTTATATCTCCATTTTCCCGCTTTGTACGAACTAGGAGTACTTCTAAACCTAGAACTTCGTAATGAGACCCGTGAACCTTGGTCTACAAGCGAAAGTGTGTACACTTCCAAAAGGATGCAATTCCACGTGACCTATGCCACCGATGAAAGCAAGAGAGAGGACACTGTTCCTTTGTTTTCCCTACACAGATTTTTGCTATCCTCAACACAGGTGAACTTCCATCTGCTTTCTGTCTGAACATAGGATTGTTATGACTTTGGAAATATTTCCTTGCCAATTGACCCGCTTGCTACGAACATGTCCTTCTTTTCCACTTTGAAGGTTTCAACTCTCACTAGATTATCTGGTTACCAATCAGAACGTCGGAATGTTCCCAGGTGAAGCATCTCTTTGAGGCAACATTTACTTGGAGAAGGCTACGAAGACAAAGTCTTTGTCATCTTTCCATCCACAGAGTGAAGCCAACCAGGAAACGACTGAACATCCAGCTGCTATCATTCAAGGAACAATAGTGTATTCACTTGGGACACTTTTCTGTCTCCCAGCTAAGCCATTTTGACAAATTTCCTCTTCCTCTTCCCTTAGAATCTTAGACATGTGACAGGTCAATCTAAGTCTACAACTGATATTGTGCACACTTCCTTGGAGGTGCCTGTCTGTGTGATTCGCTTTTGTAATCACATGATGTCTGAACAGATTGTACTTTCGCCCCTCACTCATGGTGAAGTTAACCTGTGCACATCTGAACGTGTGGCTGCTTTCTATCATGAAATAGAAGGATGTTCATTTGAAAGTGCTGTATATTGTCTCCTGTCCTGCTTTCTACCGTAATCTCATTCCTCGCAGTGGAAGGTCAGAAATGTCAACGGTTTATCGAGTTCTCTCAGAAGAGCGAAGCGCACTCCTGAATTAAGTATCTCTTTCTGACTTCTTTATGTATGGAAGCCTGTGAACACCAACAGAAAATCATCCTTCCCCAGACAGAATGAAGCCAAAATAGAAACCACTGATCACCTCGTGGTTTTTTCTCCGAGAGGAGAAGAGTTTTCATTCAAAGCAGCTCTGTATTCTCCATTAACCCACTTTGTACGAAATTACAGACCTTCTGCAATGAGAAGTTTGAAATATTACCGGTTAATCTGGATCTGCATCTAAGTAGTATAGTTCCACAACGATGCTTCTGTCTTTGGCACTTTTGCTTTTGAGTCATCTGAGGACACACTGACAATAGTGCTTCCATACACAGATTTAAACAATCCTCAACACAACTGATCATGGACCTGGTCTCTCTCAGTTAATACAACTGGGTTCCTTTCACGTAGCTTTATATTGTCAAAGTTCCCTTCTTGCTACCAAAATGCCATCCTCTCCGCTTGGTATCTTGCCATTAGCAACAGAAAATGGGGTCCCACATAAGAAATGCCGTACACATCCTGAGGGAGCATCTCTGTGAGAATTCCTTTACTTATAGAACCCAAGGAACAAATACCTGTAGAGAATACTTCCATACAGGGATTTATGCAAATCTGCACCACACAGAACCTCTAGAGGTTTTCTTCCTGTGAAGTAGATTGCTTCACTGGGAAAGAACTGTAGACTATCCTTTATCCCACTTTCTGCGAAATTTCACTACTTCGCCACTTCAAAGATTGGAAACGTTTCTAGGGCATCTAGGTCTACAAAAGTTACACTGTAAAGTTCCATTTGGAGGCATTTCTCTGTGTTTTTATGATTAAAGCAAGTGAGAAGAAAGTGTAATTTTGGCTTCCATAAACAGATTTAGGCCCTCCAGATACCAAAGGAAGTCCTAGCTGCTTTCTCTCAGAGAATGGAAGTGTTGGGAATTTGTACGTGTTTACTTTCGGATCGAACATTTCCTTTTTTCCTCTTAGAAGCTTTGAGGTATTGCCGGATAATCCGGCTCTATATCTGAAGGCGCTACACACCTTGAGGAGGTGTTTTCTGTGAGAAAACATTAACTTGTAGAGGGCTCTATGGACAAAGTGTGTACAAGTTTCCATACAAGTGATTAAGCCAACCTGTGCACTACTGATCATCCAGCTGCTGTCGTTCTAAAAGTGGAAGCGTGTTCACTTGAGACATTGGTATGTCCTCCAACCAACCGGTTTTTTGAAAATTGCCTTTCTTTACTATACTCAGAAGCTGACACACGGCCGCTGAAAGACTGGGTCCCCTTTGAAAGCTAGCACACACCCTGTGAGTTGCCTGAAATAGGGACTGTTTGTTTCACCAGAGCATGGTGAAGAGACTGCCAATTAATCTTGCATACACAGAGTCAGGATAACATGTGTAGAGGTGACCATGTCCCTGCTTTCCAACGAAGAATAGAAGTTGTTTCATGTGAAATAGCTTATGTTGGCAATTTGCCTGCTTCGTACAAACTTGTCACTCTTCTGAACCTAGAAGCTTGGAAATATTACCAGAGAAACAAAGTCTTCCATAGAAAGGAAGTACACGTCCTATAGAAACCAGCTCCTTGACAATTCTTAAACATACGGAGACATGTAAAAAGAAACAAAGAAACCTTCCATATGGAGAGTTACGCTAAGCCATATGCAACTGATCACCCAGCTGCTTCCTTTCAGGGGTGAGGAGTGCTTGCCATGGAAACAGATTTATATTCTCCACTAACCCACTTCGTACGAACTTACATATTTTCCCCACTAAATGTTTTAAGAAATGACCAGAGAAGCTGGGGCTACTCAGGAAAGCAGTATGCTTCCTCCAAGATTCTGCCCTATTTGACATGTTTGCCATTCGTAGCTTGGGAGAACAAAGTGACCATCCTACTTCCCAACACATATCTATCCGTCCTTAACACTAGTGGTCATCTACCGGCCCTTTGTCCTAGAGCAGATGTGTTTAAAGTGGAAAAAGCGTTATGTAGGCAGTTTACCCCTTGCTGCGGCAGTGTCATTCCTCTCCCCTTATTCGGTTCGAAGTACCAACGGGGATGTGTTTCTACAACCGACGTTCTGGACTCATCCTGACGAGGCATCTCTGCCAGAATTCTTTTATTTATAGAAGGCCAGGATCAAGAAAAAAACAGAACCTAATACTTCCATCCAGAGATTTGAGCCCAAAAGTTCCAACCAAACATCTAGGTGTTTCTTCTCAGGAATTAAATTGTTTTAACTGGGAACAACTTTATATTCTCCATTTTCCCGCTTTGTACGAACTAGGAGTACTTCTAAACCTAGAACTTCGTAATGAGACCCGTGAACCTTGGTCTACAAGCGAAAGTGTGTACACTTCCAAAAGGATGCAATTCCACGTGACCTATGCCACCGATGAAAGCAAGAGAGAGACACTGTTCCTTTGTTTTCCCTACACAGATTTTTGCTATCCTCAACACAGGTGAACTTCCATCTGCTTTCTGTCTGAACATAGGATTGTTATGACTTTGGAAATATTTCCTTGCCAATTGACCCGCTTGCTACGAACATGTCCTTCTTTTCCACTTTGAAGGTTTCAACTCTCACTAGATTATCTGGTTACCAATCAGAACGTCGGAATGTTCCCAGGTGAAGCATCTCTTTGAGGCAACATTTACTTGGAGAAGGCTACGAAGACAAAGTCTTTGTCATCTTTCCATCCACAGAGTGAAGCCAACCAGGAAACGACTGAACATCCAGCTGCTATCATTCAAGGAACAATAGTGTATTCACTTGGGACACTTTTCTGTCTCCCAGCTAAGCCATTTTGACAAATTTCCTCTTCCTCTTCCCTTAGAATCTTAGACATGTGACAGGTCAATCTAAGTCTACAACTGATATTGTGCACACTTCCTTGGAGGTGCCTGTCTGTGTGATTCGCTTTTGTAATCACATGATGTCTGAACAGATTGTACTTTCGCCCCTCACTCATGGTGAAGTTAACCTGTGCACATCTGAACGTGTGGCTGCTTTCTATCATGAAATAGAAGGATGTTCATTTGAAAGTGCTGTATATTGTCTCCTGTCCTGCTTTCTACCGTAATCTCATTCCTCGCCAGTGGGAAGGTCAGAAATGTCAACGGTTTATCGAGTTCTCTCAGAAGAGCGAAGCGCACTCCTGAATTAAGTATCTCTTTCTGACTTCTTTATGTATGGAAGCCTGTGAACACCAACAGAAAATCATCCTTCCACAGACAGAATGAAGCCAAAATAGAAACCACTGATCACCTCGTGGTTTTTTCTCCGAGATGAGAAGAGTTTTCATTCAAAGCAGCTCTGTATTCTCCATTAACCCACTTTGTACGAAATTACAGACCTTCTGCAATGAGAAGTTTGAAATATTACCGGTTAATCTGGATCTGCATCTAAGTAGTATAGTTCCACAACGATGCTTCTGTCTTTGGCACTTTTGCTTTTGAGTCATCTGAGGACACACTGACAATAGTGCTTCCATACACAGATTTAAACAATCCTCAACACAACTGATCATGGACCTGGTCTCTCTCAGTTAATACAACTGGGTTCCTTTCACGTAGCTTTATATTGTCAAAGTTCCCTTCTTGCTACCAAAATGCCATCCTCTCCGCTTGGTATCTTGCCATTAGCAACAGAAAATGGGGTCCCACATAAGAAATGCCGTACACATCCTGAGGGAGCATCTCTGTGAGAATTCCTTTACTTATAGAACCCAAGGAACAAATACCTGTAGAGAATACTTCCATACAGGGATTTATGCAAATCTGCACCACACAGAACCTCTAGAGGTTTTCTTCCTGTGAAGTAGATTGCTTCACTGGGAAAGAACTGTAGACTATCCTTTATCCCACTTTCTGCGAAATTTCACTACTTCGCCACTTCAAAGATTGGAAACGTTTCTAGGGCATCTAGGTCTACAAAAGTTACACTGTAAAGTTCCATTTGGAGGCATTTCTCTGTGTTTTTATGATTAAAGCAAGTGAGAAGAAAGTGTAATTTTGGCTTCCATAAACAGATTTAGGCCCTCCAGATACCAAAGGAAGTCCTAGCTGCTTTCTCTCAGAGAATGGAAGTGTTGGGAATTTGTACGTGTTTACTTTCGGATCGAACATTTCCTTCTTTTCCTCTTAGAAGCTTTGAGGTATTGCCGGATAATCCGGCTCTATATCTGAAGGCGCTACACACCTTGAGGAGGTGTTTTCTGTGAGAAAACATTAACTTGTAGAGGGCTCTATGGACAAAGTGTGTACAAGTTTCCATACAAGTGATTAAGCCAACCTGTGCACTACTGATCATCCAGCTGCTGTCGTTCTAAAAGTGGAAGCGTGTTCACTTGAGACATTGGTATGTCCTCCAACCAACCGGTTTTTTGAAAATTGCCTTTCTTTACTATACTCAGAAGCTGACACACGGCCGCTGAAAGACTGGGTCCCCTTTGAAAGCTAGCACACACCCTGTGAGTTGCCTGAAATAGGGACTGTTTGTTTCACCAGAGCATGGGTGAAGAGACTGCCAATTAATCTTGCATACACAGAGTCAGGATAACATGTGTAGAGGTGACCATGTCCCTGCTTTCCAACGAAGAATAGAAGTTGTTTCATGTGAAATAGCTTATGTTGGCAATTTGCCTGCTTCGTACAAACTTGTCACTCTTCTGAACCTAGAAGCTTGGAAATATTACCAGAGAAACAAAGTCTTCCATAGAAAGGAAGTACACGTCCTATAGAAACCAGCTCCTTGACAATTCTTAAACATACGGAGACATGTAAAAAGAAACAGAAAGAAACCTTCCATATGGAGAGTTACGCTAAGCCATATGCAACTGATCACCCAGCTGCTTCCTTTCAGGGGTGAGGAGTGCTTGCCATGGAAACAGATTTATATTCTCCACTAACCCACTTCGTACGAACTTACATATTTTCCCCACTAAATGTTTTAAGAAATGACCAGAGAAGCTGGGGCTACTCAGGAAAGCAGTATGCTTCCTCCAAGATTCTGCCCTATTTGACATGTTTGCCATTCGTAGCTTGGGAGAACAAAGTGACCATCCTACTTCCCAACACATATCTATCCGTCCTTAACACTAGTGGTCATCTACCGGCCCTTTGTCCTAGAGCAGATGTGTTTAAAGTGGAAAAAGCGTTATGTAGGCAGTTTACCCGCTTGCTGCGGCAGTGTCATTCCTCTCCCCTTATTCGGTTCGAAGTACCAACGGGGATGTGTTTCTACAACCGACGTTCTGGACTCATCCTGACGAGGCATCTCTGCCAGAATCTTTTATTTATAGAAGGCCAGGATCAAGAAAAAAACAGAACCTAATACTTCCATCCAGAGATTTGAGCCCAAAAGTTCCAACCCAAACATCTAGGTGTTTCTTCTCAGGAATTAAATTGTTTTAACTGGGAACAACTTTATATTCTCCATTTTCCCGCTTTGTACGAACTAGGAGTACTTCTAAACCTAGAACTTCGTAATGAGACCCGTGAACCTTGGTCTACAAGCGAAAGTGTGTACACTTCCAAAAGGATGCAATTCCACGTGACCTATGCCACCGATGAAAGCAAGAGAGAGGACACTGTTCCTTTGTTTTCCCTACACAGTTTTTGCTATCCTCAACACAGGTGAACTTCCATCTGCTTTCTGTCTGAACATAGGATTGTTATGACTTTGGAAATATTTCCTTGCCAATTGACCCGCTTGCTACGAACATGTCCTTCTTTTCCACTTTGAAGGTTTCAACTCTCACTAGATTATCTGGTTACCAATCAGAACGTCGGAATGTTCCCAGGTGAAGCATCTCTTTGAGGCAACATTTACTTGGAGAAGGCTACGAAGACAAAGTCTTTGTCATCTTTCCATCCACAGAGTGAAGCCAACCAGGAAACGACTGAACATCCAGCTGCTATCATTCAAGGAACAATAGTGTATTCACTTGGGACACTTTTCTGTCTCCCAGCTAAGCCATTTTGACAATTTCCTCTTCCTCTTCCCTTAGAATCTTAGACATGTGACAGGTCAATCTAAGTCTACAACTGATATTGTGCACACTTCCTTGGAGGTGCCTGTCTGTGTGATTCGCTTTTGTAATCACATGATGTCTGAACAGATTGTACTTTCGCCCCTCACTCATGGTGAAGTTAACCTGTGCACATCTGAACGTGTGGCTGCTTTCTATCATGAAATAGAAGGATGTTCATTTGAAAGTGCTGTATATTGTCTCCTGTCCTGCTTTCTACCGTAATCTCATTCCTCGGCAGTTGGAAGGTCAGAAATGTCAACGGTTTATCGAGTTCTCTCAGAAGAGCGAAGCGCACTCCTGAATTAAGTATCTCTTTCTGACTTCTTTATGTATGGAAGCCTGTGAACACCAACAGAAAATCATCCTTCCCCAGACAGAATGAAGCCAAAATAGAAACCACTGATCACCTCGTGGTTTTTTCTCCGAGAGGAGAAGAGTTTTCATTCAAAGCAGCTCTGTATTCTCCATTAACCCACTTTGTACGAAATTACAGACCTTCTGCAATGAGAAGTTTGAAATATTACCGGTTAATCTGGATCTGCATCTAAGTAGTATAGTTCCACAACGATGCTTCTGTCTTTGGCACTTTTGCTTTTGAGTCATCTGAGGACACACTGACAATAGTGCTTCCATACACAGATTTAAACAATCCTCAACACAACTGATCATGGACCTGGTCTCTCTCAGTTAATACAACTGGGTTCCTTTCACGTAGCTTTATATTGTCAAAGTTCCCTTCTTGCTACCAAAATGCCATCCTCTCCGCTTGGTATCTTGCCATTAGCAACAGAAAATGGGGTCCCACATAAGAAATGCCGTACACATCCTGAGGGAGCATCTCTGTGAGAATTCCTTTACTTATAGAACCCAAGGAACAAATACCTGTAGAGAATACTTCCATACAGGGATTTATGCAAATCTGCACCACACAGAACCTCTAGAGGTTTTCTTCCTGTGAAGTAGATTGCTTCACTGGGAAAGAACTGTAGACTATCCTTTATCCCACTTTCTGCGAAATTTCACTACTTCGCCACTTCAAAGATTGGAAACGTTTCTAGGGCATCTAGGTCTACAAAAGTTACACTGTAAAGTTCCATTTGGAGGCATTTCTCTGTGTTTTTATGATTAAAGCAAGTGAGAAGAAAGTGTAATTTTGGCTTCCATAAACAGATTTAGGCCCTCCAGATACCAAAGGAAGTCCTAGCTGCTTTCTCTCAGAGAATGGAAGTGTTGGGAATTTGTACGTGTTTACTTTCGGATCGAACATTTCCTTCTTTTCCTCTTAGAAGCTTTGAGGTATTGCCGGATAATCCGGCTCTATATCTGAAGGCGCTACACACCTTGAGGAGGTGTTTTCTGTGAGAAAACATTAACTTGTAGAGGGCTCTATGGACAAAGTGTGTACAAGTTTCCATACAAGTGATTAAGCCAACCTGTGCACTACTGATCATCCAGCTGCTGTCGTTCTAAAAGTGGAAGCGTGTTCACTTGAGACATTGGTATGTCCTCCAACCAACCGGTTTTTTGAAAATTGCCTTTCTTTACTATACTCAGAAGCTGACACACGGCCGCTGAAAGACTGGGTCCCCTTTGAAAGCTAGCACACACCCTGTGAGTTGCCTGAAATAGGGACTGTTTGTTTCACCAGAGCATGGTGAAGAGACTGCCAATTAATCTTGCATACACAGAGTCAGGATAACATGTGTAGAGGTGACCATGTCCCTGCTTTCCAACGAAGAATAGAAGTTGTTTCATGTGAAATAGCTTATGTTGGCAATTTGCCTGCTTCGTACAAACTTGTCATCTTCTGAACCTAGAAGCTTGGAAATATTACCAGAGAAACAAGTCTTCCATAGAAAGGAAGTACACGTCCTATAGAAACCAGCTCCTTGACAATTCTTAAACATACGGAGACATGTAAAAGAAACAGAAAGAACCTTCCATATGGAGAGTTACGCTAAGCCATATGCAACTGATCACCCAGCTGCTTCCTTTCAGGGGTGAGGAGTGCTTGCCATGGAAACAGATTTATATTCTCCACTAACCCACTTCGTACGAACTTACATATTTTCCCCACTAAATGTTTTAAGAAATGACCAGAGAAGCTGGGGCTACTCAGGAAAGCAGTATGCTTCCTCCAAGATTCTGCCCTATTTGACATGTTTGCCATTCGTAGCTTGGGAGAACAAAGTGACCATCCTACTTCCCAACACATATCTATCCGTCCTTAACACTAGTGGTCATCTACCGGCCCTTTGTCCTAGAGCAGATGTGTTTAAAGTGGAAAAAGCGTTATGTAGGCAGTTTACCCGCTTGCTGCGGCAGTGTCATTCCTCTCCCTTATTCGGTTCGAAGTACCAACGGGGATGTGTTTCTACAACCGACGTTCTGGACTCATCCTGACGAGGCATCTCTGCCAGAATTCTTTTATTTATAGAAGGCCAGGATCAAGAAAAAAACAGAACCTAATACTTCCATCCAGAGATTTGAGCCCAAAAGTTCCAACCCAAACATCTAGGTGTTTCTTCTCAGGAATTAAATTGTTTTAACTGGGAACAACTTTATATTCTCCATTTTCCCGCTTTGTACGAACTAGGAGTACTTCTAAACCTAGAACTTCGTAATGAGACCCGTGAACCTTGGTCTACAAGCGAAAGTGTACACTTCCAAAAGGATGCAATTCCACGTGACCTATGGCACCGATGAAAGCAAGAGAAAAGGACACTGTTCCTTTGTTTTCCCTACACAGATTTTTGCTATCCTCAACACAGGTGAACTTCCATCTGCTTTCTGTCTGAACATAGGATTGTTATGACTTTGGAAATATTTCCTTGCCAATTGACCCGCTTGCTACGAACATGTCCTTCTTTTCCACTTTGAAGGTTTCAACTCTCACTAGATTATCTGGTTACCAATCAGAACGTCGGAATGTTCCCAGGTGAAGCATCTCTTTGAGGCAACATTTACTTGGAGAAGGCTACGAAGACAAAGTCTTTGTCATCTTTCCATCCACAGAGTGAAGCCAACCAGGAAACGACTGAACATCCAGCTGCTATCATTCAATGGAACAATAGTGTATTCACTTGGGACACTTTTCTGTCTCCCAGCTAAGCCATTTTGACAAATTTCCTCTTCCTCTTCCCTTAGAATCTTAGACATGTGACAGGTCAATCTAAGTCTACAACTGATATTGTGCACACTTCCTTGGAGGTGCCTGTCTGTGTGATTCGCTTTTGTAATCACATGATGTCTGAACAGATTGTACTTTCGCCCCTCACTCATGGTGAAGTTAACCTGTGCACATCTGAACGTGTGGCTGCTTTCTATCATGAAATAGAAGGATGTTCATTTGAAAGTGCTGTATATTGTCTCCTGTCCTGCTTTCTACCGTAATCTCATTCCTCGGCAGTGGAAGGTCAGAAATGTCAACGGTTTATCGAGTTCTCTCAGAAGAGCGAAGCGCACTCCTGAATTAAGTATCTCTTTCTGACTTCTTTATGTATGGAAGCCTGTGAACACCAACAGAAAATCATCCTTCCCAGACAGAATGAAGCCAAAATAGAAACCACTGATCACCTCGTGGTTTTTTCTCCGAGATGAGAAGAGTTTTCATTCAAAGCAGCTCTGTATTCTCCATTAACCCACTTTGTACGAAATTACAGACCTTCTGCAATGAGAAGTTTGAAATATTACCGGTTAATCTGGATCTGCATCTAAGTAGTATAGTTCCACAACGATGCTTCTGTCTTTGGCACTTTTGCTTTTGAGTCATCTGAGGACACACTGACAATAGTGCTTCCATACACAGATTTAAACAATCCTCAACACAACTGATCATGGACCTGGTCTCTCTCAGTTAATACAACTGGGTTCCTTTCACGTAGCTTTATATTGTCAAAGTTCCCTTCTTGCTACCAAAATGCCATCCTCTCCGCTTGGTATCTTGCCATTAGCAACAGAAAATGGGGTCCCACATAAGAAATGCCGTACACATCCTGAGGGAGCATCTCTGTGAGAATTCCTTTACTTATAGAACCCAAGGAACAAATACCTGTAGAGAATACTTCCATACAGGGATTTATGCAAATCTGCACCACACAGAACCTCTAGAGGTTTTCTTCCTGTGAAGTAGATTGCTTCACTGGGAAAGAACTGTAGACTATCCTTTATCCCACTTTCTGCGAAATTTCACTACTTCGCCACTTCAAAGATTGGAAACGTTTCTAGGGCATCTAGGTCTACAAAAGTTACACTGTAAAGTTCCATTTGGAGGCATTTCTCTGTGTTTTTATGATTAAAGCAAGTGAGAAGAAAGTGTAATTTTGGCTTCCATAAACAGATTTAGGCCCTCCAGATACCAAAGGAAGTCCTAGCTGCTTTCTCTCAGAGAATGGAAGTGTTGGGAATTTGTACGTGTTTACTTTCGGATCGAACATTTCCTTCTTTTCCTCTTAGAAGCTTTGAGGTATTGCCGGATAATCCGGCTCTATATCTGAAGGCGCTACACACCTTGAGGAGGTGTTTTCTGTGAGAAAACATTAACTTGTAGAGGGCTCTATGGACAAAGTGTGTACAAGTTTCCATACAAGTGATTAAGCCAACCTGTGCACTACTGATCATCCAGCTGCTGTCGTTCTAAAAGTGGAAGCGTGTTCACTTGAGACATTGGTATGTCCTCCAACCAACCGGTTTTTTGAAAATTGCCTTTCTTTACTATACTCAGAAGCTGACACACGGCCGCTGAAAGACTGGGTCCCCTTTGAAAGCTAGCACACACCCTGTGAGTTGCCTGAAATAGGGACTGTTTGTTTCACCAGAGCATGGGTGAAGAGACTGCCAATTAATCTTGCATACACAGAGTCAGGATAACATGTGTAGAGGTGACCATGTCCCTGCTTTCCAACGAAGAATAGAAGTTGTTTCATGTGAAATAGCTTATGTTGGCAATTTGCCTGCTTCGTACAAACTTGTCACTCTTCTGAACCTAGAAGCTTGGAAATATTACCAGAGAAACAAAGTCTTCCATAGAAAGGAAGTACACGTCCTATAGAAACCAGCTCCTTGACAATTCTTAAACATACGGAGACATGTAAAAAGAAACAGAAAGAAACCTTCCATATGGAGAGTTACGCTAAGCCATATGCAACTGATCACCCAGCTGCTTCCTTTCAGGGGTGAGGAGTGCTTGCCATGGAAACAGATTTATATTCTCCACTAACCCACTTCGTACGAACTTACATATTTTCCCCACTAAATGTTTTAAGAAATGACCAGAGAAGCTGGGGCTACTCAGGAAAGCAGTATGCTTCCTCCAAGATTCTGCCCTATTTGACATGTTTGCCATTCGTAGCTTGGGAGAACAAAGTGACCATCCTACTTCCCAACACATATCTATCCGTCCTTAACACTAGTGGTCATCTACCGGCCCTTTGTCCTAGAGCAGATGTGTTTAAAGTGGAAAAAGCGTTATGTAGGCAGTTTACCCGCTTGCTGCGGCAGTGTCATTCCTCTCCCCTTATTCGGTTCGAAGTACCAACGGGGATGGTTTCTACAACCGACGTTCTGGACTCATCCTGACGAGGCATCTCTGCCAGAATTCTTTTATTTATAGAAGGCCAGGATCAAGAAAAAAACAGAACCTAATACTTCCATCCAGAGATTTGAGCCCAAAAGTTCCAACCCAAACATCTAGGTGTTTCTTCTCAGGAATTAAATTGTTTTAACTGGGAACAACTTTATATTCTCCATTTTCCCGCTTTGTACGAACTAGGAGTACTTCTAAACCTAGAACTTCGTAATGAGACCCGTGAACCTTGGTCTACAAGCGAAAGGTGTACACTTCCAAAAGGATGCAATTCCACGTGACCTATGCCACCGATGAAAGCAAGAGAGAGACACTGTTCCTTTGTTTTCCCTACACAGATTTTTGCTATCCTCAACACAGGTGAACTTCCATCTGCTTTCTGTCTGAACATAGGATTGTTATGACTTTGGAATATTTCCTTGCCAATTGACCCGCTTGCTACGAACATGTCCTTCTTTTCCACTTTGAAGGTTTCAACTCTCACTAGATTATCTGGTTACCAATCAGAACGTCGGAATGTTCCCAGGTGAAGCATCTCTTTGAGGCAACATTTACTTGGAGAAGGCTACGAAGACAAAGTCTTTGTCATCTTTCCATCCACAGAGTGAAGCCAACCAGGAAACGACTGAACATCCAGCTGCTATCATTCAAGGAACAATAGTGTATTCACTTGGGACACTTTTCTGTCTCCCAGCTAAGCCATTTTGACAAATTTCCTCTTCCTCTTCCCTTAGAATCTTAGACATGTGACAGGTCAATCTAAGTCTACAACTGATATTGTGCACACTTCCTTGGAGGTGCCTGTCTGTGTGATTCGCTTTTGTAATCACATGATGTCTGAACAGATTGTACTTTCGCCCCTCACTCATGGTGAAGTTAACCTGTGCACATCTGAACGTGTGGCTGCTTTCTATCATGAAATAGAAGGATGTTCATTTGAAAGTGCTGTATATTGTCTCCTGTCCTGCTTTCTACCGTAATCTCATTCCTCGCAGTTGGAAGGTCAGAAATGTCAACGGTTTATCGAGTTCTCTCAGAAGAGCGAAGCGCACTCCTGAATTAAGTATCTCTTTCTGACTTCTTTATGTATGGAAGCCTGTGAACACCAACAGAAAATCATCCTTCCCCAGACAGAATGAAGCCAAAATAGAAACCACTGATCACCTCGTGGTTTTTTTCTCCGAGATGAGAAGAGTTTTCATTCAAAGCAGCTCTGTATTCTCCATTAACCCACTTTGTACGAAATTACAGACCTTCTGCAATGAGAAGTTTGAAATATTACCGGTTAATCTGGATCTGCATCTAAGTAGTATAGTTCCACAACGATGCTTCTGTCTTTGGCACTTTTGCTTTTGAGTCATCTGAGGACACACTGACAATAGTGCTTCCATACACAGATTTAAACAATCCTCAACACAACTGATCATGGACCTGGTCTCTCTCAGTTAATACAACTGGGTTCCTTTCACGTAGCTTTATATTGTCAAAGTTCCCTTCTTGCTACCAAAATGCCATCCTCTCCGCTTGGTATCTTGCCATTAGCAACAGAAATGGGGTCCCACATAAGAAATGCCGTACACATCCTGAGGGAGCATCTCTGTGAGAATTCCTTTACTTATAGAACCCAAGGAACAAATACCTGTAGAGAATACTTCCATACAGGGATTTATGCAAATCTGCACCACACAGAACCTCTAGAGGTTTTCTTCCTGTGAAGTAGATTGCTTCACTGGGAAAGAACTGTAGACTATCCTTTATCCCACTTTCTGCGAAATTTCACTACTTCGCCACTTCAAAGATTGGAAACGTTTCTAGGGCATCTAGGTCTACAAAAGTTACACTGTAAAGTTCCATTTGGAGGCATTTCTCTGTGTTTTTATGATTAAAGCAAGTGAGAAGAAAGTGTAATTTTGGCTTCCATAAACAGATTTAGGCCCTCCAGATACCAAAGGAAGTCCTAGCTGCTTTCTCTCAGAGAATGGAAGTGTTGGGAATTTGTACGTGTTTACTTTCGGATCGAACATTTCCTTCTTTTCCTCTTAGAAGCTTTGAGGTATTGCCGGATAATCCGGCTCTATATCTGAAGGCGCTACACACCTTGAGGAGGTGTTTTCTGTGAGAAAACATTAACTTGTAGAGGGCTCTATGGACAAAGTGTGTACAAGTTTCCATACAAGTGATTAAGCCAACCTGTGCACTACTGATCATCCAGCTGCTGTCGTTCTAAAAGTGGAAGCGTGTTCACTTGAGACATTGGTATGTCCTCCAACCAACCGGTTTTTTGAAAATTGCCTTTCTTTACTATACTCAGAAGCTGACACACGGCCGCTGAAAGACTGGGTCCCCTTTGAAAGCTAGCACACACCCTGTGAGTTGCCTGAAATAGGGACTGTTTGTTTCACCAGAGCATGGGTGAAGAGACTGCCAATTAATCTTGCATACACAGAGTCAGGATAACATGTGTAGAGGTGACCATGTCCCTGCTTTCCAACGAAGAATAGAAGTTGTTTCATGTGAAATAGCTTATGTTGGCAATTTGCCTGCTTCGTACAAACTTGTCACTCTTCTGAACCTAGAAGCTTGGAAATATTACCAGAGAAACAAAGTCTTCCATAGAAAGGAAGTACACGTCCTATAGAAACCAGCTCCTTGACAATTCTTAAACATACGGAGACATGTAAAAAGAAACAGAAAGAAACCTTCCATATGGAGAGTTACGCTAAGCCATATGCAACTGATCACCCAGCTGCTTCCTTTCAGGGGTGAGGAGTGCTTGCCATGGAAACAGATTTATATTCTCCACTAACCCACTTCGTACGAACTTACATATTTTCCCCACTAAATGTTTTAAGAAATGACCAGAGAAGCTGGGGCTACTCAGGAAAGCAGTTGCTTCCTCCAAGATTCTGCCCTATTTGACATGTTTGCCATTCGTAGCTGTGGAGAACAAAGTGACCATCCTACTTCCCAACACATATCTATCCGTCCTTAACACTAGTGGTCATCTACCGGCCCTTTGTCCTAGAGCAGATGTGTTTAAAGTGGAAAAAGCGTTATGTAGGCAGTTTACCCGCTTGCTGCGGCAGTGTCATTCCTCTCCCCTTATTCGGTTCGAAGTACCAACGGGGATGTGTTTCTACAACCGACGTTCTGGACTCATCCTGACGAGGCATCTCTGCCAGAATTCTTTTATTATAGAAGGCCAGGATCAAGAAAAACACAGAACCTAATACTTCCATCCAGAGATTTGAGCCCAAAAGTTCCAACCAGAACATCTAGGTGTTTCTTCTCAGGAATTAAATTGTTTTAACTGGGAACAACTTTATATTCTCCATTTTCCCGCTTTGTACGAACTAGGAGTACTTCTAAACCTAGAACTTCGTAATGAGACCCGTGAACCTTGGTCTACAAGCGAAAGTGTACACTTCCAAAAGGATGCAATTCCACGTGACCTATGCCACCGATGAAAGCAAGAGAGAGGACACTGTTCCTTTGTTTTCCCTACACAGATTTTTGCTATCCTCAACACAGGTGAACTTCCATCTGCTTTCTGTCTGAACATAGGATTGTTATGACTTTGGAAATATTTCCTTGCCAATTGACCCGCTTGCTACGAACATGTCCTTCTTTTCCACTTTGAAGGTTTCAACTCTCACTAGATTATCTGGTTACCAATCAGAACGTCGGAATGTTCCCAGGTGAAGCATCTCTTTGAGGCAACATTTACTTGGAGAAGGCTACGAAGACAAAGTCTTTGTCATCTTTCCATCCACAGAGTGAAGCCAACCAGGAAACGACTGAACATCCAGCTGCTATCATTCAAGGAACAATAGTGTATTCACTTGGGACACTTTTCTGTCTCCCAGCTAAGCCATTTTGACAAATTTCCTCTTCCTCTTCCCTTAGAATCTTAGACATGTGACAGGTCAATCTAAGTCTACAACTGATATTGTGCACACTTCCTTGGAGGTGCCTGTCTGTGTGATTCGCTTTTGTAATCACATGATGTCTGAACAGATTGTACTTTCGCCCCTCACTCATGGTGAAGTTAACCTGTGCACATCTGAACGTGTGGCTGCTTTCTATCATGAAATAGAAGGATGTTCATTTGAAAGTGCTGTATATTGTCTCCTGTCCTGCTTTCTACCGTAATCTCATTCCTCGGCAGTTGGAAGGTCAGAAATGTCAACGGTTTATCGAGTTCTCTCAGAAGAGCGAAGCGCACTCCTGAATTAAGTATCTCTTTCTGACTTCTTTATGTATGGAAGCCTGTGAACACCAACAGAAAATCATCCTTCCCCAGACAGAATGAAGCCAAAATAGAAACCACTGATCACCTCGTGGTTTTTTCTCCGAGATGAGAAGAGTTTTCATTCAAAGCAGCTCTGTATTCTCCATTAACCCACTTTGTACGAAATTACAGACCTTCTGCAATGAGAAGTTTGAAATATTACCGGTTAATCTGGATCTGCATCTAAGTAGTATAGTTCCACAACGATGCTTCTGTCTTTGGCACTTTTGCTTTTGAGTCATCTGAGGACACACTGACAATAGTGCTTCCATACACAGATTTAAACAATCCTCAACACAACTGATCATGGACCTGGTCTCTCTCAGTTAATACAACTGGGTTCCTTTCACGTAGCTTTATATTGTCAAAGTTCCCTTCTTGCTACCAAAATGCCATCCTCTCCGCTTGGTATCTTGCCATTAGCAACAGAAAATGGGGTCCCACATAAGAAATGCCGTACACATCCTGAGGGAGCATCTCTGTGAGAATTCCTTTACTTATAGAACCCAAGGAACAAATACCTGTAGAGAATACTTCCATACAGGGATTTATGCAAATCTGCACCACACAGAACCTCTAGAGGTTTTCTTCCTGTGAAGTAGATTGCTTCACTGGGAAAGAACTGTAGACTATCCTTTATCCCACTTTCTGCGAAATTTCACTACTTCGCCACTTCAAAGATTGGAAACGTTTCTAGGGCATCTAGGTCTACAAAAGTTACACTGTAAAGTTCCATTTGGAGGCATTTCTCTGTGTTTTTATGATTAAAGCAAGTGAGAAGAAAGTGTAATTTTGGCTTCCATAAACAGATTTAGGCCCTCCAGATACCAAAGGAAGTCCTAGCTGCTTTCTCTCAGAGAATGGAAGTGTTGGGAATTTGTACGTGTTTACTTTCGGATCGAACATTTCCTTCTTTTCCTCTTAGAAGCTTTGAGGTATTGCCGGATAATCCGGCTCTATATCTGAAGGCGCTACACACCTTGAGGAGGTGTTTTCTGTGAGAAAACATTAACTTGTAGAGGGCTCTATGGACAAAGTGTGTACAAGTTTCCATACAAGTGATTAAGCCAACCTGTGCACTACTGATCATCCAGCTGCTGTCGTTCTAAAAGTGGAAGCGTGTTCACTTGAGACATTGGTATGTCCTCCAACCAACCGGTTTTTTGAAAATTGCCTTTCTTTACTATACTCAGAAGCTGACACACGGCCGCTGAAAGACTGGGTCCCCTTTGAAAGCTAGCACACACCCTGTGAGTTGCCTGAAATAGGGACTGTTTGTTTCACCAGAGCATGGGTGAAGAGACTGCCAATTAATCTTGCATACACAGAGTCAGGATAACATGTGTAGAGGTGACCATGTCCCTGCTTTCCAACGAAGAATAGAAGTTGTTTCATGTGAAATAGCTTATGTTGGCAATTTGCCTGCTTCGTACAAACTTGTCACTCTTCTGAACCTAGAAGCTTGGAAATATTACCAGAGAAACAAAGTCTTCCATAGAAAGGAAGTACACGTCCTATAGAAACCAGCTCCTTGACAATTCTTAAACATACGGAGACATGTAAAAAGAAACAGAAAGAAACCTTCCATATGGAGAGTTACGCTAAGCCATATGCAACTGATCACCCAGCTGCTTCCTTTCAGGGGTGAGGAGTGCTTGCCATGGAAACAGATTTATATTCTCCACTAACCCACTTCGTACGAACTTACATATTTTCCCCACTAAATGTTTTAAGAAATGACCAGAGAAGCTGGGGCTACTCAGGAAAGCAGTATGCTTCCTCCAAGATTCTGCCCTATTTGACATGTTTGCCATTCGTAGCTTGGGAGAACAAAGTGACCATCCTACTTCCCAACACATATCTATCCGTCCTTAACACTAGTGGTCATCTACCGGCCCTTTGTCCTAGAGCAGATGTGTTTAAAGTGGAAAAAGCGTTATGTAGGCAGTTTACCCGCTTGCTGCGGCAGTGTCATTCCTCTCCCCTTATTCGGTTCGAAGTACCAACGGGGATGTGTTTCTACAACCGACGTTCTGGACTCATCCTGACGAGGCATCTCTGCCAGAATTCTTTTATTATAGAAGGCCAGGATCAAGAAAAAAACAGAACCTAATACTTCCATCCAGAGATTTGAGCCCAAAAGTTCCAACCCAAACATCTAGGTGTTTCTTCTCAGGAATTAAATTGTTTTAACTGGGAACAACTTTATATTCTCCATTTTCCCGCTTTGTACGAACTAGGAGTACTTCTAAACCTAGAACTTCGTAATGAGACCCGTGAACCTTGGTCTACAAGCGAAAGTGTGTACACTTCCAAAAGGATGCAATTCCACGTGACCTATGCCACCGATGAAAGCAAGAGAGAGGACACTGTTCCTTTGTTTTCCCTACACAGATTTTTGCTATCCTCAACACAGGTGAACTTCCATCTGCTTTCTGTCTGAACATAGGATTGTTATGACTTTGGAAATATTTCCTTGCCAATTGACCCGCTTGCTACGAACATGTCCTTCTTTTCCACTTTGAAGGTTTCAACTCTCACTAGATTATCTGGTTACCAATCAGAACGTCGGAATGTTCCCAGGTGAAGCATCTCTTTGAGGCAACATTTACTTGGAGAAGGCTACGAAGACAAAGTCTTTGTCATCTTTCCATCCACAGAGTGAAGCCAACCAGGAAACGACTGAACATCCAGCTGCTATCATTCAAGAAACAGTAGTGTTTTCACTTGGGACATTTTTCTGTCTCCCAGCTAAGCCATTTTGACAAATTTCCTCTTCCTCTTCCTTAGAATCTTAGACATGTGACAGGTCAATCTAAGTCTACAACTGATATTGTGCACACTTCCTTGGAGGTGCCTGTCTGTGTGATTCGCTTTTGTAATCACATGATGTCTGAACAGATTGTACTTTCGCCCCTCACTCATGGTGAAGTTAACCTGTGCACATCTGAACGTGTGGCTGCTTTCTATCATGAAATAGAAGGATGTTCATTTGAAAGTGCTGTATATTGTCTCCTGTCCTGCTTTCTACCGTAATCTCATTCCTCGGCAGTGGAAGGTCAGAAATGTCAACGGTTTATCGAGTTCTCTCAGAAGAGCGAAGCGCACTCCTGAATTAAGTATCTCTTTCTGACTTCTTTATGTATGGAAGCCTGTGAACACCAACAGAAAATCATCCTTCCACAGACAGAATGAAGCCAAAATAGAAACCACTGATCACCTCGTGGTTTTTTCTCCGAGATGAGAAGAGTTTTCATTCAAAGCAGCTCTGTATTCTCCATTAACCCACTTTGTACGAAATTACAGACCTTCTGCAATGAGAAGTTTGAAATATTACCGGTTAATCTGGATCTGCATCTAAGTAGTATAGTTCCACAACGATGCTTCTGTCTTTGGCACTTTTGCTTTTGAGTCATCTGAGGACACACTGACAATAGTGCTTCCATACACAGATTTAAACAATCCTCAACACAACTGATCATGGACCTGGTCTCTCTCAGTTAATACAACTGGGTTCCTTTCACGTAGCTTTATATTGTCAAAGTTCCCTTCTTGCTACCAAAATGCCATCCTCTCCGCTTGGTATCTTGCCATTAGCAACAGAAAATGGGGTCCCACATAAGAAATGCCGTACACATCCTGAGGGAGCATCTCTGTGAGAATTCCTTTACTTATAGAACCCAAGGAACAAATACCTGTAGAGAATACTTCCATACAGGGATTTATGCAAATCTGCACCACACAGAACCTCTAGAGGTTTTCTTCCTGTGAAGTAGATTGCTTCACTGGGAAAGAACTGTAGACTATCCTTTATCCCACTTTCTGCGAAATTTCACTACTTCGCCACTTCAAAGATTGGAAACGTTTCTAGGGCATCTAGGTCTACAAAAGTTACACTGTAAAGTTCCATTTGGAGGCATTTCTCTGTGTTTTTATGATTAAAGCAAGTGAGAAGAAAGTGTAATTTTGGCTTCCATAAACAGATTTAGGCCCTCCAGATACCAAAGGAAGTCCTAGCTGCTTTCTCTCAGAGAATGGAAGTGTTGGGAATTTGTACGTGTTTACTTTCGGATCGAACATTTCCTTCTTTCCTCTTAGAAGCTTTGAGGTATTGCCGGATAATCCGGCTCTATATCTGAAGGCGCTACACACCTTGAGGAGGTGTTTTCTGTGAGAAAACATTAACTTGTAGAGGGCTCTATGGACAAAGTGTGTACAAGTTTCCATACAAGTGATTAAGCCAACCTGTGCACTACTGATCATCCAGCTGCTGTCGTTCTAAAAGTGGAAGCGTGTTCACTTGAGACATTGGTATGTCCTCCAACCAACCGGTTTTTTGAAAATTGCCTTTCTTTACTATACTCAGAAGCTGACACACGGCCGCTGAAAGACTGGGTCCCCTTTGAAAGCTAGCACACACCCTGTGAGTTGCCTGAAATAGGGACTGTTTGTTTCACCAGAGCATGGGTGAAGAGACTGCCAATTAATCTTGCATACACAGAGTCAGGATAACATGTGTAGAGGTGACCATGTCCCTGCTTTCCAACGAAGAATAGAAGTTGTTTCATGTGAAATAGCTTATGTTGGCAATTTGCCTGCTTCGTACAAACTTGTCACTCTTCTGAACCTAGAAGCTTGGAAATATTACCAGAGAAACAAAGTCTTCCATAGAAAGGAAGTACACGTCCTATAGAAACCAGCTCCTTGACAATTCTTAAACATACGGAGACATGTAAAAAGAAACAGAAAGAAACCTTCCATATGGAGAGTTACGCTAAGCCATATGCAACTGATCACCCAGCTGCTTCCTTTCAGGGGTGAGGAGTGCTTGCCATGGAAACAGATTTATATTCTCCACTAACCCACTTCGTACGAACTTACATATTTTCCCCACTAAATGTTTTAAGAAATGACCAGAGAAGCTGGGGCTACTCAGGAAAGCAGTATGCTTCCTCCAAGATTCTGCCCTATTTGACATGTTTGCCATTCGTAGCTTGGGAGAACAAAGTGACCATCCTACTTCCCAACACATATCTATCCGTCCTTAACACTAGTGGTCATCTACCGGCCCTTTGTCCTAGAGCAGATGTGTTTAAAGTGGAAAAAGCGTTATGTAGGCAGTTTACCCGCTTGCTGCGGCAGTGTCATTCCTCTCCCCTTATTCGGTTCGAAGTACCAACGGGGATGTGTTTCTACAACCGACGTTCTGGACTCATCCTGACGAGGCATCTCTGCCAGAATTCTTTTATTTATAGAAGGCCAGGATCAAGAAAAAAACAGAACCTAATACTTCCATCCAGAGATTTGAGCCCAAAAGTTCCAACCCAAACATCTAGGTGTTTCTTCTCAGGAATTAAATTGTTTTAACTGGGAACAACTTTATATTCTCCATTTTCCCGCTTTGTACGAACTAGGAGTACTTCTAAACCTAGAACTTCGTAATGAGACCCGTGAACCTTGGTCTACAAGCGAAATGTGTACACTTCCAAAAGGATGCAATTCCACGTGACCTATGCCACCGATGAAAGCAAGAGAGAGACACTGTTCCTTTGTTTTCCCTACACAGATTTTTGCTATCCTCAACACAGGTGAACTTCCATCTGCTTTCTGTCTGAACATAGGATTGTTATGACTTTGGAAATATTTCCTTGCCAATTGACCCGCTTGCTACGAACATGTCCTTCTTTTCCACTTTGAAGGTTTCAACTCTCACTAGATTATCTGGTTACCAATCAGAACGTCGGAATGTTCCCAGGTGAAGCATCTCTTTGAGGCAACATTTACTTGGAGAAGGCTACGAAGACAAAGTCTTTGTCATCTTTCCATCCACAGAGTGAAGCCAACCAGGAAACGACTGAACATCCAGCTGCTATCATTCAAGGAACAATAGTGTATTCACTTGGGACACTTTTCTGTCTCCCAGCTAAGCCATTTTGACAAATTTCCTCTTCCTCTTCCCTTAGAATCTTAGACATGTGACAGGTCAATCTAAGTCTACAACTGATATTGTGCACACTTCCTTGGAGGTGCCTGTCTGTGTGATTCGCTTTTGTAATCACATGATGTCTGAACAGATTGTACTTTCGCCCCTCACTCATGGTGAAGTTAACCTGTGCACATCTGAACGTGTGGCTGCTTTCTATCATGAAATAGAAGGATGTTCATTTGAAAGTGCTGTATATTGTCTCCTGTCCTGCTTTCTACCGTAATCTCATTCCTCGCATTTGGAAGGTCAGAAATGTCAACGGTTTATCGAGTTCTCTCAGAAGAGCGAAGCTCACTCCTGAATTAAGTATCTCTTTCTGACTTCTTTAATGTATGGAAGCCTGTGAACACCAACAGAAAATCATCCTTCCCAGACAGAATGAAGCCAAAATAGAAACCACTGATCACCTCGTGGTTTTTTCTCCGAGATGAGAAGAGTTTTCATTCAAAGCAGCTCTGTATTCTCCATTAACCCACTTTGTACGAAATTACAGACCTTCTGCAATGAGAAGTTTGAAATATTACCGGTTAATCTGGATCTGCATCTAAGTAGTATAGTTCCACAACGATGCTTCTGTCTTTGGCACTTTTGCTTTTGAGTCATCTGAGGACACACTGACAATAGTGCTTCCATACACAGATTTAAACAATCCTCAACACAACTGATCATGGACCTGGTCTCTCTCAGTTAATACAACTGGGTTCCTTTCACGTAGCTTTATATTGTCAAAGTTCCCTTCTTGCTACCAAAATGCCATCCTCTCCGCTTGGTATCTTGCCATTAGCAACAGAAAATGGGGTCCCACATAAGAAATGCCGTACACATCCTGAGGGAGCATCTCTGTGAGAATTCCTTTACTTATAGAACCCAAGGAACAAATACCTGTAGAGAATACTTCCATACAGGGATTTATGCAAATCTGCACCACACAGAACCTCTAGAGGTTTTCTTCCTGTGAAGTAGATTGCTTCACTGGGAAAGAACTGTAGACTATCCTTTATCCCACTTTCTGCGAAATTTCACTACTTCGCCACTTCAAAGATTGGAAACGTTTCTAGGGCATCTAGGTCTACAAAAGTTACACTGTAAAGTTCCATTTGGAGGCATTTCTCTGTGTTTTTATGATTAAAGCAAGTGAGAAGAAAGTGTAATTTTGGCTTCCATAAACAGATTTAGGCCCTCCAGATACCAAAGGAAGTCCTAGCTGCTTTCTCTCAGAGAATGGAAGTGTTGGGAATTTGTACGTGTTTACTTTCGGATCGAACATTTCCTTCTTTTCCTCTTAGAAGCTTTGAGGTATTGCCGGATAATCCGGCTCTATATCTGAAGGCGCTACACACCTTGAGGAGGTGTTTTCTGTGAGAAAACATTAACTTGTAGAGGGCTCTATGGACAAAGTGTGTACAAGTTTCCATACAAGTGATTAAGCCAACCTGTGCACTACTGATCATCCAGCTGCTGTCGTTCTAAAAGTGGAAGCGTGTTCACTTGAGACATTGGTATGTCCTCCAACCAACCGGTTTTTTGAAAATTGCCTTTCTTTACTATACTCAGAAGCTGACACACGGCCGCTGAAAGACTGGGTCCCCTTTGAAAGCTAGCACACACCCTGTGAGTTGCCTGAAATAGGGACTGTTTGTTTCACCAGAGCATGGGTGAAGAGACTGCCAATTAATCTTGCATACACAGAGTCAGGATAACATGTGTAGAGGTGACCATGTCCCTGCTTTCCAACGAAGAATAGAAGTTGTTTCATGTGAAATAGCTTATGTTGGCAATTTGCCTGCTTCGTACAAACTTGTCACTCTTCTGAACCTAGAAGCTTGGAAATATTACCAGAGAAACAAAGTCTTCCATAGAAAGGAAGTACACGTCCTATAGAAACCAGCTCCTTGACAATTCTTAAACATACGGAGACATGTAAAAAGAAACAGAAAGAAACCTTCCATATGGAGAGTTACGCTAAGCCATATGCAACTGATCACCCAGCTGCTTCCTTTCAGGGTGAGGAGTGCTTGCCATGGAAACAGATTTATATTCTCCACTAACCCACTTCGTACGAACTTACATATTTTCCCCACTAAATGTTTTAAGAAATGACCAGAGAAGCTGGGGCTACTCAGGAAAGCAGTATGCTTCCTCCAAGATTCTGCCCTATTTGACATGTTTGCCATTCGTAGCTTGGGAGAACAAAGTGACCATCCTACTTCCCAACACATATCTATCCGTCCTTAACACTAGTGGTCATCTACCGGCCCTTTGTCCTAGAGCAGATGTGTTTAAAGTGGAAAAAGCGTTATGTAGGCAGTTTACCCGCTTGCTGCGGCAGTGTCATTCCTCTCCCCTTATTCGGTTCGAAGTACCAACGGGGATGTGTTTCTACAACCGACGTTCTGGACTCATCCTGACGAGGCATCTCTGCCAGAATTCTTTTATTTATAGAAGGCCAGGATCAAGAAAAAAACAGAACCTAATACTTCCATCCAGAGATTTGAGCCCAAAAGTTCCAACCCAAACATCTAGGTGTTTCTTCTCAGGAATTAAATTGTTTTAACTGGGAACAACTTTATATTCTCCATTTTCCCGCTTTGTACGAACTAGGAGTACTTCTAAACCTAGAACTTCGTAATGAGACCCGTGAACCTTGGTCTACAAGCGAAAATGTGTACACTTCCAAAAGGATGCAATTCCACGTGACCTATGCCACCGATGAAAGCAAGAGAGAAGACACTGTTCCTTTGTTTTCCCTACACAGATTTTTGCTATCCTCAACACAGGTGAACTTCCATCTGCTTTCTGTCTGAACATAGGATTGTTATGACTTTGGAAATATTTCCTTGCCAATTGACCCGCTTGCTACGAACATGTCCTTCTTTTCCACTTTGAAGGTTTCAACTCTCACTAGATTATCTGGTTACCAATCAGAACGTCGGAATGTTCCCAGGTGAAGCATCTCTTTGAGGCAACATTTACTTGGAGAAGGCTACGAAGACAAAGTCTTTGTCATCTTTCCATCCACAGAGTGAAGCCAACCAGGAAACGACTGAACATCCAGCTGCTATCATTCAATGAACAATAGTGTATTCACTTGGGACACTTTTCTGTCTCCCAGCTAAGCCATTTTGACAAATTTCCTCTTCCTCTTCCCTTAGAATCTTAGACATGTGACAGGTCAATCTAAGTCTACAACTGATATTGTGCACACTTCCTTGGAGGTGCCTGTCTGTGTGATTCGCTTTTGTAATCACATGATGTCTGAACAGATTGTACTTTCGCCCCTCACTCATGGTGAAGTTAACCTGTGCACATCTGAACGTGTGGCTGCTTTCTATCATGAAATAGAAGGATGTTCATTTGAAAGTGCTGTATATTGTCTCCTGTCCTGCTTTCTACCGTAATCTCATTCCTCGGCAGTTGGAAGGTCAGAAATGTCAACGGTTTATCGAGTTCTCTCAGAAGAGCGAAGCGCACTCCTGAATTAAGTATCTCTTTCTGACTTCTTTATGTATGGAAGCCTGTGAACACCAACAGAAAATCATCCTTCCACAGACAGAATGAAGCCAAAATAGAAACCACTGATCACCTCGTGGTTTTTTCTCCGAGATGAGAAGAGTTTTCATTCAAAGCAGCTCTGTATTCTCCATTAACCCACTTTGTACGAAATTACAGACCTTCTGCAATGAGAAGTTTGAAATATTACCGGTTAATCTGGATCTGCATCTAAGTAGTATAGTTCCACAACGATGCTTCTGTCTTTGGCACTTTTGCTTTTGAGTCATCTGAGGACACACTGACAATAGTGCTTCCATACACAGATTTAAACAATCCTCAACACAACTGATCATGGACCTGGTCTCTCTCAGTTAATACAACTGGGTTCCTTTCACGTAGCTTTATATTGTCAAAGTTCCCTTCTTGCTACCAAAATGCCATCCTCTCCGCTTGGTATCTTGCCATTAGCAACAGAAAATGGGGTCCCACATAAGAAATGCCGTACACATCCTGAGGGAGCATCTCTGTGAGAATTCCTTTACTTATAGAACCCAAGGAACAAATACCTGTAGAGAATACTTCCATACAGGGATTATGCAAATCTGCACCACACAGAACCTCTAGAGGTTTTCTTCCTGTGAAGTAGATTGCTTCACTGGGAAAGAACTGTAGACTATCCTTTATCCCACTTTCTGCGAAATTTCACTACTTCGCCACTTCAAAGATTGGAAACGTTTCTAGGGCATCTAGGTCTACAAAAGTTACACTGTAAAGTTCCATTTGGAGGCATTTCTCTGTGTTTTTATGATTAAAGCAAGTGAGAAGAAAGTGTAATTTTGGCTTCCATAAACAGATTTAGGCCCTCCAGATACCAAAGGAAGTCCTAGCTGCTTTCTCTCAGAGAATGGAAGTGTTGGGAATTTGTACGTGTTTACTTTCGGATCGAACATTTCCTTCTTTTCCTCTTAGAAGCTTTGAGGTATTGCCGGATAATCCGGCTCTATATCTGAAGGCGCTACACACCTTGAGTTGGTGTTTTCTGTGAGAAAACATTAACTTGTAGAGGGCTCTATGGACAAAGTGTGTACAAGTTTCCATACAAGTGATTAAGCCAACCTGTGCACTACTGATCATCCAGCTGCTGTCGTTCTAAAAGTGGAAGCGTGTTCACTTGAGACATTGGTATGTCCTCCAACCAACCGGTTTTTTGAAAATTGCCTTTCTTTACTATACTCAGAAGCTGACACACGGCCGCTGAAAGACTGGGTCCCCTTTGAAAGCTAGCACACACCCTGTGAGTTGCCTGAAATAGGGACTGTTTGTTTCACCAGAGCATGGTGAAGAGACTGCCAATTAATCTTGCATACACAGAGTCAGGATAACATGTGTAGAGGTGACCATGTCCCTGCTTTCCAACGAAGAATAGAAGTTGTTTCATGTGAAATAGCTTATGTTGGCAATTTGCCTGCTTCGTACAAACTTGTCACTCTTCTGAACCTAGAAGCTTGGAAATATTACCAGAGAAACAAAGTCTTCCATAGAAAGGAAGTACACGTCCTATAGAAACCAGCTCCTTGACAATTCTTAAACATACGGAGACATGTAAAAAGAAACAGAAAGAAACCTTCCATATGGAGAGTTACGCTAAGCCATATGCAACTGATCACCCAGCTGCTTCCTTTCAGGGGTGAGGAGTGCTTGCCATGGAAACAGATTTATATTCTCCACTAACCCACTTCGTACGAACTTACATATTTTCCCCACTAAATGTTTTAAGAAATGACCAGAGAAGCTGGGGCTACTCAGGAAAGCAGTATGCTTCCTCCAAGATTCTGCCCTATTTGACATGTTTGCCATTCGTAGCTTGGGAGAACAAAGTGACCATCCTACTTCCCAACACATATCTATCCGTCCTTAACACTAGTGGTCATCTACCGGCCCTTTGTCCTAGAGCAGATGTGTTTAAAGTGGAAAAAGCGTTATGTAGGCAGTTTACCCGCTTGCTGCGGCAGTGTCATTCCTCTCCCCTTATTCGGTTCGAAGTACCAACGGGGATGTGTTTCTACAACCGACGTTCTGGACTCATCCTGACGAGGCATCTCTGCCAGAATCTTTTATTTATAGAAGGCCAGGATCAAGAAAAAAACAGAACCTAATACTTCCATCCAGAGATTTGAGCCCAAAAGTTCCAACCAAAACATCTAGGTGTTTCTTCTCAGGAATTAAATTGTTTTAACTGGGAACAACTTTATATTCTCCATTTTCCCGCTTTGTACGAACTAGGAGTACTTCTAAACCTAGAACTTCGTAATGAGACCCGTGAACCTTGGTCTACAAGCGAAAATGTGTACACTTCCAAAAGGATGCAATTCCACGTGACCTATGCCACCGATGAAAGCAAGAGAGAGGACACTGTTCCTTTGTTTTCCCTACACAGATTTTTGCTATCCTCAACACAGGTGAACTTCCATCTGCTTTCTGTCTGAACATAGGATTGTTATGACTTTGGAAATATTTCCTTGCCAATTGACCCGCTTGCTACGAACATGTCCTTCTTTTCCACTTTGAAGGTTTCAACTCTCACTAGATTATCTGGTTACCAATCAGAACGTCGGAATGTTCCCAGGTGAAGCATCTCTTTGAGGCAACATTTACTTGGAGAAGGCTACGAAGACAAAGTCTTTGTCATCTTTCCATCCACAGAGTGAAGCCAACCAGGAAACGACTGAACATCCAGCTGCTATCATTCAATGAACAATAGTGTATTCACTTGGGACACTTTTCTGTCTCCCAGCTAAGCCATTTTGACAAATTTCCTCTTCCTCTTCCCTTAGAATCTTAGACATGTGACAGGTCAATCTAAGTCTACAACTGATATTGTGCACACTTCCTTGGAGGTGCCTGTCTGTGTGATTCGCTTTTGTAATCACATGATGTCTGAACAGATTGTACTTTCGCCCCTCACTCATGGTGAAGTTAACCTGTGCACATCTGAACGTGTGGCTGCTTTCTATCATGAAATAGAAGGATGTTCATTTGAAAGTGCTGTATATTGTCTCCTGTCCTGCTTTCTACCGTAATCTCATTACTCGGCAGTTGGAAGGTCAGAAATGTCAACGGTTTATCGAGTTCTCTCAGAAGAGCGAAGCGCACTCCTGAATTAAGTATCTCTTTCTGACTTCTTTATGTATGGAAGCCTGTGAACACCAACAGAAAATCATCCTTCCACAGACAGAATGAAGCCAAAATAGAAACCACTGATCACCTCGTGGTTTTTTCTCCGAGATGAGAAGAGTTTTCATTCAAAGCAGCTCTGTATTCTCCATTAACCCACTTTGTACGAAATTACAGACCTTCTGCAATGAGAAGTTTGAAATATTACCGGTTAATCTGGATCTGCATCTAAGTAGTATAGTTCCACAACGATGCTTCTGTCTTTGGCACTTTTGCTTTTGAGTCATCTGAGGACACACTGACAATAGTGCTTCCATACACAGATTTAAACAATCCTCAACACAACTGATCATGGACCTGGTCTCTCTCAGTTAATACAACTGGGTTCCTTTCACGTAGCTTTATATTGTCAAAGTTCCCTTCTTGCTACCAAAATGCCATCCTCTCCGCTTGGTATCTTGCCATTAGCAACAGAAAATGGGGTCCCACATAAGAAATGCCGTACACATCCTGAGGGAGCATCTCTGTGAGAATTCCTTTACTTATAGAACCCAAGGAAAAATACCTGTAGAGAATACTTCCATACAGGGATTTATGCAAATCTGCACCACACAGAACCTCTAGAGGTTTTCTTCCTGTGAAGTAGATTGCTTCACTGGGAAAGAACTGTAGACTATCCTTTATCCCACTTTCTGCGAAATTTCACTACTTCGCCACTTCAAAGATTGGAAACGTTTCTAGGGCATCTAGGTCTACAAAAGTTACACTGTAAAGTTCCATTTGGAGGCATTTCTCTGTGTTTTTATGATTAAAGCAAGTGAGAAGAAAGTGTAATTTTGGCTTCCATAAACAGATTTAGGCCCTCCAGATACCAAAGGAAGTCCTAGCTGCTTTCTCTCAGAGAATGGAAGTGTTGGGAATTTGTACGTGTTTACTTTCGGATCGAACATTTCCTTCTTTTCCTCTTAGAAGCTTTGAGGTATTGCCGGATAATCCGGCTCTATATCTGAAGGCGCTACACACCTTGAGGAGGTGTTTTCTGTGAGAAAACATTAACTTGTAGAGGGCTCTATGGACAAAGTGTGTACAAGTTTCCATACAAGTGATTAAGCCAACCTGTGCACTACTGATCATCCAGCTGCTGTCGTTCTAAAAGTGGAAGCGTGTTCACTTGAGACATTGGTATGTCCTCCAACCAACCGGTTTTTTGAAAATTGCCTTTCTTTACTATACTCAGAAGCTGACACACGGCCGCTGAAAGACTGGGTCCCCTTTGAAAGCTAGCACACACCCTGTGAGTTGCCTGAAATAGGGACTGTTTGTTTCACCAGAGCATGGGTGAAGAGACTGCCAATTAATCTTGCATACACAGAGTCAGGATAACATGTGTAGAGGTGACCATGTCCCTGCTTTCCAACGAAGAATAGAAGTTGTTTCATGTGAAATAGCTTATGTTGGCAATTTGCCTGCTTCGTACAAACTTGTCACTCTTCTGAACCTAGAAGCTTGGAAATATTACCAGAGAAACAAAGTCTTCCATAGAAAGGAAGTACACGTCCTATAGAAACCAGCTCCTTGACAATTCTTAAACATACGGAGACATGTAAAAAGAAACAGAAAGAAACCTTCCATATGGAGAGTTACGCTAAGCCATATGCAACTGATCACCCAGCTGCTTCCTTTCAGGGGTGAGGAGTGCTTGCCATGGAAACAGATTTATATTCTCCACTAACCCACTTCGTACGAACTTACATATTTTCCCCACTAAATGTTTTAAGAAATGACCAGAGAAGCTGGGGCTACTCAGGAAAGCAGTGTGCTTCCTCCAAGATTCTGCCCTATTTGACATGTTTGCCATTCGTAGCTTGGGAGAACAAAGTGACCATCCTACTTCCCAACACATATCTATCCGTCCTTAACACTAGTGGTCATCTACCGGCCCTTTGTCCTAGAGCAGATGTGTTTAAAGTGGAAAAAGCGTTATGTAGGCAGTTTACCCGCTTGCTGCGGCAGTGTCATTCCTCTCCCTTATTCGGTTCGAAGTACCAACGGGGATGTGTTTCTACAACCGACGTTCTGGACTCATCCTGACGAGGCATCTCTGCCAGAATTCTTTTATTTATAGAAGGCCAGGATCAAGAAAAAAAACAGAACCTAATACTTCCATCCAGAGATTTGAGCCCAAAAGTTCCAACCCAAAACATCTAGGTGTTTTTCTCAGGAATTAAATTTTTTTAACTGGGAACAACTTTATATTCTCCATTTTCCCGCTTTGTACGAACTAGGAGTACTTCTAAACCTAGAACTTCGTAATGAGACCCGTGAACCTTGGTCTACAAGCGAAAGTGTGTACACTTCCAAAAGGATGCAATTCCACGTGACCTATGCACCGATGAAAGCAAGAGAGAGGACACTGTTCCTTTGTTTTCCCTACACAGATTTT
>JAKFHU010001950.1:0-63983 GCA_023783475.1 Daubentonia madagascariensis | reverse complement strand
AACGTTTTTTTTTTCCAAACTTTTTGGAACTTTTTCAAAAAATTTTTGAATTTTCTAAAAATTGCTTTTTTTTTAAAATTTTTAAATCTCCTTCTATATTTTTTAAAAAATGCTCTATAGTCAAAAAATAGAGGTGAAATCATTTTGTCTTGGATGACTTTTTGCATTAACCCTTTTTTTGAAGAATTTGGGGGGTTTACCCTAAAGGCTAGTAAGCAATCACCAGAAGGGGGTTCCTAATTTTTTTTCTTTTTATTAAATGGTTTTTTGATATTTTTTTTTAAAGGGTATGTGCGGGGAAGAAAGACAGAAAAAATGGAAATTTTTCCCCTTTTAAGGAGGAAAAAACTTAGATGGGTGACAAAGGGAAAAGAGAGAGGCTTTAGATTCACACAGGACTGGGTTTAATTCCTGGCTTCCCCACTTGCTAGGCGTGTGACCCTGGGAACATGACCTATCGCCAAATATGTTTTCTGATATGAAAAGGAGGATAATAATATATCATTCCAGGGTGGTTGTGCCTAAGTAGATATCTTACTTAAGATATCTTAATATCTATAAGTAAGATTATATATAGAACATTTAATTCAGTGCCTAGCATGTGCTTATCAGCATCACTGACTGAAACTGCTATGACTACTATTTTTACCATTATTACTAATGTTATGGCTTTAAGCCTGCAGATAGCTCTTTCTTATCTGACCCTTAGGTGGCTCAGATAACAGGTGGCTTTGAATTAGAATACATTGTAGGAGACTAAGGAAGACATGGAGAATTCTTCATTGCATTCTTTGCCTACTTTAGATAAGTGGTATCAGCAAAGAATTAGCAACTTTTACTGCCATACCCCAGTGCAGCAGATGAGAGGCTTTCTTTTTGTTCCTTCCTTTTAGCCTTGGTGATAATTTGCAAAGAAGAACATTGAGCACCCAAGACACTTATGTTTGTTAGTACGTATAAATGGTTAATTCTGCACTGAAAGGCAAGATATTAAATTGGTAAAGAATAACAAATTAGCCTTTGATGTAACTTTATTAAAGCTCCAAAGGGTGAAGTTATTTCTCTGTTATTTTAGAAATGCTCTCATGCTTGCGACAGAGTCTCAATCATCACGTATAGTCACACTTCTTCAGCAAAGTCTTGATGTCCGTTGTGAAGCTCTCTTGGGAAAGACTGTAGAAGATGACGTTGTTGCTAGTGATTTTAATAGGTAAGAGTTTACATGAAAGGACTAGTTAACACTAACGTGAGGTTTACCATCATTACAACTAGTGTATCTTATACATCAGGTGAGTGAGATTTCATAGTTTGGTTCAGGTAGTTTTGGAATGGCAGTGAGTTAGTCCACATCATCAGCCAGAAATCAAGCAAAAAGCTGGACTAGTTGGAAGTAGCAATGGGTGCAGGAGTCTTTATCTCATGACTTTTACGACCGTTATCCTTAGTAAGGATCCCAACATTGTTTTTTTCATTCCAAGTATAACCCCTATTCATGGGGAGAAAAACCATGTCACATGTTTGATTTTCCCAATTTGTTATTTGGGTCTTGGAATGTCCAGTTTAGTAGAGAATCTTGTACTGTCCCCTGGGGGCTATGTCCTCTACCTTCCTCCTTGAATTTTTCAAGAAACTAAGGGTTTCCCTAAGTGCAAGGAAGACACTCCTTATAAAAAATCAGAAGGAGGGAAAATCTGGGAGTGGTGGCTCATACCTGTAATCCTGGCACTTTGGGAGGGTGAGGCAGGAGGAACACTTGAGGCCAGATGTTCAAGACCAGCCTGGGCAACATAGCTAGACCCCATCTCTAAAAAAAGAAAAAATTGGCCATGAATGGTGGCATGTGCCTGCATTCCTAGCTAGTCAGGAGGCTGAGGCAGGAGGATCATTTGATCCCAGGAGTTTTAAGTTGTAGTAACTGCACCCTACCCTGGGTGACAGAATGAGACCATGTGTCCAAAAAAATTTATAAAATCTGAAAACATGAGGGGAATAAAAGGACATTTCAATCATTCTGTTGTTTCTGTTGCTGCATTCTTGCTATTGAAACTGGTCCTGCAGTCTGGTATGATTGATCTTTGCTACCAGGATGCCCTTACTGATCCAGATGTCTCAGTCTTCATGGTGATACATACTTAGACTTCAGAGTTACTTTTTTTTTTAGTTCATATTTAAATGCTTATATACTTGGCCATCATTCCCAAAGCACCAGTACCCTGCTCTGGCAGCCAGGCCTTGTAGCTTTAGCCACATATGTAGTGAGCAAGTTGACCCCTCCCTCACACTCAAAACCTTCTGTGGAGCCCTCCTCATAGCCTAGTCTTAGCCTGGACCTTCATGGTAAGTTATCCTTTGAGGCTCTTGTTCATCTTTTCTCTAGCAAGTAGTAGTTGGGATTGTTCTAAAGTGTCAGGGAGGTTGAAATAAAGTACAGGAAGAGATCAGAATTTCCTTACTTCTTGCTACCAGATCTGTACCCTGAGGCCCCATTCTATTCTGTGTAGCACCTTTTCTTAGGCAGTGGAAGGTCCCATATTGTCCTTCCCTAGAGTAGTGGGCACCAACTCACAGTTTCCTGTCAAGTGACCTGTTGTTCATAGTAATGAAAACCTCCCAAGGTACTTGCATCTGAATGTCACATTTTAAAATTATTTTGAAATTCTATCTCACAAGAAAACCATTCAACAGAATTCTATGAATCTAAAGTAGGATAATTGGATTTAACAGAGCCAAGCCTCATCCATGACTCATCAGTATCCTCATATAAAAATAGGGCTTTGTGCTTGCTTTGGCAGCGCATACACTAAAATTGGAACAATGCAGAGAAGATTAGCATGGTCTTTGCCCAAGGTAGACATGCAAATTGTTGAAGCATTCCATATTTTGTGTAGTCCCCGAAATGTCATTTGCCTGTTTGCTCGGCTAGCTGTAGGATAACTGTGTGTCAAGGCCAAACAGGTGACACCCAATATTAAAATTGTGTTGTGATTTCCAGTACAGAAATATTCCCGTAAGGTGATCTATGAAATGACAGTGGAGTTGAGTAACATGTGGAATGTTGTGTGCAAATATGTAGTTGGTATTATATTTATCTCAGAAATGACAAAATGTTGACTTGCATCTCCTTAGTTGAACTTAAATAAAAGTAGGGTTTTGCCCTCCATGTCAGTTGGATATGAACATGGAGATTAAGTGTCATTCTAACAATGATCTGCTGGTTCAGAGTTTGAGTAGGTAGAGAGGGAAGAGTAGTAGTCCAAGCCAGATCTTGACATCCATTAGTTTTCTGCCCTTGCTCTTATTGACGAGGTCAGTAATAGGGGGCAATTGTGTTACCTAATTGAATGAGGTAATGTTTATAAATAAATTTTGTTAAAATTATGAAATAGCTGAGATACCCTGAATTTCAAGCTACAAAGAATATAACAAGTAATTACCACAAGTAGTACTTTATAACATTTTCTGAAAACTACCACATTTGAATATTAGAATCTTTGGAAAAGTACAACTGGGTTTTGTTTGGGATTCCAAAATCATTTCAGCAATAAAGTTCAAGAACAAATTATTCCATTGCTTCTCTGTTTTCCCTGAGGAATGTAAAAACGTTATGCTGTTATGTGTTCATTAAGAACCTCTAGTGTATTAAGGCAGTAAAATCCTTATTTTTAAAGGAAGACAATGAGCCTAAGAGAAGCAACTTGTTGCAGAACAAACAGCTGTTGCTTACAGAGCTAGGACTTCTTTTGAGTTCAGGACACTGTCCATCATGCCAAGCGACCTCTACTTAATTGACTGATCTACACTGCCCTCCCTTCATGAGTACTTCACCTGACTCTTTTTCTTCTTTGATTAGCAGCTTAATAAGAAGTTTGTTGAGCTTACAAATTTGAGGTGTATGGGATAGTTAAAGTTCTGTTATTATCTCTGATATTAGCTGAAATACTCTTAAGAATTTAAGTTATTTGGTAAATGTTTTTCATGCCATTATTAAAATAGTAATTTTATTTGTTACATTGTTTATACATAGTATTCCCCAAAAAATGTCAGAGCATAAAGAAGAAAAAATGCTGGAAAATCCTTCTCAAAATAGCAATCCAGGTAAGCCTTGTGACAGTGAATGACTCTTGGTGGACCTACAATAGATACAAAAGTAAGAGTAATGAAGTTTTGAGCACAAAAGAGCAGTTAAAAAAGTCAATGTGTAAATTGTACATATATTTTTTCTTGTTTTCTTTTTAGTCGTCCAGAATTCAGAAGGATTTTAAGAAGTTAGTGTACGTAACTTACAATCTGAAACAGTATTGTCTGAAAAAATTCATTTATTTAATTATAGTTCCTAAAATCTTTTTAGGTACTTTTGTCTAAATAAGAAAAAAGATTTTTGTTAGTATGTTCCATGTTTCCTCTACAGTCACATTATAACAAATTGCACTTACTGTAAAAATGGGTCTTCTATTTAATTTTTATAATAAATGGTTTGCATTTAGTGAATGTTAATTATAGTTGACCTTGAACCGCCTGAGGGTTAGGGGCGCCAATCCCCGTTTCACTCAAAAATCTGCATATAACTTTTTACTTTCCAAAATTTTACTAATAGCCTACTGTGGACTGGAAGCCTTACAATAACATAAACAGTCAATTGACATGTAGTTTGTATGTCATTTCTATTATATATTTTACTCTTAGAATGGAGTAAGCTATTGAAAACCAACTGTTATGAATTAAATCATAAGTGAGAAAAAAATACATTTACTGTTGATGAAGTGGAAGTGGCTCATCATATAGCTCTTCATCCTCCTCGTCTTCACACTGAGTAGGCTGATGAAGAGGAGGAATAGGAGAGGTTTGTCTTGCTGTGGGTGACAGAGGCAGACGAAAATCTGCATATAAGTGGACCCCTGCAGTTCAAATCCCTGTTGTTAAAGGGTCACTGTGTAAATGTACTACATTGTAATTTCTGTGAGGAAGAAAGTAACTGTTTTTAGAACTGGGTAGTCAAAAATACCTCTCTGGTAACTTAAACAAATGGTAACAAGAACTGCAAAGTGTAGCCATTGTGGACCAATACCAGTAGGAGAATATTATTTTATTTATTTATTTTTGGAGACAAGGTCTCACTCTGGTGCCCAGGCTGGAGTGCAGTGGCATCCTCGTGGCTCACTGCAACCTCCAACTTCTGGGTTCAGGCAATCCTCCTGCCTCAGCCTCCTGAGTAGCTGGGACTACAGGCATGTGCCACCATGCCCAGCTAAGGTTTTGCTTTTTTTGTAGAGAGAGGGGTGTCGCTGTGTTGCTCAGGCTGGTCTCAAACTCCTGGCCTCAACCTATCCTCCTGCCTTGGCCTCCCACAGTGCTGTGATTACAAGCATCCTGAGCCACTGTGGCACCCAGCCAGTAGGTTATTTTTTAAAGATACCTACTGAGTACAGAAGTCAGAAAGGCGATTCTTTGTTGAGAAGCACAGATTATGTTACACATTCTTAAACCAACGAGGTCTTGCTACTATTGACTTCATTCCCCATATGTTGAAACCGAATGAGATATGTTTACTTCATCAGAACCAGATGTGTCCTGTCTGCTGGATAATTGTCCTGATAACAGTGACTTTGTGTCCATAGCCAAAAGATTATCGTGAGAAATATTCCAAATGCCCAACTCTTTGCTCAACCAGCTATAATAAAGGTAGAAAAATGTTTCACAATAACCAAAATGCTACTCTGGTAGTGAAATGGGACATCTACTTCATTGTACAATCTGGACTATATGGGGATACCTTTAATTTAGAATATATTTATCAAAGAAATCCTATAAGTTAAGTATTGAAAGTTGCAGGAGACAAAGATAGAGTAGACATAGTTTTGGTCTTTAAGGTGCTTGTAATAGAATAGAACTGTTCCTATTTAATTTCCGTGTTTCTTCAACAGAATTGTCAAAGAAATCATTTTTATTCATTTATTCATTTGCCCACTCAACAAATAACTATCAGATGTCTTTTAAGTAATAAGCATTGTTCCAATCATACTGAACACAAACATTTAAAAAATACCATCAGGACCTCGTTATTTTTATTGTCATTTTTATTATTGACTACTTTATTCAGCACTTAGTGTGTGCCAGATGCCCTCTGGTAGTTTATAATTATAATTTAGTATGTACTTCTTATATTAAATATGTGCCAGACACTTTAAGTCCGTGGTGCAGAATTAAAGCTTTCAAAAAGTGCATGGTATTTAAGGTAAGCAATGCAGAGTGAGTAGAAGTTTGCCAGGTAAAGAGGCAGAAGGATGGTGCTTGGCAGAAGGAATATCTAAGAGGATTGCGTTTTTGGCCAAAGGAACTACAAGTGCAAAAGCTGAGATGCAGGAGTCAACTTTGCAGGGTTTGTGAGCAGTTCCGTTTTGTTAGTGGAAGAGGTGTGGTATGGGAGTGGTTGGGAGTGAGGTGAATACCTAGCTAAGGCAAGCTCAGGGAAGACTTGTTCACACTACAGAAAGCAGTAGATCTTACCCTGTAGGCCATGGGCAATTTGTCGTTTAGAATACTTTTGGCTGCAAATATAGATGACCTAAGTAACACCCTCACATTTTGACAACAAGTGTGTCATGTTGTCTACCAGTACCAGAGTCTTATGAGAGAATCAGTGGCCGAGTTTCCTATGGAGGCTAGTTATATAGGCATCGCCTCCCTTGCATCTGCCAAAATTCCAGACTTTCAGAAGGAAAGAACTATTCAGAGTAAACCACATTGTTTGTACAAACAGTTTAAGCACAGTGAGACACTGTTTTTCACTTAGGGAATGGTGGGAACCTTCTCAAATCCAAGTTCTGAAACAACATCTACAGGCCAGCCTTGCAAGCAGGCCTTTCAAAGGATGGCAGTCTCGTGCTTGGTATATGACATCTTTTTTTTTTTTTTACCATATTTTTATCTTTTTATTGTATGTATTTAAGGTATACAACATGATGTTTTGATGTACATATACAATCATGTGAAATGATTACTGCAGTCAAGCAAGTTAACATATCCATCTCCTCAAATAGTTACTTTTTTTGGCGGGAAAAGCACTGAAATCTACTCTCTTAGCAAATTTCAATTATACAATACAATATTATTAGCTGTAGTTATCATGCTGTACATCAGAGCTCTAGACTTATTTATTCTACATAACTGCAACCATGTACCCTTTGACCTACATCTCCCCATCCCTCCCACCTCCGGTAATCAACATTCTACACTGTTTCTATGTATTTCACTTTTTTTTTTTTTTAACATTCCACATATAAGTGAGATCATGCAGTGTTTTTCTTTCTGCGTCTGGCTTATTTCACTCAGCATAATACCCTCCAAGTTCATCCATGTTGTTAAAAATGGTAGCATCTTCTTTTTCTAATGCTGAATTTATATATATATATATATCTCACAATGTCTTTATATATTCATCCATTGACAGACACTTAGGTTGTTTCCATATCTTGGCTAGTAAGAATAATGCTGCAATGAACATAGGAATACAGATATCTCTATAAGGTGCTGATTTCACTTCCTTTGGGTATATCCCCAGGATAGGGATTGCTGGGTCATATGGTAGCTGTATTTTTAATTTTCTGAGAAACCTCCATACTGTTTTCCATAATGGCTGTACCAACGTACATTCCCACCAACAGAGTACAAAATTTCCCTTTTCTCCACATCTTTACAAACACTTATCTCTTGCCTTTTTTGTAATAGCCATCCTAACAGATGTGAGATGATATCTCATTGTGGTTTTGAGATGTATTTCCCTGATGATTAGTGATGTTGAGCATTTCTTCATACACTTATTAGCAATTTATATGTCTTGTTTTAACAAATGTCTGTTTGGGTCCTTTGCCCATTTTTTAACTTGGGTCATTTGGGTTTTTGCTGTTGAGTTCTGTGAGTTCCTTATATATTTTGAATATTAATCCCTTAACAAGTATATAGCTTAAAAATATTAATATTTTCTCCCATTCTGTAGATTGCCTTTGCACTCTGTTGATTGTTTCCTTTTTTGTGCAGAAGCTTTTTAGTTTGATGTAGTCCTACTTGTTTATTTTTGCTTTAGTTGCCTGAGTTTTTGGTGTGATTTTTTTTTTTTAATTATTGTCAAAGTCAATGTGTAGGAGCTTTCCCCTATGTTTTCATCTAAAAACTTTCATGATTTCAGGTCTTACGTTTAGGTCTTTAATCCATTTCGAGCTGATTTTTGTGTATGGTGTAATATAAGGTTCCAATTTCATGCTTTTGCATGTGGATGTCCAGTTTTCCCAACACCATTTAATTGAAGGGACTGTCCTTTCCTCATTGTGCATTTTTGGTACCCTTGTCAAAAAATTAGTTGACCATATACGCTTGAGTTTATTTCTGAACTCTTGATTCTGTCCCATTAGTCTATGTGTCTGTTTTTATGCCAGTACCATGCTGTTTTGATTGCTACAGTTTTGTAATATAATTTGAAATCAGGAAGTGTGATGCCTCTAACTTTGTTTTCCTTCTGTAAGATTGCTTTGGCTATTTAAGATCTTTTGTGGTTTCATAGGGATTTTAGAATTATTTTTCTATTTCTGTTAAAAATGCCATTGGAATTTTGAAAGGGTTTACATTGAAGTTGTTTATCCATTTGGGTAGTATGGAAATTTTAACAATATTAATTCTCATAATCCATCAATCCATGAACATGGGATATCTTTCAGTTTTTTAAAAATTGTTTTTATAGGTTTATAGAGTACATGTGCAGATTTGTTACATGGATATATTGCATAATGGTAAAGTCTGGGCTTTTTGTGTAACCCTTACCCAATTAGTGTCCATAGTACCTATTAAGTAAATGCAAATCAAAACCACAATGAGATATCACTTAACTCCAGTGAGATTGGCTCATATCAAAAAGTCCCCAAACAACAAATGTTGGTGGGGATGCGGACAGATAGGAACACTCATACACTGCTGGTGGGACTACAAATTAGTACAACCTCCATGGAAAGTAATATGGAGATACCTCAAAGAATTAAAAGTAGAATTACCATTTGACCCAGCAATCCCACTACTGGGTATTTACCCAAAGGAAAAAAAGACATTTTATAATAAAGACATCTGCTCGTGAATGTTTATAGCAGCACAATTCACAATTGCAAAGATGTGGAAACAACCCAGGTGCCCATCAATACATGAGTGGATTAATAAAATGTGGTATATGTATACCATGGAGTATTACTCAGCGATAAAAAACAATAGTGAATTAACACATCTGGTATTATCCTGGTTGGAGCTAGAACCCATTCTCCGAAGCAAAGTGTCACAGGAATGGAAAAACAAGCACCACTGGTACTCACCATCAAATTGGTACTAACTGATCAACACTTACATCACACAGGGCAATAATATTCATCAGGGGGCGGGCAGGCGGGAGGCGGGTGGAGGGGATGGGAAAAACTCTCACTGAATGGATGCGGGGAGCACAGTTTGGGGGATGACCACGATTGTAGCTCTGACACGGGCAGTGCATGGGCAATTTATATAGCCAAAGTGTTGTACCCCCATAATATTCTGCAATTAAAAAAAAAAAAGAAAATGTGATACACACCTACACACACACACACATATATATACACATACATACCATGGAATACTACTTAACCATAAAAAGAATGAAATATCTCTTGCAGCAACATGGTTGGAATTGGAGGCCACTATCTGAAGTGAAATAACTCAGAAACTGAAGGTCAAATATTACATATTTTCACTTATAAGTGGGAATTAAATAATGAGTGCACACGGACATAAAGAGTGGAATAATATATGCTGGAAACTTGGAAGGGTTGGAGGGTGGGAGGGGGTGTGGGATGAGAAATTACTAAATAGGTATATGATATCTTTTCTCCACAGCAGTAATAGCCCCGACTTAACTTTGGGTGTTGTCTTAAAATTTTAATTAATAGCAGATAATATAAAGGTATAAAATAACATGGTACTGGTTTCAGTTGCATGATCCATATTAAGTTGCAAAAGTTTTTACCTTTCTGACTTTTGGTGAATATTCGACAGATATTTGTAGATAAGTTACAATGGCAATATTAGGTAATTTTAATCTGTCCTTATCTGATTAATCTTTCAGTAAGATTGTTGCGTGAAATAAGCATAATGATTTCCATGTAAAAATTATTAATAGAATAAAAATTGTCATTTCTATTAATGATATGAATGGTCCAGTTTTGATTCATATTGTGTCAATTCCCTGTTTATAATTATGAAATAAGAAATATTCAATCATTTTGTCTATGATATTCTTTCCTAAGTATGCAATTAAATTTATTTGGTTTGTATATTTTTATGTACTTCAATTTGGGAGGTAGTACCTACATTATGTTATTTTGATGGTTAATTATCCCCAATTTTTAAAGTGACTGTGTCTTGCTACAATATTTGGTAATAGCAGGTGCAATGAATATCTTTTTTTTTTAACAAATAAGTTTATGTTAAGAGCTGTTCTAGGTTTACAGTAACAGTGAGAGGAAGGTACAGAGATTTCCCATATACCCCATGCCTCCCACACATGTACAACTTCCCCCATTATCAACACCTTCCCCCCAAGTGGTACATGTGTTGCAATTGATGAACCTACATTGACACATCATTATCACCCAGAGTCCATAGTTTACATTAGGGTTCACTCCTGGTGTTGTGCATTCTATGGGGTTGGACCATTGTATAATGACATGTGTCTACCATTGTGGTGTCATATACAGCATAGTTTCACTGCCCTCAAAATCCTCTCTACTCTGCTTTTTCATCCCTCTCTGCCTCCCCACTAACCCCTGGCAACCACTGATCCTTTTGCTGTCTCTATAGTTTTGCTTTTTCCAGAGTAGTCATATAGTTGGAATAATACAGTGGATTTCTTACAATATTTAAAAAATTAAAGTTCCAAGGTAATTGAAGGTAGTCATTTAAGATGTTCTTTGTACTGGCTTTTGTTTTGCTTTTTCTTTTTTGTTCATCAGCATAGTTTCTGATGACATATGCTCTACATGCTGAAAAAAGGATGATTTTTATAGACATTGGCCACTTAATGGGGAGGCTTGAGAAAAATGACATCATGCTGTACTACACAGCACTAACTGGACCACCCTGCTCTATGAGTTGGGTCCAAATAGACTCTAGCAATGGAAAGGGACAATCTCAAGAGGTTGTATTTCATAAAAGTAGGATCAGAAAGTCTTTCACTTTTACCTTGCAGAATTTGGAAATAAGACCAGACAATGAATATTATAGGTGCATAACTATATTCCTCACTGATCCTCTTCCCTTGAGGGATGAGTGAGGGAATTAACCGTCTATATTATTATAACATGGCTCACCCACAACTAGATTCTCTGTCATGAGGAATACAGGAGAGTTACACAGTTTTGCTTTATATGAAGTGCAAAATAATTTTTTTTCTCCCACTAGGGAGAGGGACAACTCTTGGCACATTCTGGTAGCTTGAGCTAGTTGGAGTTTTATTTCTATATTTTTTTCACACAGATAGTACTCCCTGGCAACATGCCACCAACTCCCCAATGTTTCTTCTTAAGCTTCTTTCTGAATATGGAGCGTAGCTGAGAGTGGATAAGCTTTTCAGGGAGTGATCTTCCCAGTGCTGCTTTCTGTGGTGGGTAAAGTGGCAGGTGAATTTGAGCCTTGTTTGGAGCATATATAGGGCAGAGAAAATAGCTAGAACTGGATAAACTTACCAGCATGTTCCCCAGAAGAGGCTTAGCAAGAGTAAGTACAGTGGTCTCTCTTGAGCTGTTCTCCACTGGCAGCTGGAAAGTCTTTGCAAGGATCCTTGTTCTCCTTGTGCCTGGTCTTTTCTTATGTTTTTCCTTGCTTCAAGGTGCAGTGCCCAGACACCTAGCTTTCTGTTGATAGGGTGTTTTATCCTAAACTGAACAGATCCAACTGAAGAGCTGGAGAAGCTGTATTGAGTCACAGCAAAATACATACAGTAGTCCCCTGTTATATGTGGGGATATGTTGTAAGACCCCAAGTATATGCCTGAAACTGTGGGTAGTACTGGAATATATAAAAAAAATGTTTTTTCCTATACTTACGTATCTAAGATAAAGTTTAAAGTAGGAGATCAACAATAATAAGTACTAATAAAATAACCAATTATAACCTAATCTATGGTAAAGTTACGTGAATATGGCTTCTCAAATTACCTTCTTGTATGTACTCACCCTTCTTCTTGTAATGACGTGAGATGATATTAATACAATGGCTACATGATGTGATGATGTGAGGTGAATGATGTAGCAGTGTTAGGCTGCTATTGACCTTCTGACTGTATGTCAGAAGGAGGAGTGTCTGCTTCCGGTGATCCCTGGATCATGGAGTCATGATTACATTGATTTTGAAGTCATAGCAGACCATGTGGGTGACTAACAGTGGATGCCACATTAGTGGGGACAGTGGATAAAGGGATGAGTCAATCCTGGGTGGATGGAGCAGATGTCCGTGATTAACATCACACATAAGAAGGGCAAGGAATTTAAATGAGATTATTCATGTTCAGAAATTTCCACATAACATTTTGGTACCATGGTCAACTATGGGTAACAGACCACAGAACGCAAAACTGGGGATGTGATATTGTGAAATAGATATTTGGTCTTAAATCCTGTTCCCTAGCATACAACTCCCAAGATCCTTAGAGCCTCCTAAGTGATGGCTTTTTTATATGCTAATGATTGACTGCTGGCTGGCAGCTCCTAGGTAGCTTCAGGCTGGGGGCTGTTCAGTGGAAAGACAAAGGCAGGACTAGAGGGTTGGGACTTGGAGCCCCACCCTCCACCTCCAGGAGGGGAGAGGGGCTGAAGGCAAACTTGATGACCAATGGCTCATGATTTAATCAACCTTACGTATGTATTAATAATGAAGCTTTCATAAAATCCCAAAAGGACTGAGTTCAGAGAGCTTCCACATAGCTGAACACATGGGGGTTCCTGGAAGGTGGCACCCCTGAGAGGGCATGAAAGCTCTGCACCCCTTTCCACATATCTTATGTAAAGTGGGGAGCTCACTAGAAGCCCACAACACAGGCAGAGAAAGATTTCTCACACAAAGATTAGGACAGAAAGAAGTAAAAAGGTTATTTTGCTTTCTTAGAAAGAGAGAGAGAAGGGAAGGGAGGGGGAAAGTGAGAGAGTGATAGAGAAAGAAAAGAGAGAAGAAAAAGAGAGAGAGACAGAGAGAGAGAGAGAGAAGGACGGAGAGGCCACAGCACAGGAAGGAAGAAAGTGCCAGGCACTGAGCAGAAGGTGCGCACAGTTTTTATGGAGACAAAGAGAAAGGAAAAAAAAATGGTGATTGCTGTCAGTTGATAAGAGAAGTGGCCATGAAGTGGCTGTGTCTGGATTTTCTCTTCTTTTTTTCCTTCTCCTGGAGATGTTCTTATCTATAGTCTGCCTGAACCAATCTAGTGAGAAGGATTTACTCTTTCATTCTGTTTGCTCAGCTCTTTTCAAAAGCTAATAAAACTCTCTCAGCAGGTAATTAGTTAATCTTAAAAGACAGGTAATTAATCTCAAGAACAGTGAGTTTAAGATCAATGTCTCTGCCATCAATTTTGGAGACACTGAGTTAGAGACAAGAAGTTAGATGATTTATATTTTTCTGTGAGATAGTTCACTAGCAAAGCCATCCTTTCACCTGTACATCTCTTCGTTTAGTATCACTTGCAATATCCTTACCCTGATTTCTGTGAGCCTGTCTAGCATATTAATTGAACCCAAAAAGGTGGGATTTGATTAATTTCTGTGAACCCCAACTTGAAGCTGGTTGGCCAAAAGTTCTGGATACCCAGATCTGCCACTGGTGTGGGAAGGGGCTAGGCTTGGGGACTCAGCCTCCATCTGGGGAGTCTGTATCTATGTCCAGGTACACAGTGTTGGAATTGAATTAGAGGACACCCAACATGTGTCTGCTGCAGAGTAGATTGCTTGCTTGCTGGTGGTGAACCTCTCCCCACATTTGGTCACAGACATCTTCTGTGTTGATGATTGCTGTTGTGGTGTGAGAGGAGAGTAAAAACCCATTGAGTATGTTCTTTCTACATGTTTAGCAGATAAGGGGGGAGTAGTGCATACTCTGTTCTGACTGCTCCTAGTCTCTTAGTCCAAAAAGAGACTTGCTTTTCAAGTTTTGCACTGTTCATTTATGATAGTGATTCTGCTAATGAGACCTCTGTCAGTCTGATAGGGTTTGAATAGGGTTATGATTATTGTACCTAGCAGTTCACTTGTAGATCAAATTTTGATAAATCCTATTCTTCCTTGCATTTGATCAATACAGGAGGGGAAGTAAGATTTCTTAATGCATTAATTGCCTACCAATAGTATAATTGATATTAATTCTAGTATAGTCTCCTATATGGTTCCAAAGGAATACTTTGTAAAAAAGCACCAGAGTTTTCATGCTTATTTTTATCTAGCAAGGTCTGAAGCATGCAAAAAAATGTGCATGATTTCTTTCTTTTTTTGTGAAGGTGGAGTCTATGTTATTCACACTAGTCTCAGCCTCCTGGGCTCTTCAAGGGGTCCTTCTACCTCAACCACCTGAGTAGATTGGGATTACAGCCCTCCATGCCCTCTTAGGCTTTTAATATTCTATAATTTTCTATTTTGATTTAAAATTCATTTTACTTTTTCCTTTAATAGTGGGTAAGATTACTGAAGACGGTGTGTTCAGGTAAGGTTTTGCAGATTTTTAAAAATTATGTCTTAACTAAGGGAATACAAAGCAAAGAAACTAATGTTTGATGAGTGTAATACTGTGGGCTAGACACCATATCATGTGCTTAACATTGATCATCTCATACAGTCATCACAACTGCTTTGCAAAGTATCTGTGCTATCACTTTTTAGTATTTAGGCGACTGTGGTTCTGAGAGGTTGATTAATTGTCCATGATCCCATAGTTAACAAGTAGCTGACCCATGATTTGAGCAGCAGCCTGCCTGGCTCTGAAATTCCTTCTCTTTCCCCTTAGCATAGACTGATAGAGACCTGTGCAGCACTGGGATCAAGGTACAGGTCCAAGTGAGATCAAGTCATCAAGACAAATTTAGTTATATGTTAACTTTCCTGAAGAGTGTTTGTTAGAAGCTTGGTTAGTCCAAGAGCTTGTCCTGATAGGTTTGAGAATTGCAGTGGCCCTTGTTTTCACCATGAAGTGTTTCAGGGCAACTCTCACTTTGCTGTGGCCAGAAGACCATAGGTTTTATGTAGGCAAAACCAGGCAAGTCCTAGAGAAGAACTAATTTCCTGTAAGTGAAGGATATCTACATATAGGTCATGTTTTGTTAATTATCCTTAGCATCTATTTAGAGGATTTTTCTGATTGATCTTTCTAGTTACTGACTTCCCAGCAAGTAGAAATAAGACTATCCTTGGTTAGTACACATGCGTACTTCCATGAAGCTTTTTCTTTTTTTCGAGCATCTTTTTTCTTCTTCTGTGACTTTTGTATAATTTGTCTCAACTTTTTTCTTTCTTCTCTGCCTTTGTTCTTTTGTTCTATTTTTTTTCCATTTCTTCCAGCTGAGTATTCCCCTTTTTTCTATAGAGAGAATCCGAAGCACATAGAATTTCAGGAATTTTAAAGAATCATAGAGACCAAGTAAAACCCTGATAATTCAACCTGTGCTTAACATCCAGGTCTAGTGGTTGTTCAGATGGAGAACCTGAAACTCAAAGAGATTAAAGTGACTCATTTGTAGATAGTAAGTGGTAGAAATGAGATGTGAACTCAGGTTTCTTAATTCAAAGCCCAGTACTTTTCCTTCTGTATTGTCCTGTAGGTGCGTGTTTAATAATAGAAAGGGGGAGTGGGTCTAGTGAACCCAATAGAAGAGGATAAGAATGGAATTAGCTGGTGAACTCAACGAAAGTGGATACAAATGGAATTAGCAGGGGAAAGCCAAGGTTGACAAGAAACAATACTGGATTGTGTAGGAATAAGGGTTTTAGAAAAGAAATCAGAATATTGAAGTTTCTGACAAGTTTGACAAAGATGAATCATAGGAATGAAGGACACAGGATGTCAAGAGTTTTCTAGAAAAGCATATTAAAATAGAGGGCTCAAGGGAGTCCTGAACAGGTTGATGCTTTTTTGTTTATTTGATTGGAGGAGGTGATGAACTTGGAGGTTTCTATTGAATGATATTACAAGAATTTGGGAAGAATCTCTAGAGCAGATTAGAATGTGGTATCATCTATTCCACCCCAACTTACAGAGGGTTGGCTTTGAGCCCCTCGAGTATTAGGGTCTGGAGGTTCCTGAACTATTAAATACTTACATGTGTGGCCCAGGACAGGTGTCCGCTCATCTGCCTCTTTTCCCAATTCAGTGATGTCCTTCCCATGTACACATAGGGTGGGGCAGGGGTAGGAGTGACTGGGAAATCACTCATGGAGCTTCATTTGGATAGTTTGTAATATGCCTATGCTGGGGGAGATGACTGAGAGTCCATTTAGCTTGTTTTCCAGGAGCAGGGAAATAGAGATCTCCTGCTCTTGGTCATTTGAGCCCATTCTTTCAGGAATCTGTGCTTTCTTAGACTGAAGATTTAGTGGTTGGAGACTGCCATGGAGCCCCGCAGAAGAGGGATCTGGAAGTGGGAGCCCATAAGAAGGAAGATGTTTAGATAGTACTTGGGGAAAGTACAACTACCAGGATTCTGTTTTCCAGGACTTTGTCTCCTTGGTTATCTGACTGCCTATGAAGGTTTTGAGGAGCTTGCTAGTTTATGTGGACCTGAATAAGGCAGGACCTATATAGGGAATATAATTAGATTTTATAATTTTTAATTTTTGCTCTTTCTGGAAAGAGTATTCCCAATAAGAGCATATGCATTTGTTCTTTTTTTCCATTTCAGATTGTCAGTGTGTATGCATTTCTTCTTTGACTTTTGTGCATTTACAAAACATTTCAATCATTTCAGGGTACTCCTTGTAGTGTTTGAGGGTAAAAGGATGTAACGGGACCTTCATAAATGGTTTCCATGCTGAAGGTCCAAGACTGGCAATTTCGAGTGATACAGACTAGTCTTTGAACCAAAGCTAGATAATGGAGAAGGGGCGGTGAATCTTTCTACCTTGTTTCAGACAATTTGTGAAGACAAATTATTCTCAGGCTCTGCCACTGTATTGGTTGTCACTAATTGTTATGGAACTAGGAATAAGTATTGATTGAATATTTCCTATATTGGGAGTGGTGGAGAGAGCAATAGGTAACTAAAATCTTCCTTAACCAGAGACCAAATTTTAATTCTATCAAGAAATATAATTTAATATACTGGCAGCTGACCATTCACCAGATTTTTGTTGTTGTTGTTTTATTTGGGAGTGGGTGCCTGGTAAGAACTGGCAGATATTTTTTCTTTTAAGGAAATGAGCTCACTTACTTCTGTTGTACATTTTTGCTTTAAAGGATTTCCATCACACCAGGTATTGATGATTTTTGGCCTATGTCACTTGAAGACTTCGCTGTTGATGCCAAGGTAAAGTGGCCTCTTGTGAAATTAATTTTCTCACTCTGAATCTAGTTTTGTATAGTATTGACTCAGAATATTTAGCAGTGGTCTACCTATCATGGTTTTATGTTTAATAGAAAGTTGGTCAGAGAAAACCATTTGATAGAAATATGACCCATTGAATTTTTAATTTACATTTATACTTTTGTAAATAAGGAAGGATTGATAAATACTTTTGAGGGGGTGGGGGCTGGGTAAAAGAATCATGGGCTGGAAAATACATAGTGACAGGAAAATTATATTTGGTAAAGCTTTCCCACAATAGAGGAAATATGAAATTTGGTCCAGGTTTATTTGGATATGTTTTCTTACTGTGACTTTTAAATCCTACTGACATGACTTTTATAATACTTTTGTCTGAAAAAATCTTTAATGCATCCACTTGCTTATCACAGTGATCATGGAATCTCCCTCATTTCCAAAACTGTATAGCACATAGCATATACTTTCTCTTTTTTTCTCTTAGACACTTATTATTTTTGGTTTCATATAGTTTTTAGAAGAGATCTTTTTCTCTATTTCTATCCTTGGTGCTGTATTGAGGCTAAAATAATACTAGAAGTAGTGGAAATTTAGCTAGACATGCTGGCGTGCACCTGTTTTCCCAGCTAATCAGGAGGCTGATGCAGGAGGATTGCCTGAGCTCAGGAGTTCGAGGCCAGCTGGGCATCATGGTGAGACTGTATCTCTAATAAACAAACAAAAAAAAGAATTTGTGGACATTTAGAAATTTGAATTCTCTTTCTCCAAATCTGTATTTCAAATGGATTCCAGTGTGTTTTCAAAGTTATTTCATAAAGAGTATATTTAAAACTCTTCATGTAATTGAAGAATACATGTTTTGCCTCAAATAATAACCAGTTCTAGAAGCAGAGACTCTTAATAACCCTATGGTAAGACTTTAGTGTCAAAAATTTTCTGCTTCATAGCAGAAAAATTTCCAGTCTTTGTATTCCATTCTAAAATTGCAAATTTCAGAAGTTTTTGTCATTTTTTTTGTTCATTTTCTGTAAATAGATTTAGGTGGTGTAAGTGGTTTGTTGTTGCATGGATGAATTGCATAGTGGAGAAGTATAGGCTTTTAGTATACCTGTCACCAGAATAGCGTAAATCGTACGCAATAGGTAATATTTCATATCGTACATCCCTGTCAGCCTCCCCTTCTGAGTCTCCAGTGTCTATTAAGTCACTCTGTAGGAACATGCATACCCGCTGCTTAACTCCCACTTACACGTGAGAACATGCGGTATTTGGTTTTGTGTTCCTGGGTAACTTCCCTTAGAATAATGGCCTCTAGTTCCATCCAAGTTGCTACAAAAGACATTATTTCATTCTTCCTGATGGCTGAGTAGTATTCCATGGTATATATACACCACATTTTCTTTATCTACTCACCAGATGGTGGGCACTTATATTGGTTCCATATCTTTGCATGTGTGAACTCTGCTATGGTAAACATACAGGTACAAGAGTCTTTTTTATGTAATGACTTTTTTCCTTTGAGGAGATGCATAGTGGTGGGATTGCTGGACCAACTAGTAGATCTATAATAATCCTTTGGGAAGTCTACATACTGTTTTTTATAGAGGTTGTACTAATTTATGTTCTCACCAACAGTGTATGAACATTCCCTTTTCACCACATCTGTACCAACGTCTGTTGTTTTTTGACTTTTTAAAACTGGCCATTGTGAAAGGGGTAAGGTGATATCTCGTGGTGGTTTTGATTTACCTTTGATGATGAAGCATTTTTCCAATGTTTGTTGGCCACTTGTATATCTTCTTTTGAAAGATATCTGTTCATGTCTTTGGCCCACTTTTTAATGGGGTTGTTTGTTCTTGTTCTTTCTGATTTGTTTGAGTTTTTATGGATTCTGGATATTAGGCCTTTGTCGTTTATATAGCTTGTGAATATTATCTCCCATTCTGTAGGTTGTCTGTGGTCTCTATTGATTATATCTTTTGCTATACAGAAGCTTTTTAGTTAAATCCCATTTGTTTATTTATTTATTGTTGTATTTCCTTTTGGTGTCTTAGTCATGAATTCTTTACCTAGACTAAAGTTCAGGATAGTTTTTCCTAGATTTTCTTCTTGAACTTTTGTGGTAACAGGACTTACATTTAATTCTTTAATCCATCTTGAGTTAATTTTTGTATGTGGTGAGAGATAGCAATCCTGTTTCATTCTTGTACATGAGGCTATACAATTTTCCCAACAGCATTTATTGAATAGGGTGTCCTTTCTCCAGAGTGTGCTTTTGTCTGTTATGTCAAAGATCATTTGGTTGTAGCTATTTGGCTTTACTTCTAGGTTCTCTGTTCTGGTCCATTGGACTATGTGTGTACTTTTAAAGCAGTACCATGCTGTTTTGGTTACTATTGCCTTGCAGTTTTATTTGAAGTCAGGTAATGTAATTCCTCTGGATTCATTCATTTTTCTTAGGATTGCTTTGGGTATTCTGCTCTTTTTTTATTCCATATGAATTTTAGGGTTGTTTTTTCTAATTCTGTGAAAATGACATTGGTATTTTGATAGAGATAACATTGAATCTGTAGATTACTTTGGGCAGTATGGACATTTTCACAATATCGATTCCTCTGATCTCAAGCATGGGGTGCTTTTCTGTTTGTGTCATGTATGATTTCATTCATCAGAGTTATGTAGTTATTGTTATAGATATCTTTCACCTTCTTGTTTAAGTATAGTGAAGGGTATTTTATTTTATTTTTTGCAGCTATTTTAAATGGAATTGAGTTCTTGATGTGATTCTCAGCTTGGTTGTTATTACCATATAGAAATGCTCCTGATTTGTGTCCTTTGATTTTGTAACCAGAGACTTACTGAATTCATTTCTCAATTTCAGAATCTTTCTGTGGAGTCTGAGGGTTTTCTAGGCATAAGATCATCATCAGCAAACAGGGATAGTGTGCCTGCCTCTTTTCCAATTTGGATGCCCTTTATTTCTTTCTCCTTCCTGATTTTTCTGGCTAAGACTTTCAGTAGTACTATGTCGAATAGCAGTGGCAAAAGTGGGCATACTTGACTTGTTCCAGTTCTTAGGGCGATAGCTTTCAGCTTTTCCCCATTCAGTATGATGTTGGCTGTGTGTTTGTTATATATGGTTTTTATTATTTTGAGGTATGTTCCTTCTTTGCCTAGTTTTTTGAGAATTGTTATCATGAAGAGTTGTTGGTTGTAGTCTAATGCTTTTTTTGCATCTATTGAGATGATCATTTGGTTTTTGTTTTAAATTCTGTGTAAGTGGTGAATCACATTTATTGACTTACATATGTTGAACCATCCTTACATCCCTGGGCTGAAACCCACTTAATCATGGGAAATTGTCTTTTTGATGTGCTTTTGGATTCACTTTGGTCATATTTTGTTGAGGATTTTTACATCTCTATTCATCAAGGATAATGGTCTGTCATTTTCTATTTTTGTTGTGCCCTTTCCTGGCCTTGATATCTGGGTGATACTGGCTTTGCAGAATGAGTTAGGGATGATTCCATCCTTTTCAGTGTTATGGAACAGTTTCAGTAGGATAGGTAGCAGTTGTTCTTTGTAGGTCTGCTAGAATTCAACTGTGAATCTTCTGTTTCAGAGCTTTTTTCTTAGGAAGTTTCTTATTACTAATTCAATTTTGCTATTCGTTATAGGCCTGTTCAGGATTCCTATTTCTTCCTGATTCAGGCTTGGGAGGTTGTGTGTTTCCAAAAATTTATCCACTGCATCTAGATTTACTTGTTTGTGTGCATGCAGTGTTCATAGCAGTCTCAGATGTGTTCTGTTGTATTTCTTTGGCATCACTTGTCATGTCTCCTTTTTAATTTCTGATTGAGCTTATTTGAATCTTCTCTCTTCTTTTCCTCTGTGAATCTAGCTATTGGTCTTTTGATTTTTTTTTTATTGTTTCAAAGAAGCAACTTTTGTTATCATTGATCCTTTGTATTTTTTTTTAAATTTCATTTCTTTTATTTCTGCTCTGATGTTTGTTATTTCTTGTCTTCTGCTAGCTTTGGGCATGGCTTGGTTTGTTCTCATTGTTCTAGGTTTCTGAGGTTTGACACAAGGTTGTTAATTTGTGATCTTTCTGTCTTTTTGATGCAGGTATTTAGTGCTATAAACTTCCCTCTTGGCACTGCTTTTGTTGTATCCCAGCAATTTTGATAGCTTGTGATGCCATTGTCATTCATTTCACAAAATTCTTTGGTTTCCATGTCGATTTCATCATTCACCTAAAGATCATCTGACAGCAGGTTGTTTACATATATGTATAGTTTTAGAGTTCCTCTTGGTATTGATTTCTACTTTTATTCTACTGTGGTCTGAGAAGTTAGTTTCATGGTATGATTTTGATTTTTTAAAATTTCTGAGATCTGAGACTTGTTTTGTGGCCTAACATATGGTCTAACTTGGAGAATGTTCCATGTGCTGATAAGAAGAATTTATATTCTGCAGTTTCTGTGGGGGACAGTCTATAAATATCTGTTAGGTCCATTTGTTCTAGTGTCTCTTTCTAGTTCTAGCATCTAGTTCTGGTAGTGGACTTGACATCCCCCAGTATTATTATATTGCTGTCTATTTCTTAGGAGTAGTAGTATTTGTTTTATGAATCTGGGAACTCTGGTGTATATTGCATGCATATTTAGGGTTGTTATGTGTTCCTGTTAAATCAATCACTTTATCATCATATGATGACAATTTTTGTGGGTTTTCTATTAACTGTTGTTGATTTAAAGTCCATTTTGTCTGATATAAGAATAGCTACGCCTGCTGACTTTTGGTTTCCATTTGCATGGAATTTTTTTTCCCCACCACTTTACCTTGAGTATGTGAGACTTTTAATGAGTTAAATGGGTTTCTTATAGACAGCAGGTATTTGGGTTTTTTTTTTTTTTTTTTATCTATTCCATGAGTAGTATCATTTAAGTGGGGCATTTGGGGTGTTTACATTCAGTGTTAATATTGATAAGTGAGATACTGTTACAGTCATTGTGTTGTTTGTTACCAGTTGATTTGTATTCTCCCTTGTGTTACTCTTTCATAAGAGCTATAAGTTTTTAGTTTTGAGTGTTTTTATACTGGTGCATATTGACCATTCTGTTTCATTTTTACACACTTTTGGGCATTTCTTGCAGGGCAAGTCTAGTGGTGACAAATTCCGTAAGTGTTTGCTTGTCTGGAAGAGACTGTATTTCTTCCTCACTTATGAAACTTAGTTTTGCAGGATGCAAAATTCTTGGCTGTCTGTTCTGTTTTAGAAGACTAAGGACAGGACCACAACCCCTTCTAGCTTGTAGAGTTTCTGTTGAGAAGTCTGCTGTTAGTCTGATGGGCTTTCCTTTGTATCTTACTTGATGTTTTCATCTCACAGCTCATAGAATGTCCTTCCTCATGTTGAATATGATCAGTGTGATGACTGTGTGCCTTGATGATGTCCCTCCTGCAATGAATCTCCCAGGTGTACATTGAACTTCTTATATCTGGATGTATAAATATGTAGCAAGACCAGTGCAGTTTTCCTCCATTATTCCCTCAAATAGGCTTTTTAGGCCTTTTGCTTTTTCTTCTCCCTCAGGTATGCCTACCATTCTTTTATTTGGGTGCTTTACATACATAATCCCATATTTCTGAGAGACTTTGTTGGTTCCATTATTTGTTCTTTATTTTTTTAAGTGCCTGTGTTAATTCTAAAGAGTTTTCATCAAGCTCTGAAATTCTTTCTTCTACTTGGTCCAAGCTACTCTTAAAATTTTCCACTCTGTTTTCTGTTTCACAAAATGAATTTTTCCTTTCCCAAAGTTGCATTTTTTCAAGCATATCTATTTCTTTAGTGAATTTTTTGTTCATTTCCTGAATTTTATTTCTGGGTTCCTGAGTTGGTTTTCCATTTTCTCTTGGATCTCATTGAGCTTTCTTAAAATCTGTATTTGGAATTCTTTATCTCTCATTTCAGTATTTTCATTTTGAGTGGGATCCATTACTAGAAAGCTGGTGTGATCCTTTGGTATATACTTTCACTTGATTTTTCATACTTCTGGAGTTCGTGTGCTGATTCTCATCTGGAGCAGCTATCAACTTCTTGAGTTGATACTTTTGTTTTTTAAGATGGGACTGGTTTTTTGTTTGTTTGTTTCTCTTAAGGGTGTGCTTGTAGCATCAGTTGGGTAAGGAGTTTTGTCTTTAAATGTCAATACTTTCAGGGGGACCTTTCTTCTGAATGAATACCTTGGTTCTAGGTAGCTTTAGTGTGGTGGCTTTCTTAATTCCTAGCTATTTGTAGGCTGCAGCTATTGTGTACTATATTCATGGGGAGTACCCCCACCCCCCTGCTGAGATGGGGAGATGGAGGACTTTGTATCTTTTGTCTTTCCCCAGCCCTATGGACTTCTTAATTGTATGAATTATATTGGGACGCTCGGTGTAATCTCCAATTAAGTAGGTGGTGCCTGTGGGTAAGAGTCCGCCAAATCCTATACAATTGAATGTGTAAATGCTGTGGTGGCCCATACAAGTGGATCACACTGCCAGTACATGTTGCTTGCAGGAGAGAGCCCACTGAAGTGGTGTTTTGGAGACCTGTTTTTAGCTTCAGTGAATCACGAGATCTCTAAAATGTCCCAGGTAATGTGTGGGGTCCTGGAGCCCCCAGGGCACCCCCTTTCATGCTGCACCAAGGCTGAGGGGGACAGGCGAATGCGACTGGGTGGGAATGGTATGGGAGACCCTGTGTGCAGTTTCCACAAAGGCGGGTACAAATACTGTCTCAGCAGGGGACAGGGGTCATCTCTCAGACTACTGGGGAAAGCCACCCGTGAGAGGCTGAGTTGTTACCACCATGCCAACAAGTTTGCTAATGAGGGAGGGGCAGTCTGGAATTCACAATGCAGCAGACAGGATGGGTTTCATGCTTCAGCCACATCCCCTGGCACACAGATCTACCTCTGGCATCTGGCAACAGGAAGCAGCCCAACCAATTAAGTTCACCAGCAAAGCCACTGCAGGCAGGATGATTGAGTTACCCTAGGATTCACCGGCCCCCGGTGGCTGCTGCAGTCCGAGCAGGTGTTGTGGAATATTTGTGTGGGGTCCCGGGAAAAGAAAAACTGAAGGGCTGAAGCTCCCAGGGCAGGACAAAGGCACACAATGGGTTCAAAAGCAGAATGGGGCCCACCGCCTTGAGTCCGGTGTGTGGTGAGAGACAGTGACCTCTAGGGTGCTGGCAGCCTGGTGCTCTGTTCTCAAGAAGCAGCTCCTGGCTCCCTGACTGCAGCAGCACCAATGCTTGGGCCGCCGAGGCTAGAGGAGCCGTCCAACAGTTTGGGAGCCTGCAGACTGCCGGAGGCATGAGGGGAGGAAAGACAAACACCCCACCTTACATTTCCATGGGCTCCAAATTCCTCTGGGGTCCATCTTTGCCAGAATCTTGCTCCTTCTTTTTCTGCCCTGTGACTTCCTCCCATGGGATCTGTGGTGGGTCCTGGCACTGCTTTCCTTAAAGTTACACCTGGGCTATGCCTTTTTATCTGAAACTTTCTCTTCTTTCTCAAAAGATCTGGTGACGACATCTCCAGTCAGCCATCCTGCCTGTATCCATCCCCTCTGTACTTTCCCTAGCGAGGGCTTGTAAAGATCTTTAATGGAGGACATCATCACAAGCCACACGTTACTCTTTAGAATTCTGATTCCCATTTTTTTCTCCAAGTGGAAATTGGTGGAACGTTTCTGTTTCCATTTTTCTCTCTCTGTAGTAATGAGGTTTCAGCTTTCAGGTAGTGGTGGATGACCATGTTTAACTAATGGAATGTCTTATTTTATAGCAATAAAATTAAACTCTACAGAAGTAGAGACAAAAAGTGGCTGCAGAGTGAATATTAATCAGTATTATTATAGATATGCTATGAAGAGAAGTCTCTGTTATATATCTTATTGTTGTGAATGTTTTTCCTTTTCTTCCTTGACTTAAGTTCATAATGGTTTGACTGGGAATGTCTCTCTTTTTTGTTTCCTTTGTGTGTTTCTCTGTCCTCCCCAACCTTTGAAATAGTTTTACACGTTACCTAAATTATTCTTGCAGAACACATTCCTTCAGTATCTCTCCTTTCAGTCCCTCTCTGTCTCCACTGTTAGTTACAGCTTTCTGTTTAGTAGCTATGCGTGCCTTTCATTCATCCACCATTGCCCGGCAGGGTTTATTGCTCTTTATGTCTCTTTTTCTTGCAAGGACCTGAGTATATACAATCATTTATCTTTAGCTTTTTGCCAAACACGATAGAAGTGACTTACGCTGTTTGCAATGTCAACCCTTTTACATAAGGCATTACTAAAAATTAAACTCCCACATATTCCCAGACAAGAGATAATTCATACAAATATAAATCATGCAAACAAATTATAAAATATGACATGTAATTAATTTAATTTTCTTAATGTTAGTTATCTCAGTAATGCTCTATACTATGTGGGAAAATTTTTGTCCTAGGTTATTTTTGTTAAGAAAATAATGTAATGGATGTCTAATGTTTGTATAATAATGAACTGGGAGTGAGGGGAGTAATATTTTGAGGACACCTGCATGAGCTCTCATAGTCCTCTCCCCATGAGAAGAAGTAGGTTAGCAAATGACAAAAGTGAGGTTGAGTCTATACCCCTCAATGATTGTGTCTCCACAATCTGTGCACGTTGTGTTAGATCCTATAGTAATGGTGAATATTATACTTAATTTGTCCACTTTGATACTCTTCATTCTTAAAGCTGTTGCTTTTTTCTAGGATGTTCCAGAACCAAGATTAACAAAGCTCATGACTGCTTCTCAGCAATCCATGACAAATGGTAAGCTGTTTGAAGACTGCCTATTCTTGTGTTATTCACTGTTAATTAATTACAAATATTTCCATATACTCTTTATTTTTACTGTAGTAGAAGTCAGATGTGGTACTGTGAGAACAGAAAATAGAACCATGTTTGAGGACAGGATTTCTGATCATCCAAACGTGGTTGAAAGCCTTCCCACAACACCAGTCAAACTCCAGGGTGTTTATAAGCTTTCCATGCAGCCACCTGGCCCTGGTCTGAAACCCTCCTTTGAGTCTTCAACTAAGCAAGGTCTTACAGAGGTGAGTTAGTTTAAGAAAAAAACCCATTTTCCCCCCATGCCTTTTCACATACCACCCCCTGATCCTCATAATGGTGACAAGGACCCTAGAACGAAACGGACATCCTCAAGATCGTAATAGAAACCAGTGTAATCACAAGAGAGAGAAATGTACAGGGTTGAGATTTACAAAATTCGGGGTGAGTGAACAGTTCTCAGGGTGGCCATTGTGGGAGGAAAGCATTAGGAGGCAACCCAAAGGAGGCTCCACAAATGGTAGATGGGGAAGGGATGAGGGGGAAGAAGTCGTGTGAGAAGGGCAAGATAAATATAACGAGCGAGTAAGAGAGAGTCAAGATGACAGGGGCATTTTGTGTCACTCTCAGGAAGGTTCATTGAGTTTAGTATTCGTAGCTGTTCCTCCTGGCACATAGATTCATTCATCTCTAAAGCCCAGGACGCTTGTACAGTTGACATTTCAGTCGATTTCTTCTGTCTTGTCATGCACACGGGCCCTGCTTGACGATCGCAGATGTAGCTGAAGATGTATAATCTTCAACTTGGGTAGTCGTAGCTTTATTTTCTTCATACCAAATGCTCTCTCCAATTTTTGACTGAGACCCCATGTGGCGCAAAGAGGAATTTAGGGATATTAGTACGTTGTTCCCCGGGGTATAAGGAAAGCATGTGAAATTTAAGCCTAGGGTCTTATGTTTCCTTGTTACATTATAGCATACTTAAAAATGCCTCATAATTCTGTGAGCACACAAATGGAGAAGCAGCTCTTCTGCAATTTAAAACTTCTAAGATTAATTTTTGCAGAGGAGACTCCTTGCAGCATCGCGAGTGGGTGTTTATGAATTAAATGTTTTCATTCAATTTGAAAATGCACGTCCCAATAATATTGCAGAAAGAGACATTTGCGTATATTAGTAAAAGTATATTTTATATCCTTGAAACAGATACTGACATATATAATTTAAAAATTGAATTCCATTTTTTCCCCTTCTTTTGTTTTCATTTTCAGAATTTTATAGTTCTGTGTAGGTTTGCATTATTGAATTCTACCAGTTTAGTATCTTTTCAATACTTACCTTCTTAACTCCATAATTTTCCTGGTAAGTTTACCTACTCCTACTCCCAATGTTTTATCAGATCTGTCTTCTACGTCACATCCCTGGGTTCCTCGAATTTGATATTGGCCAAATGGAGATGTCTTGACCCTTCTCTTGACTCTTCATAATCTACTCTGTCATCTGGCTTCATCACCCTAGTAATACCCCTAGTAAATCGCACTGAAACATTGAAGCAGGAACAGTCCCTCAGTCCAACCCTCCCTCCAGTGAAGCAGTTTGGTCATTCACCAAGTTGTGTTTTCCACCTGCTGAGCATTTCCCCTATCTTTTTACTCTGATTCACTCTCTGACTTACGATTTTGCATATTCTTTTCTAGTCACTCCCCCCCTCAGGTTTGTTTATCTTTACATTGCTGCCAGGGCGACCTTTCTATATTATATTTCTGATGACCTAAGTGATGTGTTTACTGAGTGTATTCCTATTACACGAAGGGGGAATTTCATGTTCTGGGATGGCACGCGTGTGCCGTGGCTCGGCCCGATTCTCCCCTTTTTGGTCTCCATCCCACTCCCTAGAGTCGTGTTCCATTTTTACCAGGTGACTTTGCTACCCCTATTTGCCATGTTGTTCCCTGCCTCATCCTTTCGCTCACGCTGCCCTGTCTGGAAGGCCTTCACACCATCGCTCTGCACTTTGTCTGTTTCAAAATCTGGTCCTATCTTTCTAGCATTTCTGGAGTTTCCCAGGCAGAACTGACTGTTCCCTCCTTTGTGCCCTTGCTGTCCTTTGTTCACTTCCATTGTAGAACTAGTGAATTATCCATTTCTGTTCCCATCTGTTTCCACACACCTCAACGCCTGCTTGAATATAGGGCAGAATCTGCCTTCTACTTATATGTTCAGCTTCTCCCAGAATATTGCCCAAGGTTTGGTAGACACAAAAAGTGTTTATTGTCTAACTGGCTTAGTGAGTGGGTGAGTGAGTGAATAAATACGATGTGTTCTGAAGTTGGGCGTTTTTTTTTGTGTAATAGGAGGGAACATCAAGTCCAGCAACTGGACAGAAGGAAAATGATACTGGTATTATTGAAAACGCTCCACGAGAGCAAAGAAATAATGTCCATTTTACTGTCGTGCACAAGAATAACAGAAGTGGTAAGTTAGCGAATATCTCTGAAAAATTTTCCAGGCTTAAATGCTTTTGTAAAAACACCAGTTGAAGTATGTCGATCCAAATGTAGTGTCCACTTCTTTTAAATATTTTTCTGTTCTCTTTCCTTCTTACGCCAACTTTTTTTCCTGAAACGCTTCCCCGAAATCATTTTTGCCGTTAATTTAATTTCATTGAAATAACAATGACTGCCGATAGACTTGTATATGTATTGAAAATATCAGTAAAAATGTTCTCATGAATGTATCTGTGAATAACATTTTTATAGAAAGATGTCCACGTAGGATCTGGAGAAAGGAAGATGTAGATCACCGTGGGATTCCGAGTGTGAGGTAATTTTTTGTTGTTGTTATGTTTTAAAATAGAAGCATTGAGTGATGTTAAAACCTAACAAGGGATGATCTACTTTTCATTCTACTGTGCATATGCATATGAGGAATTATTTTCTTACGTTTTTCAGTTTGTAATTAAGAAAATAATCGTGTGCTAAGCATATTACGGCTGTATAGTATAGTTTCGGTGGTTCACAGCATACATTTAAGAAGCCAGTGTACTATAGTGCAAAAAATAAGGCTTGGAAGTGACAAGGAATCCGTTTGGCACTGATGTAACCTAAAGAATTATTCAGGTCAACACATGGCCAGATGTAAGATTGTGTGGTGCATCTGTATGTGTGAAGGCCTAGTGACATTTAGAGAGAAACAGTTTGGACTATCATTATTTGCAACGTGGAACTTAAAATGAATGCCTGAAACCTGAAGGTTTTAATAGTTTGGATTGTAAGTAGAGTCTCAGGAACATTTCAGGAGAAGGAAAAGTATGCGGAATAATAAATAACAGGACTTAATAACAATTTGGTTTAGTGATGTTTTGATAAGTAGAATTCATTTTCAAAAACAGAATGCATTGAATATATTTGCGGCAGCCATGCTTTTACTAATGTAAGAATGAAATAATGAGAAGGTGTAGTACGGGCACAACTGTGGAAAGAGATGGGAAAGGCCTGACCTCTTACATAGAAGCAGCTGCTGCACGGTGGTGCCAGCACTGACTGGAAGTGAGAAGACATGTTAGTATCCTGGTTGTGTCACCTTACTTGCCATGGAATCTGCAGGAACTGCCATGGCTGTGTCAGCAGCGGTGGGCAGGGGAGGGGACAAGGAGGAGGAGGAGGAGGAGAGTCTAAAAGGAGGAGACCTGGCACTCTGGCCCCCTAGGTCCTTAGGAGCCCTTCTGGCATGCTGTGGTATCCTGTCACCTGAAGGGAGCCTGCCCAGCACGTCCCAGCTGGACTGGTTTCCCTCAGGATTCACCTGCCGCCCCCACCCCCACCCCCGTGGCTGCTGCAGTCGGAGCGGGTGACGCGGAATATTTGTGTGGGGTCCCGGAAAAGAAAAACTGAAGGGCTGAATCTCCCAGGGCAGAACCAAGGCACACAGTGGGTTCAAAAGCAGAATGGCCGCCCACCGCCTTGGCTCGGGTCTGTGGGGAGGGAGAGCGACCTCCAGGGTGCTGGCAGCCTGGTGCTCTGTTCTCAAGAAGCAGCTCCTGGTTCCCTGACTGCAGCAGCACCTGTGCTTGGGCCCCTGAGGGTAGAGGAGGTGTCTGACAGATTGGGAGCCTGAGACTGCGGAGGGTGAGAGGAAAGCAAACCCCACCTTACCTTTCCAGGGCTCCCACTTCCTCTAGGGTCCGTCACTGCCAGACTCTTGCTCCTTCTTGTTCTGCCCTGGGACTTTCTCTGGTGGGATTTGTGCTAGGTCCTGACACTCTTTCCTCAGAGTTACACCTGTGCTGTGCCTTTTCATCTGAAACTTTCTCTTCTTCCTCAAGGGATCTGGCAACCGATGTCTCCAGTCAGCCATCCTGCCTGTATCTATCCCCTCTGTGCTTTTCGTGGGAGGGCTTGTAAAGATATCTTTAATGGAGGACATCATCACAAGGCACACGTTACTCTTTAGAATTCTGATGGCCCATTTTTTCCTCCAAGGGGAAATTGGTGGAACGTTTCTGTTTCCATTTTTCTCTCTCTGTAGTAATGAGGTGTCAGCTTTCAGGTAGTGGTGGATGACCATGTTTAACTGATGAAATGTCTTATTTTATACCAGTAAATTAAACTCCACAGAAGTAGAGAGAAAAAGTGGCTGCAGAGTGAATATTAATGAGTTTTATTATGGATATGTATGAAGAGAAGTCTCAGTTATATACTTTACTGTTGTGAATGTTTTTCCTTTTCTTCCTTGACTTCAGTTCATAATGCTTTGACAGGGAATGTCTCTCTTTTTTTTCCTTTGTGTGTTTCTCCATCCTCTCCCACCTTTTGTAATGGTTTTACCTGCACCTAAGTTTTTCTTGCAGAACACATTCTGGCAGTACCTGTCCTTTTGTCCCTCTCTGTCTCCAGCATTAGTTACAGCTTTCTGTTTGGTAGCTATGCGTGCCTTTCATTCCTCCATCTTGCCCGCAGAGTTTATTCCTGTTTAGTATCTCTCTTTTTTGGGAGGACCTAGAGTGTATACAATCATTTATCTTTAGCTTTTTGACAAACACGATAGAAGCGACTTCGGCGGTTTGCAATGTCGGCCCTTTTACATGAGGTACTCCTGAAAGCTAAACTCCCACGTGTTCCCGGACAAGAGATAATTCTCATGGAAACACATTTCAAAATGTGACATGTAATTAATTTAAGTTTCTTAGTGTCAGTTATTTCAGTTATGCTCTATAGTACCTGGGAAAATTTTTGTCCTAGGTTGTTTTTGTTAAGACAATAATGTAATGGATATCGTAGTGTTTGTATGATAATGAACTGGGAGTGAGGGGAGTAATATTTTGAGGACACCTGCATGAGCTCTCATGGTCCTCTCCGCATGAGAAGATGTAGGTTTGCAAATGACCCAAGTGAGGGTTGAGTCTATACCCCTCAATGATTGTGTCTGCACAACCCGTGCACTTTGTGTTAGATCGTATAGTAATGGTGAGCATTATACCTAATTTATCCGCTTTGATGCTCATTATCCTTAAAGCTCTTGCTTTTCGTTCTAGGATGTTCCAGAACCAAGATTAACAACGTTCATGACTGCTTCTCAGCAATCCATGACAAACGGTAAGCTGTTGGAAGACTGCCTATTCTTGTGTTACTCACTGTTAATTAATTACAAATATTTCCATATGCTCTTCATTTTTACTGTAGTAGAAGTCAAATGTGGTACTGTGAGAAGAGAAGATAGCACCATGTTTGAGGACAGGATTTCTGATCATCCAAAAGTGGTTGAAAGCCTTCCCACAACACCAGTCGAACTCCAGGGTGCTTATAAGCTTTCCAGGCAACCACCTGGCCCTGGTCTGAAACCCTCCTTCGAGTCTTCAACTAAGCGAGGTCTTACGGAGGTGAGTTAGTTCAAGAAAAAAACCTATTTTTCCCCCCATGCCTTTTCACATACCACCCCCGATCCTCATAATGGTGACAAGGACCCTGGAAAGAAACGGACATCCTCAAGATGATGATAGAAACCAGTGCAATCACAAGAGAGAGAAATGTACAGGGTTGAGATTTATAAAATTCGGGGGGGAGTGAACAATTCTCAGGGTGGCCATTGTGGGAGGAAAGCATTAGAAAGCAGCCCGAAAGGACGGCTCCACAAATTTGTAGATGAGGAAGGGATGAGGGGGAAGAATTCATGTGAGAAGGGCACGATAAATATAACGAGCGAATAACAGAGAGTCAAGGTGACAGGGGCATTTTGTGTTATTCTAAGGAAGCTTCATGAACTTTAGTACTCATAATTGTTCCGCCTGGCACATAGATTGATTCGTCTCTAAAGCCCAGGACTCTTGTACACTTGACATTTCAGTCGATTTCTTCTCTCTTGTCATGAACATTAGGCCCTGCTTGGCAATCGTAGATGTATTTGAAGATGTATGATCTTCAACTTGGAGAATCATAGCTTTATTTTCTTCATACCAAATGTTCTGTCCAATTTTTGACTAAGACCCCATATGGCGTAAAGAGGAATTTAGGGCTATTAGTATGTTGCTCCCCGGGGTATAAGGAAACCGTGTGAAATTTAGCCTAAGGTCTTATGTTTACTTCTTACATTATAGTATACTTAAAAATGCCTCATAATTCTGTGAACACACAAATGGAGAAGCAGCTCTTCTACAATTTAAAACTTTTAAGATTAAATTTACAAAGGGGACTCCTTGCAGCATCTCGAATGGGTGTTTATGCATTAAATGTTTTCATTCAATTTGAAAATGCATATCCCAACAATATTCCAATGAATAGATATTTGCATATATTAGTAAAAGTTTATTTTATGTCCTTGAAACAGATATTCAGATATATAATTGAAAGATTGAATTCCATTTTTTCCTGTTCTCTTGTTCTCATTTTCAGAATTTTATAGTTCTGTGTAGGTTTGCATTATTGAATTCTACCAGTTTAGTATCTTTTTCAAGTACTTACCTTCTTAACTCCATATAATTTTCCTGGGTAAGTTTACCTACTCCTACTCCCAATGTATTTGTGGAGATCTGTCTTCTACGTCACATCCCCTGGGTTCCTCGAATTTGATATGTGGCCAAATGGAGATGTTCTTGACCCTTCTCTGACTCTTCATAATCTACTCTGTCATCTGGCTTCATCACCCTAGTAAATAACCCCTAGAAAATTGCACTGAAACATTGAAGCAGGAACAGTCCCTCAGTCCCACCCTCCCTCCAATGAAGCAGTTTGGTCATTCACCAAGTTCTATGTTTTCCACCTGGTGACCATTTCTCATATGTTTTTACTCTGATTCACTGTCTGACTTACGGTTTTGGGATACTCTTTTCTAGTCACTCTCCCCGCCTCAAGTTTGTTTATCTTTACATTGCTGCCAGGGTGACCTTTCTGTATTATATTTCTGATGACCTAAGTCATATGTTTATTGAGTGTATTCCTATAACATGAAGGGGAAATTTCATGTTCTGGGATGGCACGCGTCTGCTGTGGCTCGGCCCGATTCTCCCCTTTTTGGTCTCCATCCCACTCCCTAGAGTCGTTTCCCAGTTTAGCCAGGTTATTTTCCTACCCGTATTTGCCATGTTGTTCCCTGCCTCATCCTTTCGCTCATGCTGCCCTGTCTGGAAACCTTCACACCATTGCTCTGCACTTTGTCTGTGTTTCAAAACCCGGTCCTATCTTTCTAGCATTTCTGGAGTTTCCCGGGTAGAACCGACTATTCCCTCCTTTGTGCCCTTACTGTCCTTTGTTCACTTCAGTTGTAGAACTAGTGAATTATCCATTTCTGTTCCCATCTGTTTCCACATGCCTCAACCCCTGCTTGAATATAGGGGAGAATCCGCCTTTCATTTATATGTTCAGCTTCTCCCAGAATATTGCCCAAGGATTGATGTACACAACAAGTGTTTATCGTCTGACTGGCTGAGTGAGTGGGTGAGTGAGTGAATAAATACAATGTGTTCTGAAGTTGGGCTTTTTTTTTTTTTAATAGGAGGGAACATCAAGTCCAGCAACTGGACAGAAGGAAAATGATACCGGTATTGCTGAAAACGCTCCACGAGAGCAAAGAAATAATGTCAGTTTTCCTGTCATGCACGAGAATAACCGAACTGGTAAGTTACCAAATAGCTCTGAAAAATCTTCCAGGCTTAAATGCTTTTGTAAAAACACCAGTTAAAGTATGTCGATCCAAATGTAGGGTCCATTTCTTTTAAATATTTTTTCTGTTCCTCTGTTCCTTCTTACGACCAACTTTTTTTCCTGAAACAGCTTCGCCCCGAAATCATTTTTTGCCGTTAATTTAATTTCATTGAAATAACAATGAATGCCGATATATTTGTATATATATTGAAAATACACAGTAAAAAATGTTCTCATGAATGTATCTGTGAATAACATTTTATATAGACAAGATGTCCACGTTAGGATCTGGAGAAAGCGAAGATGTAGACTCACCGTGGGATTCCGAGTGTGAGGTACTATTTGTTGTTGTTGTTGTTATGTTTCTAAAATAGAAGCATTGAGTGATGTTAAAACCTAACAAGGGATGATCTTACTTTTCATTCTTACCTGTGCATATGCGTATAAGGAATTATTTTCTTACATTTCTCAGCTTGTAATTAAGAAAATAATCGTGTGCTAAGTATATTACGGCTGTATGGTATAGTTTTGCTGGTTCACAGCATTCATTTAAGGAGCCAGTATACTCTACTGCATAAAATAAGGCTTGGATGTGACAAGGAATCGGTTTGGTTCACAAGTAACCTAAAGAATTATTTCAGGTCAACACATGGCCAGATGTAAGATTGTGTGGTACATCTGGATGTGTGAAGGCCTAGTGACATTCAGAGAGAAACAGTTTAGACTATGATTATTTGGAACGTGTAAGTTAAAATGATAATGCCTGAAACCTGAGGGTTTTAGTAGGTTTGCATTGTGAAGTAGAGATCTGCAAGGAACATTTCAGGAGAAGGAAAAGTATGCGGAATAATAAATAAGCAGGACTGTAATAACAATTTGGTTTAGGGATGTTTTGATAAGTAGAATTCATTTTCAAAAATAGAATGCATTGAATATATATTTGTGGCAGCCATGCTTTTACTAATGTAAGAATGAAATAATGAGAAGGTATAGTACGGGCACAACTGTGGAAAGAGATTGGGAAGGCCTGACCTCTTACATAGAAGCAGCTGCTGCACGGTGGTGCCAGCACTGATTGGAAGTGAGAAGACATGTTAGTATCCTGGTTGTGTCACCTTACTTGCCATGGAATCTGCAGGAACTGCCATGGCTGTGTCAGCAGTGGTGGGCACGGGAGGGGACGAGGAGGAGGAGGAGGAGAGTCTAAAAGGAGGAGACCTGGCACTCTGGTCCCCTGGGTCCCTAGGAGCCCTTCTGGCATGCTGTGGTATCCTGTCACCTGAAGGGAGCCTGCCCAGCACGTCCCAGCTGGACTGGTTTCCCTCAGGATTCACCTGCCCCACCCCCCTCCCCAACCCCCAGAGCTGCTGCAGCCGGAGCGGGTGATGCAGAATATTTGTTTGGGGTCCCGAAAACAAAAACTGAAGGGCTGAAGCTCCCAGGGCAGAACCAAGGCACACAAAGGGTTCAAAAGCAGAACGGCGCCCACCGCCTTGGCTCGCGTCCGTGGGGAGGGAGAGCGACCTCCGGGGTGCTGGCAGCCTGGTGCTCTGTTCTCCAGAAGCAGCTCCTGGTTCCCTGACTGCAACAGCACCTGTGCTTGGGTCGCCGAGGGTAGAGGAGCTGTCTGACAGATGGGGAGGAAAGACAAACACCCCACCTTACCTTTCCATGGGGCTCCCAATCCCTCTGGCATCCGTCTCTGCCAGAGTCTTGCGCCTTCTTCTTCTGCCTTGAGACTTCCTCCCATGGGATCTGGGGTGGGTCCTGGCACTCCTTCCTCAGAATTACGCCTGGGCTGTGCCTTTTCATCTGAAACTTTCTCTTCTTCCTCAAGGGATCTGGCAACCGATGTCTCCAGTCAGCCATCCTGCCTGTATCTATCCCCTCTGTGCTTTTCGTGGGAGGGCTTGTAAAGATATCTTTAATGGAGGACATCATCACAAGGCACACGTTACTCTTTAGAATTCTGATGGCCCATTTTTTCCTCCAAGGGGAAATTGGTGGAACGTTTCTGTTTCCATTTTTCTCTCTCTGTAGTAATGAGGTGTCAGCTTTCAGGTAGTGGTGGATGACCATGTTTAACTGATGAAATGTCTTATTTTATACCAGTAAATTAAACTCCACAGAAGTAGAGAGAAAAAGTGGCTGCAGAGTGAATATTAATGAGTATTATTATGGATATGATATGAAGAGAAGTCTCAGTTATATACTTTACTGTTGTGAATGTTTTTCCTTTTCTTCCTTGACTTCAGTTCATAATGCTTTGACAGGGAATGTCTCTCTTTTTTTTCCTTTGTGTGTTTCTCCATCCTCTCCCACCTTTTGTAATGGTTTTACCTGCACCTAAGTTTTTCTTGCAGAACACATTCTGGCAGTACCTGTCCTTTTAGTCCCTCTCTGTCTCCAGCATTAGTTACAGCTTTCTGTTTGGTAGCTATGCGTGCCTTTCATTCCTCCATCATTGCCCGGCAGAGTTTATTCCTGTTTAGTTCTCTCTTTTTTGGAAGAACCTAGGTGTATACAATCATTTCTCTTTAGCTTTTTGACAAACACGGTAGAAGCGACTTAACGCTGTTTGCAGTGTCAACCCTTGTACATGAGGTACTCCTGAAAACTAAACTCCCACATATTCCCGGACAAGAGATAATTCATACAAGTATAAATCATGGAAACACATTTCAAAATATGCCACGTAATTCATTTAAGTTTCTTAATGTCAGTTATTTCCGTTAAGCTCCATACTACCTGGGAAAATTTTTGTCCTAGGTCATTTTTGTTAAGAAAATAATGTAATGGAGATCGTAGTGTTTGTATAATAATGAACTGGGAGAGAGGAGAGTAATATTTTGAGGACAGCTCCATGAGCTCTCATAGTCCTCTCCCCATGAGAAGATGTAGGTTTGCAAATGACCAAAGTGAGGGTTGAGTCTATACCCCTCAATGATTGTGTCTGCACAACCCGTGCACTTTGTGTTAGATCGTATAGTAATGGTGAGCATTATACCTAATTTATCCGCTTTGATGCTCATTATCCTTAAAGCTCTTGCTTTTCGTTCTAGGATGTTCCAGAACCAAGATTAACAACGTTCATGACTGCTTCTCAGCAATCCATGACAAACGGTAAGCTGTTGGAAGACTGCCTATTCTTGTGTTACTCACTGTTAATTAATTACAAATATTTCCATATGCTCTTCATTTTTACTGTAGTAGAAGTCAAATGTGGTACTGTGAGAAGAGAAGATAGCACCATGTTTGAGGACAGGATTTCTGATCATCCAAAAGTGGTTGAAAGCCTTCCCACAACACCAGTCGAACTCCAGGGTGCTTATAAGCTTTCCAGGCAACCACCTGGCCCTGGTCTGAAACCCTCCTTCGAGTCTTCAACTAAGCGAGGTCTTACGGAGGTGAGTTAGTTCAAGAAAAAAACCTATTTTTCCCCCCATGCCTTTTCACATACCACCCCCGATCCTCATAATGGTGACAAGACCCTGGAAAGAAACGGACATCCTCAAGATATGATAGAAACCAGTGCAATCACAAGAGAGAGAAATGTACAGGTTGAGATTTATAAAATTCGGGGGAGTGAACAATTCTCAGGGTGGCCATTGTGGGAGGAAAGCATTAGAAAGCAGCCCAAAGGACGGCTCCACAAATTGTAGATGAGGAAGGATGAGGGGGAAGAATTCATGTGAGAAGGCACGATAAATATAACGATGCGAATAACAGAGAGTCAAGGTGACAGGGGCATTTTGTGTTATTCTAAGGAAGCTTCATGACTTTAGTACTCATAATTGTTCCGCCTGGCACATAGATTGATTCTCTCTAAAGCCCAGGACTCTTGTACACTTGATATTTCAGTTGATTTCTTCTCTCTTGTCATTAACTTGGGCCCTGTTTGGCAATTGTAGATGTATCTGAAGATGTTTGATCTTCAACTTGGATAATCATAGCTTTATTTTCTTCATACCAATGTTCTGTCCAATTTTTGACTAAGACCCCATATGGCGTAAAGAGGAATTTAGGGCTATATGTATTGTTGCTCCCGGGGTATAAGGAAACCGTGTGAAATTTAGCCTAGGTCTTATGTTTCCTTCTTACATTGTAGTATACTTAAAAATGCCTCATAATTCTGTGATCACACAAATGGAGAAGCAGCTCTTCTACAATTTAAAACTTTTAAGATTAATTTTTACAAAGGAGACTCCTTGCAGAATCTCGAATGGGTGTTTTGAATTTAAATGTTTTCATTCAATTTAAAAATGCATATCCCAATATATTCCAATGAATAGATATTTGCTATATTAGTAAAAGTTTATTTTATGTCCTTGAAACAGATATCAGATATATAATTGAAAGATTGAATTCCATTTTTCCTGCTTCTCTTGTTTCATTTTCAGAATTTTATAGTTCTGTGTAGGTTTGCATTATTGAATTCTACCAGTTTAGTATCTTTTTCAATACTTACCTTCTTAATCCATAATTTTCCTGGTAAGTTTACCTACTCCTACTCCCATGTCTTTATCCAGATCTATCTTCTATGTCACATCCCCTGGGTTCCTCGAATTTGATATATGCCAAATGGAGATGTTCTTGACCCTTCTCTGACTCTTCATAATCTACTCTGTCATCTGGCTTCATCACCCTAGTAAATAACCCCTAGTAAATTGCACTGAAACATTGAAGCAGGAACAGTCCCTCAGTCCAACCCTCCCTCCAATGAAGCAGTTTGGTCATTCACCAAGTTCTGTGTTTTCCACCTGCTGACCATTTCTCATACCTTTTTACTCTGACTCTCTCTCTGACTTATGATTTTGCAATACTCTTTTCTAGTCACCCCCCCACCTCAGGTTTGTTTATCTTTACATAGCTTCCAGGTGACCTTTCCATATTATATTTCTGATGATCTAAGTCATGTCTTTATTGATTGTATTCCTATTACACGAAGGGGGAATTTCATGTTCTGGGATGGCACGCGTCTGCTGTGGCTCGGCCTGATTCTCCTCTTTTTGGTCTCCATCCCACTCCCTAGAGCTGTGTTCCACTTTTACCATGTTACTTTGCTACCCCTTTTTGCCACGTTGTTTCCTGCCTCATCCTTTTGCTCATGCTGTCCTATGTAGAAACCCTTCACACCCTTGCTCTGCACTTTGTCTGCCTTTCAAATCCTGCATATGTCTTCGCAGCATTTCTGGAGTTTCCTGGGTAGAACTGACTGTTCTCTCCTTCGTGCCCTTACTGTCCTTTGTTCACTTCAATTGTAGAAGTATTGAATTATGCATTTTTGTTCCCATTTGTTTCCATACACCTCAATCCCTGCTTGAATATAGGGCAGAATCTGTCTTCTATTTATATGTTCAGCTTCTCCCAGAGTATTGCCCAAGGTTTGGTAGACACAACAAGTGTTCACCGTCTAACTGGCTGAGTGAGTGGTTGAGTGAGTGAATCAATGCGATGTGTTCTGATGTTAGGCTTTTTTTTTTTGTAATAGGAGGGAACAGCAAGTCCAGCAACTGGACAGAAGGAAAATGGTATTGGTATTATTGAAAATGCTCCAGAAGAGCAAAAAAATAATGTCAATTTTAGTGTTGTGGAAAACTAACAGACTTGGTAAGTTAGCAAATATATATAAAAGTTTTTCTACGTTTAATGCTGTTATAGAGACACCAGTTAAAGTAGGTTGATCCAAATATAACATCCATTTCTTTAAATTTTGTTCTTTTGCTGGTTTTATTCTTACTGCCAACTTTTTCTCCCTTTAACTGCTTCAATCCTGAAGTCATTCTTGGCTAGTAATTTAATTTCATTGAAATAAAAATGAATGGTGATAGACTTGTGTATGAATTTAAAATGCACAGTAGAAAATGTTCTTATAAATGTATCTGTGAATAACATTTTATAGATAAGATGTTGGCTTTAGCATCTAGACAAAATGAAGATGTAGAATCACCATGGGATTTGGAGTGGAAGGTACTGTGTATTGTTTTTCTTGTTATGCTTTTAAAATATAAGTATTGTGTGATATTTAAACCTAAAAAGGATGGTCCAACTTTTCATTCTCACCTGTGCATATGCATGTAAGGAATTATTTTCTTACATTTTCACTTTATTATTATGAATATAGTTGTGTTGTAAATATATTGGAGCTGCATGATGTAATTCTGCTAGTTTGTAGCAATCATTTAGAAACCAGTATACTATAGAGGAAAAAATAAAGCTTAGAAGTGACAGGGAATCGTTTGGTCTCACAGAGTTTAGTAACCATAGAAATTCCATTTCAGGTCCCATTGGACAATGTAAGATTGTATGGTATGTATGGTTTTGTGAAGGCCTATGTCATTCAGGAGAAAACAGTTTGAGTATATTTTTGCGAACTGGAACTTAAAGTGATAATGCCTGATACTGAGGTTTTGATATGTTTGATATTTAGTATAAGATCTGCAAGGAACATTTCAGTAGAAGGAAATTGTGGGGAATATAATAAGCAGAATATAATGCACACTTTGGTTTAGTGATGTTTTGATAGGTGGCATTCATTTTTAAGAATAGAATGCATTCAATATATTTGTAGCAGTCATGCTTTTACTAATGCAAATATGAAATGAGACAGTGTATAGTACGGGACACTGTGGAAAGAGATGGGAAGGCCTGACCTCTTAATAGAAGCAGTTGTTGCACAGTGATACCAGCACTGAGTGGAAGTCAGAGGACATGTTAGTATCCTTGTTGTGTCACTTACTAGCCATGGAACAGTGGAAAAAATGATTCATCTTCTTCCACCATTGGTGACCTCTTTCATAAAAATCATTCTAAATCTACCTCATAGTTATGTGTAATGAACAAATGTGGTAAAAAATGTGAAAACATTTTTTTAACTGGGTAGTGTGTATACAAAAGTAAGCCCAAATGATCACACTGGTATTCAGTGAGTTACTGAATATTAAGGGTATTTTTTGTAAAGCTGAAAGCAGCGGCATCCATAAAAGAATGGTGACGTTAGAATGGCCATGTGGATTTTTATTTTGGGGTATGTTAAGTTTCACCAGACTGTTACTGGGGATGTGCTATAGAAATATGGTGATTTGGCACTTGAGACCCTCCCTATGGGATTTTAAATGTGTTGACGTTGAATAAATTCCTGTTATTGACTACAGATTATGTGCTTGGTGGTTATATAGTGAATATACAAGACGAATTTTTATACTATAGTAGTAGGAACAGAAAAGGGAGTAAGCAACAAACATGTGAAGGTCCTTATAAGTGCTTCATATAGAGAAAACAGAGTAGGTTAGGTTAGAGAATATTGAGGAAGTTTGTAGTTAGGATGGGGATGGGAATGATGGTGGAATTCAATAATCAGAGAAGATTTCTCTGAAGGTGACATTTAAACAGCCAGCTTTCACATGGCTGAAGAAGGAACCAGCCATGTGAAAGTCTAGGAGGATGACATTCTGGACAGAAAGATCAGTGGAGCACATGTGTTCATCATTTTACCTGTAGGATCCTGGAATGTCCAGGAGGCAGGAAGATGGTAACCATCATCGTCATCATTTTTATTGACATATTCCAAAGTTATTATCATGCCAAGTGTCTTGGTTTTTGCTTCTTTTTTCTAAGTTCCATCAAAAATTCTATTTATTTTATTGAGAATACTTTAAATTCAGAGACTAATTTGGGGGGAGTTGGAATCTTTATCATATTGAATCTTCCCACTTATGCACATAATAGCACTCCTCCATTATTCAAGTCTTATTTTATGGGCATCAGTCACACTTTATGAAGTCCTCCAAGGGATCTTGCCCTTTTTATGAGGTTTAGCCCTTGCCTCTTGTTTGATTTGATGTTAGTGCAATGGGATCTTTTATTTCACTTTCATTTTCAGTTTGTTTTTGGTGAAATACAAGAAGTCTGTTGACTTCTCCATATCAGTCAATCCTGGTGGACTTTTATTATTTCTAGCAGATTTTCTGTAGATTACCTTGGGTTTTCCATGTATTCAATTATGTTGGCAAGTAACAATTCTTTCTCTTCTTTTCAAATTCTTATACCTCATTTCATTTTGTTGTCTTACTGATTTTGATAGGGCTTTCTGTATATTGTAGAATTATAGGGGTTAGAGTAAGCATCCTGGTATTGATTTTTACTTTAATCAAAGCTTCTAATATTACATCAGTAAGTGTGATTTTGGCTGCATTTTAAAACTATTGAATTGATAACATCATTGTCTCAAGTTGGATGTGGATTAGTCTGAAGAGACTATCACATCCTCTACTATAAGATTAGATTACCTTTCCACACAGAACAGCTTCACAAGGCCTCCAAGTGTTCCCAGGTGTCCATCCTCCACCATGCTGGGGTGCACAGTGACCAGAAATAGAGACTTCTCAAGGTTTGCCCTTTCCAGATCTGAGAAGGTTAATGTGCTGTGCCAGATCCCTTTGATAATGGGTATTTACATTACTATTTAGAAAGAATTTAAATAAAGTATTCATCCTTAACTTTTTTGTCAAGTTTTTAAAAGAAATTTTTGCCATCGAATTTTAAATTTCTCTTATTGTTGCTTTTAAATATTGTATCCTTGTTTTGTGAGTGTAAGATTTCTTATTTATTTTAGATGGCACAAGGTTTTTTGTATCTTTTCTTTTTCTTTTTTTTGACATTTCTTTTTACTTCCTCCATTGTCTGATTTTCTGAATTTTCCCCACTAGTTTGTTTAGACTCTTTCTTTCACATCAAAGACTTTCTTCAAATGTCTGGTGATCCTTTGTAGTGCATTTATATTTGAGGAAAGCACCGAACTGGAGTTTGTTGGTGGCGATTTGCCCTGTAGGTGACCAGGCAGAGAAAGGCCTGTTTCATTGGGTGCTTCAATTGGTAGCATTAGGACTTCTTTTTTCTAGATTTTTAAAATCTGATACTGTTCAGTTTCTCTAGAGGATAACTGTCTCCTGCCTGGAGTGTGTGTGTTTCTGTGTGTGTGTTTTGGTATAATATATAAAACCTGCTGCCAATAATGGGAGAGATAAATATGAGCAAAGACTTGAGTATCTCATTGTTTAGTACCCAGATTTTCACTTACGTCTTCAGTTCTCAATCTGATGCCACATCCTAATCCTCTTTTGTGGTTGGTGTGCCCATTTCTGGAGACTTTATGGTTCACAGAGAATAAACTGACCTCTTGTCAAACTTCATGTTGAACTCTTGTTTTTTTAAGAATTCAACTAGCCCACCTGTTTCTAGCAGCCCTGCCCCCTCTTTCCATGGTAGCTGGTGTCTCTGGTTCCTGTCTGAGTCTCTCCAGGGATCCATAGCATTAGTTGCCTTCCTTTGTGTTGGGTTGCTTTCCACAGTTATTTATCATGAGTCAATCTGCTATCCAATTCCTTAAATGTGTTGATATTTAAAATGTTTCCTGTCTTGAAACCCTTCACACCATCTCTCTGCACTTTGTGTTTCAAAATCTGGTCCTATCTTTCTAGCATTTCTGGAGTTTCCCAGGCAGAACTGACTGTTCCCTCCTTTGTGCCCTTGCTGTCCTTTGTTCACTTCCATTGTAGAACTAGTGAATTATCCATTTCTGTTCCCATCTGTTTCCACACACCTCAACGCCTGCTTGAATATAGGGCAGAATCTGCCTTCTATTTATATGTTCAGCTTCTCCCAGAATATTGCCCAAGATTTGGTAGACACAACAAGTGTTCACCGTCTAACTGGCTGAGTGAGTGGGCGAGTGAGTGAATAAATACGATGTGTTCTGAAGTTGGGTTTTTTTTTTTTTTTCTCTTAATAGGAGGGAACAGCAAGTCCAGCAACTGGACAGAAGGAAAATGGCACTGGTGTTACTGAAAATGCTCCACGAGCGCAAAGAAATGATGTCAGTTTTACTGTCGTGCACGAGAATAACGGAAGTGGTAAGTTACCAAATATCTCTGAAAAATTTTCCAGGCTTAAATGGTGTTGTAAAAACACCAGTTAAAGCATGTCGATCCAAATGTAGGGTCCACTTCTTTTAAATATTTTTTCTGTTCTTCTTTTGCTTCTTACGGCCAACTTTTTCTTCCTGAAACTGCTTCAACCCCAAAATCATTGTTTGCTGTTAATTTAATTTCACTGAAGTAACAAAGAATGCCGGTAGACCTGTATATGTATTGAAAATACGCAGTAAAAAGTGTTCTCATGAATGTGTCTGTGAATAACATTTTGTATAGATAAGATGTCCACGTTAGGATCTGGAGAAAACGAAGATGTAGAATCACCGTGGGATTCCGAGTGTGAGGTAATGTTTTTGTGTTGTGTTATGTTTTTAAAATATAAGCATTGAGTGATGTTAAAACCTAACAAGGGATGATCTGACTTTTCATTCTCATCTGTGCATATGCATATAAGGAATTATTTTCTTACATTTTTCAGCTTGTAATTAAGAAAATAATCGTGTGCTAAGTGTATCACAGCTGTATAGTAATTCTGCTGGTTCGCAGCATACATTTAAGAAGCCAGTATACTATAGTGCAAAAAATAAGGCTTGGATGTGACAAGGAATCGTTTGGCAAGTAACCTAAAGAATTATTCCGGTAACCATGGGGATGTGTGATTGTATGGTAAATCTGGTTGTGCGAAAGGCCTAGTGCAATTCAGAGAGAAACAGTCTGGACTATCATTATTTGCAACGTGGAACTTAAAATGAATGCCTGAAACCTGAAGGTTTTATAGTTTGGATTGTAAGTAGAGCTCAAGGAACATTTCAGGAGAAGGAAAAGTGTGTAAGATAATAAATAAGCAGGACTATAATAACAATATGGTTTAGTGACCTTTTGATAAGTAGAATTCATTTTCAAAAACAGAATGCATTGAATATATTTGGGCAGCCATGCTTTTACTAATGTAAGAATGAAATAATGAGAAGGTGTAGTACGGGCACAACTGGGGAAAGAGATGGGAAAGGCCTGACCTCTTACATCGAAGCAGCTGCTGCACGGTGGTGCCAGCACTGACTGGAAGTGAGAAGACATGTTAGTATCCTGGTTGTGTCACCTTACTTGCCATGGAATCTGCAGGAACTGCCATGGCTGTGTCAGCAGCGGTGGGCAGGGGAGGGGACAAGGAGGAGGAGGAGGAGAGTCTAAAAGGAGGAGACCTGGCACTCTGGCCCCCTAGGTCCTTAGGAGCCCTTCCGGCATGCTGTGGTGTCCTGTCACCTGAAGGCAGCCTGCCCAGAGTGTCCCAGCTGCGGGATCACAGGTTTCCCTCAGGATTCACCTGCTGCCCCCACCCCCACCCCCGTGGCTGCTGCAGTCGGAGCGGGTGACGCGGAATATTTGTGTGGGGTCCCGAAAAGAAAAACTGAAGGGCTGAAGCTCCCAGGGCCGAACCAAGGCACACAATGGGCTCAAAAGCAGAATGGCGCCCACCGCCTTGGCTCGGGTCTGCGGGGAGGGAGAGCGACCTCCAGGGTGCTGGCAGCCTGGTGGTGCTGTGTTCTCAAGAAGCAGCTCCTGGTTCCCTGACTGCAGCAGCACCTGGTGGTTTGACCGCCCAGGATAGAGGAGGTGTCTGACAGATTGGAGCCTACAGACTGCCGGAGGCGTGAGGGAGGAAAGACAAACACCCCACCTTACCTTTCCACGGGGCTCCCAATTCCTCTGGGGTCCGTCTCTGCCAGAGTCTTGCTCGTTCTTGTTCTGCCCTGCGACTTCCTCCTGCGGGATCTGTGCTGGGTCCTGGCGCTCTTTCCTCAGAGTTACACCTGGGCTGTACCTTTTCAGCTAAAACTTTCTCTTCTTTCTCAAGGGATCTGGCGACCTATGTCTCCCGTCAGCCGTCCTGCCTGTATCCATCCCCTCTGTGCTTTCCCTAGGGAGGGCTTGTTAAAGATATCTTTAATGGAGGACATCATGACAAGCTACACGTTACTCTTTAGAATTCTGGTTGCCCATTTTTTTCTCCAAGCGGAAATTGGTGGAACGTTCCTGTTTCCATTTTTCTCTCTCTGTAGTAATGAGGTTTCAGGTTTCAGGTAGTGGCGGATGACCATGTTTAACTAATGAAATGTCTTATTTTATAGCAATAAAATTAAAACTCTACAGAGGTAGAGAGAAAAAGTGGCTGCAGAGTGAATATTATCAGTGTTATTATGGATATGCTATGAAGAGAAGTCTCTGTTATATATCTTATTGTTGTGAATGTTTTTCCTTTTCTTCCTTGACTTAAGTTCATAGTGGTTTGACTGGGAATGTCCCTGTTTTTTTTGCTTCGTGTGTTTCTCCATCCTCTCCCACCTTTTGAAGTGGTTTTACCTGCACCTAAGTTTTTCTTGCAGAACGCATTCCTTCAGTACCTGTCCTTTCAGTCCCTCTCTGTCTCCATCGTTAGTTACAGCTTTCTGTTTAGTAGCTATGCGTGCCTTTCATTCCTCCGTCGTTGCCCAGCAGAGTTTATTCCTGTTTATTTCTCTCTTTTTTGCAAGGACCTGAGTGTATACAATCATTTATCTTTAGCTTTTTGACAAACACGATAGAAGCGACTTACGGCTGTTTGCAATGTCAACCCTTTTACATGAGGTACTCCTGAAAGCTAAACTCCCACGTGTTCCCGGACAAGAGATAATTCATGGAAACACATTTCAAAATGTGACATGTAATTAATTTAAGTTTCTTAGTGTCAGTTATTTCAGTTATGCTCTATAGTACCTGGGAAAATTTTTGTCCTAGGTTGTTTTTGTTAAGACAATAATGTAATGGAGATCGTAGTGTTTGTATATAATGAACTGGAGGAGGAGGAGATATATTTTGAGGACACCTGCATGAGCTCTCATGGTCCTCTCCGCATGAGAAGATGTAGGTTTGCAAATGACCCAAGTGAGGGTTGAGTCTATACCCCTCAATGATTGTGTCTCCACAGTCCGTGCACTTTGTGTTAGATCGTATAGTAGTGGTGAGTATTATACCTCATTTATCCGCTTTGATACTCGTTAGCCTTAAAGCTGTTGCTTATTGTTCTAGGATGTTCCAGAACCAAGATTGACAAAGCTCCTGACTGCTTCTCGGCAATCCATGACAGGTGGTAAGCTGTTTGAAGACTGCCTATTCTTGTGTTATTCACTGTTAATTAGTTACCAATATTTCCATATACTCTTTATTTTTACTGTAGTAGAAGTCAGATGTGGTACTGTGAGAACAGAAAATAGCACCATGTTTGAGGACAGGATTTCTGATCATCCAAACGTGGTTGAAAGCCTTCCCACAACACCAGTCAAACTCCAGGGTGTTTATAAGCTTTCCAGGCAACCACCTGGCCCTGGTCTGAAACCCTCCTTCGAGTCTTCAACTAAGCGAGGTCTTACAGAGGTGAGTTAGCTCAAGAAAAAAACTCATTTTCCCCCTAATGCCTTTTCACATACCACCCCCTGATCCACATAATGCTGACAAGTACCCTGGAAAGAAATGGACATCCTCAAGATCATGATAGAAACCAGTGTAATCACAAGAGAGAGAAATGTACAGGGTTGAGATTTATAAAATTTGGTGGGAGTGAACAATTCTCAGGGTGGCCATTGTGGGAGGAAAGCATTAGGAGGCAACCCAAAGGACGGCTCCACAAATGCGTAGATGGGGAAGGGATGAGGGGGAAGAAGTCGTGTGAGAAGGGCAAGATAAATATAACGAGCGAGTAAGAGAGAGTCAAGATGACAGGGGCATTTTGTGTATTCTAAGGAAGCTTCATTAACGTTAGTACTCGTAATTGTTCCTCCTGGCACATAGATTCATTCATCTCTAAAGCCCAGGACGCTTGTACAGTTGACATTTCAGTCGATTTCTTCTGTCTTGTCATGCACACGGGGCCCTGCTTGACGATCGCAGATGTAGCTGAAGATGTATAATCTTCAACTTGGGTAGTCGTAGCTTTATTTTCTTCATACCAAATGCTCTCTCCAATTTTTGACTGAGACCCCATGTGGCGCAAAGAGGAATTTAGGGATATTAGTACGTTGTTCCCCGGGGTATAAGGAAAGCATGTGAAATTTAGCCTAGGGTCTTATGTTTCCTTGTTACATTATAGCATACTTAAAAATGCCTCATAATTCTGTGAGCACACAAATGGAGAAGCAGCTCTTCTGCAATTTAAAACTTCTAAGATTAATTTTTGCAGAGGAGACTCCTTGCAGCACCCAAATTGGTGTTTCTGAATTAAATGTTTTCATTCAATTTGAAAATGCACGTCCCAGCAGTATTCCAGAAATAGATATTTGCGTACATTAATAAAAGTATATTTTATATCCTTGAAGCAGATACTGAGATATATAATTGAAAGATTGAATTCCATTTTTCCCCCTCCTCTTGTTTCCATTTTCAGAATTTCTTAGTTCTGTGTAGGTTTGCATTATTGAACTCTACCAGTTTAGTGTATTTTTCAAATACTTACCTTCTTAACTCCATATAATTTTCCTGAGTAAGTTTACCTACTCCTACTCCCAGTGTATTTGTGGAGATCTGTCTTCTACGTCACATCCCCTGGGTTCCTCTAATTTGATATATCACCAAACGGAGATGTCCTTGACCCTTCTCTGACTCTTTCCTGCCTCTTCACAATCTACTCTGTCATCTGGCTTCATCACCCTAGTAAATAACCCCTAGTAAATCGCACTGAAACATTGAAGCAGGAACAGTCCCTCAGTCCAACCCTCCCTCCAGTGAAGCAGTTTGGTCATTCACCAAGTTGTGTTTTCCACCTGCTGAGCATTTCCCCTATCTTTTTACTCTGATTCACTCTCTGACTTACGATTTTGCAGTGGTCTTTTCTAGTCAGTCCCCCTGCCTCAGGTTTGTTTATCTTTACATTGCCGCCAGGGCGACCTTTCTATATTATATATCTGATGATCTAAGTCATATGTTTATTGAGTGTATTGTTATTAAATGAAGGGGAATTTCATGTTCTGGGATGGCATGCGTGTGCTGTGGCTCGGCCCGATTCTCCCCTTTTTGGTCTCCATCCCACTCCCTAGAGTTGTGTTCCATTTTACCATGTTACTTTGCTACCCCTTTTTGCCACGTTGTTTCCTGCCTCATCGTTTTGATCAAGCTGCCCTGTCAGGAAACCCTTCACACCCTTGCTCTGCACTTTGTCTGTCTTTCAAATCCTGCAAATGTCTTTGCAGCATTTTGGAGTTTCCCAGGTAGAACTACTTCCCTCTTTCGTGCCCTTTTACAGTCCTTTGTTCACTTCAACTGTGGAACTAGTGATTATCCATTTCTGTTCCCATTTGTTTCTACACGCCTCAACCCCTGCTTGAATATAGGGCAGAATCTGCCTTTTATTTGTATGTTCAGCTTCTCCCAGAATATTGCCAAGAGTGATAGACACAACAAGTGTTCACCATCTATCTGGCTGAGTGAGTGGGTGAGTGAGTGAATAAATACAATGTGTTCTGAAGTTGGGCTTTTTCTTTTTTTTTCTTAATAGGAGGGAACATCAAATCCAGCAACTGGACAGAAGGAAAATGGTATTGGTATTATTGAAAATGCTCCACGAGAGCAAAAAAATAATGTCAATTTTACTGTTGTGTGGAAAAATAACAGAATTGGTAAGTTAGCGAATATATGTAAACATTTTTCTACGCTTTAATGCTGTTATAGAGACACCAGTTAAAGTACGTAGATTCAAATGTGACCTACATCTCTTTTAAATATTTTTCTTTTGCTGGTTTTCTTTATACTGCCAACTTTTTCTCCCTTTAACTGCTTCCATCCTGAAATAATTCTTTGCTAGTAATTTAATTTTATTGAAATAAAAATGGATGGTGGTAGACTTGTGTTTGTATTTGAAATGCACAGTAAATATATTCTCATGAAGTGTATCTGTGAATAACTTTTATAGATAAGATGTCCGCTTTAGGATCTAGACGAAATGAAGATATAGAATCACCATGGGATTTGGAGTGCGAGGTACTGTGTATTGTTGTTCTTGCTATGCTTTTAAAATAGAAGTATTGTGTGATGTTTAAACCTAAAAAGGGTGTTCCAACTTTTCATTCTCACCTGTGCATGTGCATGTAAGGAATTATTTTCTTACATTTTCACTCATTATTAAGAATGTAGTTGTGTTGTAAGTATATTGGGGCTGCATGATGCAATTCTGCTAGTTTGTAGCATTCATTTAAAAGCCAGTATACTAGAGGGCAAAAAATAAAGCTTTGAATTGACAGGGAATCAGTTTGGTCTCCAAAGTATGTTTATGTATAACCTATAGAAATATTCCTTCTCAACCCATGGCCAAATGTAAGATTGTATGGTATATATGGATGTGTGAAAGGCCTAATGTCATTCAGAGAGAAACAGTTTGGAGTATAATTTTTTGCAACATGGAACTTAATGTGATAATGCTTGATACATGAAGGTTTCAGTATGTTTAGATATTCTAGTATAAATCTGCAAGGAACATTTCAGTAGAAGGAAATGTGTGGGGAATAGTAATTATGCACAAATATAATAGCATCACTATGGTTTAGTGATGTTTTGATAATAGAATTCATTTTTAAGAAAGAATGCATTCAATGTATTTGTAGCAGCCATGCTTTTACTAATGCAAATATGAAATAATGACAATGTATGGTAAGGGCACTACTGTGGGAAAGAGATGGGAATGGCCTGACCTCTTAGACAGAAGCGGTTGTTGCACAGTGGTACCAGCACTGAGTGGAAGTCAGAAGACATGTTAGTATCCTTGTTGTGTCACTTACTAGCCATGGAATAGTGGAAAAAATGATTCATCCTCTTCAACCATTGGTGACCTCATTCATAGAAATCATTCTAGTATCTACCTCATCGTTATGTGTAATGAACAAATGTGGTAAGAAATGTGAAAATGTTTTTTTAACTGGGTAGTGTGTATACAAAAGTAAGCCCAAATGATCACACTGGTATTCAGCGAGTTAATAAATATTAAGGGTTTTTTTTTGTAAAGCTGGAAGCAGTGGCATCCAGAAAAGAATGGCGAAGTTAGAATGGCCATGTGGATTTTTATTTTTTGGTATGTTAAGTTTCAGCAGACTATTACTGGAGGTGAGCTATAGGAATACAGTGATTTGGCAGTTGAGACCCTCCCTATGGGATTTTAAATGTGTTGACCTTGAGTAAATTCCTGTTATGGAGTACAGATTATGTGCTTGGTGGTTAGATACTGAATATACAAGATGAATTCTTATACTATAGTAGTAGGAACAGAAAAGGAAGTAAGGAACAAACATTTGAAAGTCCTTATAAGTGCTTCATGTAGAAAAAACAGAGGAGGTTAGGTTAGAGAATATTGAGGAAGTTTGTAGTTAGGATGGGGTTGGGAGTGAGAGTGGAATTCTGTAATCAGAGAAGATTACTCTGAAGGTGACATTTAAACAGCCAACTTTCATATGGCTGAAGAAGGAAGCAGCCATGTGAAAGTCTAGGAGGATGACATTCTGGACGGAAAGATCAGTGGAGCACATGTGTTCATCGTTTTACCTGTAGGATCCTGGAATGATCAGGAAGCAGGAAGAGGGTAACCATCATCGTCATCATTTTTATTGACATATTCCAAAGTTATTATCATGCCAAGTGTCTTGGTTTTTGGTTCTTTTTTTTAAGTTCCATCAAAAATTCTATTTATTTTATTGAGAATACTTTAAATTCAGAGACTAATTTGGGGGGAGTTGGAATCTTTATAATATTGAATCTTCCATTTATGAACATAATATAGCTCCTCCATTTATTCAAGTCTTACTCTATGGCCATCAGTCACACTTTATGAAGTCCTCCAAGGGATCTTGCCCTTTTTATGAGGTTAAGCCCTTGCCTCTTGTTTGATTTTGTTGTTACTGCAATGGAATCTTTTATTTCACTTTCATTTTCAATTTGTTTTTGCTGAAATACAGGATGTCTGTTGACTTTTCCATATCAGTCAATCCTGCTGAACTTTTATTATTTCTAGCAGATTTTCTGTAGGTTACCTTGGGTTTTCCATGTATTCAATTATGTTGGCAAGTAACAATTCTTTCTCTTCTTTTCAAATTCTTATACCTCATTTCATTTTCTTGTTTTACAGATTTGGCTAGGGCTTTCTGTATAGTGTAGAAGTGTAGGGGTTAGAGTAAGCATCCTGGTATTGATTTTTACTTTAATCAAAGCTTCTATATTACATCAATAATTGTGATATTGGCTGCATTTTAAAACTATTGAATTGATAACATCATTGTCTCAAGTTGGATGTGGATTAGTCTGAAGAGACCATCACATCCTCTACCGTAAGATTAGATTACCTTTCCACACAGAACAGCTTCCCAAGGCCTCCAAGAGTTCCTAGCTGTCCATCCTCCACCATGCTGGGGTGCACAGTGACCAGAAATAGAGACTGCTCAAGGTTTGCTTTTTCCAGATCTGAGGAGGTTAGTGTGCTGTGCCAGATCCCTTTGATAATGGGTATTTACATTACTATTTAGAAAGAATTTAAGTAAAGTATTCATCCTTAACTTTTTTGTCAAGTTTTTGAAAGAAATTTATGCCATCAATTTTAAATGTCTCTTATTGTTGCTTTGAAATATTGTATCCTTGTTTTGTGAGTGTAAGGTTTCTTATTTATTTTAGGATGGCACAAGGTGTTTTGTGTGTTTTTTTTTCTTTTTTGACATTTCTTTTTACTTCCTCCATTGTCTGATTTTCTGAATTTTCCCCTCTAGTTTGTTTAGACTCTTTCCTTCACATCAAAGACTTTCTTCAAATGTCTGGTGATCCTTTGTAGTGCATTTATATTTGAGGAAAGCACCGAACTGGAGTTTGTTGGTGGTGATTTGCCCTGTAGGTGACCAGGCAGAGAATGGCCTGTTTCATTGGGTGCTTCAATTGGTAGTGTTAGGACTTTGTTTTTCCTGATTTTTAAAATTTGGTACTTTTCAGTTTCTCCAGAGGATAATTCTCTCTCTCCTGCCTGGATTGTGCGTGTTTGTGTATGTGTGTGTTGGTATAATATATAATAGCTGCTGCCAATAATATGAAAGATAAATATGAGCAAAGACTTGAATATCTCATAGTTTATTACACAGATTTTCAGTGAAGTCTTCAGTTCTCAATCTGGTGCCTCATCCTAATCCTCTTTTATGGTTGGTGTGCCCATTTCTGGAGACTTTATGGTTCACAGAGAATAAACTGACCTCTTGTCAAGTGGGGAAGAAACCTCATGTTGGACTCTCGTTTTTTTAAGAATTCAACTAGCCCACCTGTTTCTAGCAGCCCTGCCCCCCTCTTTCCATGGTAGCTGGTGTCTCTGGTTCCTGTCTGAGTCTCTCCAGGGATCCATAGCATTAGTTGCCTTCCTTTGTGTTGGGTTGCTTTCCACAGTTATTTATCATGAGTCAATCTGCTATCCATCTTCCTTAAATGTGTTGATATTTAAAATGTTTCTAATTCTAGAAACATTTTAAATGGTTAATGCTGTATGTATATACCAAGTGTATTATATATGTTTTTAATTGACCTCTTATTTTTGGCAGGGAATGCAAAGTCGAGTTAGGCATTCTGAAGTTAGTTCCTTGTTAAAATATGCACATGAGTTAAATTTGGTCCAGAAATATGTTTCCCTGGCATTCCATGCTTGGGTTACAGTGTCAATATGCATATGAAGATGAGGGGTAAGCTTTATCTAGAGAGCATAGATGAAGTTCTTTTGAAATGTTTTGGTTTTCAATACATGTCTCTCTTCTTTGTAGATGTGACTGGGTTTAAATAAGGAGATTCAGATTTTTTTTTTATAAAGCTATGGAAATCTTGATGCAACTTCTTTTTATTTTTTATTGAAACTCATTATTGATATAAATTTTGACAGAGTATCTCCAAGAATCCTCCACAGAAGTATGTTGGTCCTTCATCTGGGGCTGCAGATCAAAAAGGAAGAAATATAGCAAACGGACAAATTGAAGGTAAGAACTGTCTTTGTAAAAAAAAAAAAAAAAAAAAGAAAGTCATTTGGAGAATATTTATTTAAAAACACGAGCACTGACGTATTCTAACAGCCAAAGAAAATCCCCTGTTGGATGCCTAGCAAGGAGAAGGAGAAGTGAAAGGGCGACACGTTGTAGATCTGATCAGCAGCCAGCGAGAGATGAGACTGAGAACGTCACTGAAAGGAGTTGAATTGTTAGTTCTATTTCAAGATAGTCTAAGACCACAGGAGAGTCAGGAAATGAGGAGGGAAGGAGTACAAGAGGGAAGAATGAGGAAGGCAGATAGTACAGGGAGTACGTGAAGGAAGGAGAAGCAGGTGGATGTAAAGGAGGTGGTCAAATAAAATAATTCTTCAGAAAATGGAAGAACAGGGGATTAGAAAGGTGGGAAGAATATAAAGTGAGTGTCAAGTGCCAAAACCTGCCAGAGAAGTAGAGCAAAGTTTTCCCATCCTTCCTGTCCTCCTCACTGCTGTGACGGCATTAAGGACGGAGACACGTGATCCTGCGGAGCTCTGTTTTCCCTACCATAGAGGAATGAATATAAGCACATATGGCCAGCGATCCATGTGTATAATGCAATGTCATACAAAATGTTGTGACTTTATAGGTTCATACGATGAAAATTTGAGTTCTTCTCCACCACATGGTGACAGAACATCAAAAGTATATCTGAAAGAAGAATTACAGCAGGATATGCAGAAGTTTAAGAATGAGGTAGGCATGTTACCAGTAGAATTCCTGGCTGTGGAGAAAGAGAAAGGTCAGCTTGAAAAAGAGGTAGGGGTTCACTACTGCTACTGTTTGTTTTTTCTCTTGATCAGTTATTGAGCCATTTTGATTTTCTACTTATGAAAAGCTCATGTGCACAATAAGGTTTTCCATATGTGTAATTGTGTGTAGAAATAGGTTACTTCTGCTATGTAAATGATAGGAGTTCAGGAAAAGTTTCTCATAATCATTATTCCTTAATCAACCTAAGTCTCTCTGTCAGTCTTCCAAGTGGCATAAGGGGTGGGAAAGAATTAATAATTTAGCCATATACCATGTGACCTTCTGAGCCAGTGTAAACATAAAGAATATTGATAAAAATATCTATTAATAATAAGCTGTAGAGTTTTCCCCCCATTGGCTGAAAGATGACTTGCATTCATGGAAACAATAAAATGGGAATACAATGGGAAGGAAGCAGTGACTGAGAAGAGATACAAATGTATGTAACCTTGAGAGTTGCAACAAATATGGCCAGCCCAATGGATCTCTTGATGTGATTTTATGTGTGCAAGTTGATCTGTTTAACTCTAAGTGTTGGAGCTTGTAATTCCATCATGACCACTTTAAATATTTCTGGCAATAAATACAATTACTTCCACATATTTATTTTAAAATCACATTCTCAAATGTTTTTGTTGAATCAGAACTTTATATTATGTGGTTTAATAAAGTATGATCAGATTTGTCATATATGATTTATCATATAAATAGCCTAAATGCTCAGCCAAAAATTTAGTATTTGACTCCAAAGTAGAGAAGCTGAGTTCTGTACATTGAGTTTTAAAGATAGACAAAAATCTGGAGACATTCTTCCTTAAAAGTAAAAGTAGAGGAAGCCTCCCACCCCACCCCTGCACCTCCAAGGCATTAAATTACTTTGACAAGTCACACTTTTAATTTATCTGACTAGTTTGATACATTTATCTGGTAATTTATGTGACTCAGCATGATGGAATTGCATCATCCCTTTTGGTGCCATAAAATGCTAGGTAATGCCACTTTAGGAGCTTTGGAGGAATCATTTAATCTTTCTTGGTTTTACTCCCATTATCAGCAGATAAGGGAGGTGAAGCAGGTAATTATTCATACTGTATATTCTCCATCTATAGAATTTTGAGTTTATTGAATGTGAAATTTGGGGAGCATCTCCTTTTCCAGAATTGCACACTAGCAGCTCAGCAGTTACACTCTGCTCTTTGTGTTGGGGCCACTTGGTTCCTAATTTCAGTGAGCACCTTCACTTTTTTGAGATCCCAGGATCCAAATGAAAAAAAGAACGGTAAAAGGCAGTGGGGAAGAGAATAGCGGAGTGCAGAGAGGGGAAAGCTTCCTTTCTCTTCCTGAGCCCCACAATGTCACATCCTCTAAATCTGGCTGTTTAGTGTTAAATCCAGGTGGTAACAACAGAAGATGCATTTTGTGCCTTTTGTCTTTTTTTTCCTTGGCTTCTGCCAGTGAAACGTGGTGAAAATTCACATGAGATAGCAATGGGTGGATGGGAATAAAAGCAAGAAAATTAAGAAGGGCTCTTTTTGAAATTGTGGAGAATTCTGTTTTCTCAAACAGAAATGAAGCAGACTTTACAAAAATTTCAATGATAAAATTGGTCTTATAAGTATATAATGATTATACATAATGATAAAATTAAATTAAGCACCAAATAATTTTTATGACTAAAATTATGACAAACTGGGTCAAGTGAAAGCAAATGAAAGCAAAAAAGTTCTTTTTATTAAATAAAGTAATAACAATTCTCTTAATGAAGTAAGAAACTTTTATTAAAGGTTGAAAGAAGAAAGAAAGAAGCACAAAAGTCGTGACATAGAAGCATCAGAAAAGCTATATGGTGGCGCTGCTGACGTCAATGACAATGAAGGATCACTTCAACAAAGAAAGAGGGGCAAAACTGATCATCAGCACCTTTCTAGGAAGGAGAATGAAGAGTGTGATAGGTAAGCTGGCAGCGCTATTTAACAGCAGATAATTGTTATTGTACCATAAAGCTCATTCTAATTTGGGCTAATATTCTTGATTAACAAAGTTTGCACTTTCCTAGTGATATTTAGCCCTGCATGGTAATCAGAAAAATGTAAATTAACAAACAATGATATACCAGTTTTTCCAATCATACTGATATTTTATTAAAAAATAAGCAGTTTTACTGTCCCACCACACCACTCCCAGGGAAGAAGGTGAAAAATGTCATCGGCTACCTGCGAGCACGGACCCCTCACTCCGAAAACAGCATTGTGAATTACAGAGAAACAACGCGGAACGCCCAGCCGAAGAAAACAGGTACAAAATTTTCACAAAGATTGGAGAGCGCATGGAGTACAATAGAGCCCAGAGCACGGGAAGGACGCGCTCACCAGGTCGGCGCAGCGCGACCTGAACCCGAAGCGGTTATGCACCTCCCCATCCACTCAGTCAGGGACAAGCCCAGAGTTGGGGCAAAGCTGTTGCTGGAGACAGCAGACTCTGGAGAGGAAGCAATTGTGAGAGCCAAACAGAACTCTCAGCTGCAATATACAGAGACCGCTCAGGGCCGGGTAGGGACCGGGGGGAGATACAGCTTCCCGGGACAGTGCGCGGGAACCCGCAGGCCTGCACTGCGCCACTAGAAGTCAGCCGGACTGGGCCCAGGAGTTTAACAGAGAGTGGGTCATGCCCTTAGGGACTGCTGGCAATTGCCTCCGCAGGCCACACGCTGGTGGAGAAAAGCTGCGTTCCCGGCCACAATCGGAGCCCTGCTATGCACCTTGCTGGCGGCAGCCATCTTTAAAGCCGCCCGCCCAGAGCTGTGAGCCAGGTCTCTAGCTCCACCCAGCCCCAACCCGGGGGCTCTTCCGCTGGGGCTTGACAGGCTTTGCCCTTGGTAGCCAGGGACAGCTACATCCATGGGTTCCAGGTGGGACGAGATCCCGGAACTGTAGCGGCAGCACCTTTGTGTATTGGAAACAGTTTGCAGCCCGTCCATCCGGTCCTGCTACCCTGGCTCTGGCCTCCGACAAGTCCGCTACGTGCTGGTCCTAGTGCCCGCTCTTCAGGTCCCAGCCCTTCTGTACCCAAGAGATCGGTCATTTTGAAGGTTGCTGGCTATAGTGACTCATTTGGTATAACTGCCAGTTCTCATGACAACCAAATACCTCAAGAGCCACAGGCTGAACCAGAGCAGCTCCCCATAACCCTGCCCGCTTCATTAGGGAATTTTGCGCCATTCGAGAGCGCTTCCAATGGCCACTACTCACCCCTCCCTGTGGGAACATCCCTCTGGCGGAGACTGCTGGGGATAGAGATGCCCACCCACCTTGACCTGGGGTCTAGTGGTGGAAAAGGGGTGCACAATTGGAGATCCCCCTATCAGCCCCTATCACGTGGAGACCCACATCAGAAGGACAGACACATGTGGCTAGATAAGCAACCTCTGAGCTGTGTAGAATTTTCCCAATTCAGCTCTCACACTGCAGCCAAAAGAAATTGTGTTTCTACCTGCACCTCAGGAGGAGCAGGGTCAAAGTAACCCCTAGGAGCTACAAGTCCCCTCCCAAAGTGCGGGGCTTTCGCATACCCCAACTGGGGGATCAGGGTCTGCCACGGACATAACAGAGTACCTAGCTATTAGGGAGCTGTGGATTCATATCCTCAAGTACAATTCACTAGCTTAGAGGTCAAGCTGGGAGGACAATCTCACTACATTCCACCGGGAAGAGGAGAAGATAACAGGTCAGAGATAACCCAAGATCCACCAAACTTGCTAAAATACACCTAAGGCAATACAGGCCACTACTTCTCTCCCGGGCTCTGCCAAGGAACGAAACTTGAGGGCTTGAAGACAGGGCCATAAACTAGCCCTAACACCCCCAGCTCTCGACCAAGAGGTCAGATGAGAAAAAACAAGGTGAAAGAACTCAGGGAACATGAAAAATCACAGTGAAAATTCACCCCCAAAAGAAATCATCAGTTCCTCAGCAATGGATACCAACTCAAATGAAATGGGTAGAATGACAGAAGAGGAATTTCGTTTATGGATTATAAGAAAGCTCAATGAAATTCAAGAGAAAATTGAATCCCAGCACAAAGAAACCACAAGAAAAATGCAAGAAATGAATGAAAAATTCTCCGAAGAAATAGAAATATTATGGAAAAATCAAAAAGAAATTCTAGAAATGAAAGAAGCATTCAAGGATCTACAAAACACAGTGGAAAGCCTTAAGAATAGGCTGGACCATGCAGAGGAAAGAATTTTAGAGCTAGAAGACAACTCCTATGTGCTAAATAAATCAGTCGAACAGAAAGAACACAAAAAAAAGAGGCATGAACAAAGCATACAAGAAACGTGGGATTATGTAAAGAGGCCAAACATAAGGATCATAGACATCCCTGAGGGAGATGAAGAAAATTCGCGTGGGCTGGAAAATCCATTTGAAGGAATAATAGAGGAAAATTTCCATGGCCTAGCCAGAAATCTCGATATCCAAGTACAAGAAGCACACAGGACTCCTGGGAGACTCAACGTGAAAAGGCATTCACCACGCCACGTAATTATTAGACTGACCAAGTAAACACAAAAGAGGTACTCCTCAGAGCCATAAGACGAAAACAACAGGTAACCTATAAAGGGAAACCGATCAGATTAACTGCAGATTTCTCAGCTGAAACCCTACAAGCCAGAAGGGAATGGGGAGCCATCATCAGTCTCCTAAAACAAAACAAAGGCCAACCCAGAATTCTGTATCCTGCCAAACTAAGCTTCTTATATGAGGGAGAAATAAAGAGTTTTCCAGACAAGCAATCACTGATTAGAATTTGCAAAGTCCAGACCGGCCTTGCAAGAAGTGCTTAGACCTGCATTGTACACTAACCAGCACAACAGACACCCACCAATGTAAAACTACACAAAAGCCAAAACTCCATAACCCAGATTCCACAATGACACAAGAGGTAAAACAAAAGACACCACCCAATAGAATAATCAGAAATTTACCCCAAATATCCATTCTGTCAATAAATGTGAATGGCTTGAACTGCCCATTGAAGAGACATAGGCTGCCTGAATGGATTAAAAAATACAAGCCAACTATCTGTTGTCTCCAGGAAACACACCTTACACACAAAGACGCATTCAGACTCAAGGTGAAAGGATGGAATACAATTTTCCAGGCTAATGGAAACCAAAAGAAATCTGGAGTAGCCATCCTTACTTCACATGATATAAACTTTAAGGCAACAAAAGTAAAGAAGGACAAAAATGGACACTAAATAGTGGTGAAGGGAAAAATCTTACAAGAGGATATAATAATCCTAAACATTTATGCGCCCAACACAGGAGCACCCAGGTACATAAAGCAAATACTGCTTGATCTAGACAACGTAATAAATAGCAATGCCATAATAGCAGGGGACTTCAACGCCCCACTGACGGAACTGGACAGATCCTCCAAACAGAAAGTAAACAAAGAAATAAAGGACCTAAACAGGACTCTAGAACATTTGGGCCTAACAGATACCTACAGAACACTCCACCCAAAGAACACTGAATATACATTCTTCTCATCAGCTCATGGAACTTTCTCTAAAATTGACCACATCCTAGGCCACAAAACAGATCTAAACAAATTCAAAAAAATAGAAATCATACCATGTATCTTTTCAGATCACAGCAGAATAAAATTAGAAATCAATTCCAACAGAAACTCACATCTTTATCGAAAAACATGGAAATTAAACAATCTGTTGCTGAATGACTATTGGGTCAAGGAGGAGATTCAAATGGAAATCAAAAGATTCTTCGAACTAAATGATAATGGGGACACTAGTTATCAAAATCTGTGGGATACAGCAAAAGCAGTCCTGAGAGGAAAGTTATCGCCTTAAATGCCCACATCCAAAAGACAGAAAGGTCACAAATCAGTAAACTAGTGAATCATCTTAAGGAAATGGAAAAGGAAGAGCAAAACAATCCTAAAGGCAGCAGCAGAAGAGAAATAACCAAGATCAGAGCAGAATTAAATGAAATTGTGAACAAAAGAACAATTCAGAAGACTAATAAAACGAAAAGTTGGTTCTTAGAAAAGATAAACAAAATAGGCAGACCACTTGCCAGGTTGACCAGAAGCAGAAAGGAAAGGACTCTAATAAGCTCAATTAGAAATGAAAAAGGAGAGGTCACAACTGATATCATGGAAATACAAAACATAATCTTCGAATACTACAAAAATCTCTATGCCCACAAACATGAAAACCTGGAGGAAATGGACAAATTCTTAGAAACATACTACCTCCCTAAGCTCAACCAGGAAGAAACAGAATTTCTAAACAGACCAATATCAAGCACTGAAATGGAAGCAGTAATAAAAAATCTTCCTACAAAAAAAAGTCCTGGACCAGATGGGTTCACACCTGAATTTTACCAAGCCTACAAAGAAGAACTGGTGCCTATACTACAGAAATTAATTGAAAACATCCAGAAGGATGGAATCCTCCCAAACTCATTCTACGAAGCCAATATCACCTTGATGCCAAAGCCAGGAAAAGACACAACAAAAAAAGAAAACTACAGGCCAATATCCCTTATGAATATAGATGCAAAAATTCTCAATAAAATCCTTGCAAACCGAATTCAAATGTACATGAAAAAAATAATTCATCACGATCAGGTGGGCTTCATTCCCAAGATGCAGGGATGGTTTAACATACGCAAATCTATAAATGTAATTCACCATATAAATAAACGCAAGAACAAAGATTATATGATCCTTTCAACAGATGCAGAAAAGGATTTTTACAAAATCCAGCATCCTTTTATGGTAAGAACTCTTAACAATATAGGCATAGATGGCTCATACCTCGAACTATTAAAGCCATATACGATAAACCCACAGCCAATATCATACTGAATGGGGAAAAATTGAAAGCAGTCCCCCTTAAAACTGGCACCAGACAAGGGTGCCCACTATCTCCGCTTCTTTTCAACATAGTGCTAGAAGTCCTGGCCAGAGCAATCAGACAAGACAGAGGAATCAGGGGCGTCCAGATGGGGACAGAAGAGGTCAAACTTTCACTATTCGCAGATGATATGATATTATACATAGAAAACCCCAAAGATTCAACCAAGAGATTACTGGAATTGATAAATGAATTCAGCAAAGTCTCAGGATACAAAATTAATACACACAAATCCATAGCCTTCATATATGCTAATAACAATCAAGCCAAGAAACAAATTAAAGATGCAATACCTTTCACAATAGCATCAAAGAAAATTAAATATTTAGGAACATATCTAACTAAGGAGGTCAAAGACCTATATAGAGAGAATTACGAAATACTGAGAAAAGAAATTGCAGAGGATGGAAACAGATGGAAAACCCTACAATGCTCTTGGATAGGCAGAATCAACATTTTAAAAATGGCTTTGCTACCTAAAGTGATTTACAGAATCAATGCAGTCTCTATCAAAATACCAACATCATTTTTTGCTGATCTGGAAAAAATAATTCTAAGCTTCACGTGGAACCAGAGAAGACCCCATCTAGCCAAAGCAATCTTAAGCAAAAAGAACAAATTGGGAGGCATCTATCTACCAGACTTCAAACAATACTACTAGGCTATAGTAACCAATACAGCATGGTATTGGCACCCAAACAGAGACATAGACCAATGGAACAGGACTGAGAACCCAAAAATAAAAACAACCTCATACAGTCACCTGATCTTTGACAAATTCCAGAAAAACTTACACTGGGGAAAAGATTCCCTATTCAATAAATGGTGCTGGGAAAACTGGATGGCCATATGTAGAAGACTGAAACTGGACCCACACCTCTCACCTTTCACAAAAATCAACTCACAATGGATAACGGATTTAAACCTAAGACGTGAAACCATAAGAATTCTCGAAGAAAACATTGGAAAAACTGTTGTGGACATTGGCCTAGGCAAAGAATTTATGAAGAAGACCCCCAAAGCAATCACAGCAGCAACAAAAATAAATACATGGGGCCTGATCAAATTAAAAAGCTTCTACACAGCGAAGGAATCTATCACTAGAGTGAACAGACAACCTACGGAATGGGAGAAAATATTTGCATGCTACACCTCTGATAAAGGGCTGATAACTAGAATCTATACCGAACTCAGGAAAGTCAACAAGAAAAAATCAAACAACCCTATTAAAAAATGGGCAAAGAACATGAACAGAAACTTTTCAAAAGAAGACAGAATAATGGCCAGCAAACATACAAAATAGTGCTCAACGTCTCTAATCATCAGGGAAATGCAAATCAAAACCACAATGAGATATCACTTAACTCCAGTGAGATTGGCTCATATCAAAAAATCCCCAAACAACAAATGTTGGCAGGGATGTGGACAGATAGGAACACTCATACACTGCTGGTGGGACTGCAAATTAGTACAACCTCTATGGAAAAGCATATGGAGATACCTCAAAGAATTAAAAGTAGAATTACCATTTGACCCAGCAATCCCACTACTGGGTATTTATCCAAAGGAAAAAAAGACATTTTATAATAAAGACATCTGCTCACGAATGTTCATAGTAGTACAATTCACAATTGCAAAGATGTGGAAACAATCCAGGGGCCCATCAATACACGAGTGGATCAATAAAATGGGGTATATGTATACCATGAAGTATTACTCAGCAATA
>JAKFHU010001948.1:0-15514 GCA_023783475.1 Daubentonia madagascariensis | reverse complement strand
TTTTTTAAATTTTTTTAATTGCCTAAAGGAAAAAATTTTTGGGCCCTTTTTAAATTTTTTAAGAGCTTTAACAATTCCTTTTTTCCATAAAATAATAAATTAAAACCCTTTACTATCAATTACCACTCTAGGGGTATTTCAATTTTTTAACCCCTTTTGGGGGTTAGCTATTTTTACTATTTCTGTTTCCCAGTGAAAAACAGGAACAAAAGGTTTTGAAATTTCCTGGGTTTAAAGTTATTACAGGAAAAGTCATGATTTGGGTTCACAGGGGGATTTTTTTCCCCCCAGCTTTCCTTAACCGCCCTGCTCAATTGCCTACTTTTTTCTCACTGAATTTTTAGAGAACCCAAAATTTTTAAAACCCTTTTTTAAAAAAAATTTTTTTTTTTTTTAATACTAAAAAATCAAAATTTTTAAATTTAAATTTTTTAACCTGCCAAATTTTGGGCCCAGAAAAAAAAATTTTTATTTTTGTATTTTTTCCTTTTTAAATTTTAAAAACTGAGAAACAAATCAAAAAATTAAACTTTCCCCCAATTTTAAAAATTAAACCTTATAAAAAGCCCCCCTTTTTTTTTTAAAAATTTTTAAAAAATTTCCCCATTTTTGGGGGGCAAACAGGAATGGGAAAAAAGGAACCCCTTCCCCAAAAACTCATTTTTTCCTTTTGAAAAAAGGGCCCCGGGGTTTTTTTTTAAAAAAAAATGAAATTCCCCCAATAAAAATTTAAATTTTTCCCCCTAAAAGTAATCTGTTTTTAGATTTTTTTGCAGTAAATTTAAACCCCTTTTTGGCCCCCCTTTTCCCCTCCCTTTTTTGATTGAAAAATCATAATCCCAAATTTTTAAAAAATTAAAATTTAAAAAAATTTTAAATTTCCCCCTTTTAAAAATTTTTTAAAAAGGCAAAAAAAAAAATCCCAACCCCAATTTTTTTTTCCAAAAATTTTGGTTTTGAAAAAAAAAATTTTTTTAATAAATTTTTAATTTACCCCCTGTTTCCCCTTAGTTTTTTCTGAAAGAATATTTTTTTGGGGGAAAAACCCCAAAATTTAGAAACCCCCATTTGACAAGGGGTTTTTTGTATTTTTTTAAAAACCCCAGGGGTTTGGGTATTCAAAATTTTAAAATTTTTTTTAAAGCCCCCAAAAAATCAAAAAAAATTTTTTTTTTAATTTCCCCCCCCCTTTCCCCCCCACCCCTTTGAAAAATAAAAAGATTTCCCCAAATAAAAATTTTAAACCTGAGTCCTTGAGTTTTAATCACACATAAGTTTTTATTTTGGGGGGAATTTTTTGGGGGCCCCCCATCAGAAAAATGAAAAACATACATGGGTCCAATACAAAGCAAAGAGGGACCATTTTAAAATGTCAATTGTGATTTGCACCAAATTACTGCGCCAAACAATAAAAGGCAATTTTTTAAATGAATAAAGGGTTTTGCTGGAAAATTGAAAAAATTAAAAAATATACCTTTGGAAATAACTCAAAACAGTTTTCCCCATAATGTGTATGAGTCCCATAGCCCCAAAAAAACCCACCAAAAAAACAATAATAAAAACCCAATAATACCCCTAACCCTCCTATTGCACAAAGACCCCTCCCAAAAAAAAAGTTGGTATGTTTTTTTTCTGAAAAAACCCCAGGATCAAAGCCTCTGACCCCTTAAAAAAAAAATGCCAATACAAAAAGTTTTTTTTTTTTCCAATAATATTTTTTTGTTTTTTAATTGAAATGAAAGGAAGAATAAACAGGCTTGGGTGAAACTCAAGTATGTTTTTACCTGCTTGAAGCAAACTACCAAAGTCCCCCACCAACAACAGGCTAAAAAAACCTTTTCATTCCCACTCCAGTATGGGGAACAGCCCCCTAATTAATCCGGTTTTTCATTGGTTTTTTTAATCCCCTTGCCCTGGTATGGAGTTTTTTTTTTTTTTTTTTTAAATCCCAGTAATCAATAATATTCCTCCTCTTTAATAAGGAAAGGTAATATTATAAAGGGCTTGGTAAAAAATATAAAGCCTGGAGGAAAAAATCCTTGTATACTTGTTTTTTTTCCTTGTTTTTTGTAAAAAGGAATTTTTTAAATAATAACAATACCCTCTTACCCTGTCCCCCCCACGGCCCAAATTTTTTTTCCTCAATTCAGTAAAAATTGATTGCCCTTAATATCTTTTTTCACCATTTTTGCTTTGGGATACCGCCCCTGGCTTTTTTTTTTGAAAAATTTTATCTCCTTTGATTTTTCACGGGCAACAATTTTGTGTTTTTAATACTTTTCCTTCAAATTTTAAACTCTGTTTGTTTGTTTTTTCTTCCAAAACCACTTTTTGTCCACCTACAGGGCAAATTACCTTTCCCCCCCTTCTTTCCCTGTTTACTTTTTTTCCAATTTTTCCCCTTATACTCCTTCCAAGAAAATTCTCAACTCTCCTCCTGCTCCCCCTTTTTGCATTTGGTTCCCCATAATTTTTCCAATTCCTTTTTTTACTCAAGAAATTGGTTTTTTGGGGGCAAATGTTTTTTCCCCCTCTTAAGCCCTCGCCCCCAACCGATTTTTTTTTTAAAACAAATGTTTTTTTGAGTCCTGAAACTTTTTTTTTTAACTCCTTGACCAAAAGATTTTTTTTTTTTCTTCTTAATTTAAGATCATACCTGACCCAAGTGAACATGTTTTATAATGAAAGAACCTCCCTTCCCCCCTTCTAAAAAGCCACCTTTTCCCCCAAACTTCCACCCTCCTCTTCTTAAGCCCCCCCCAGGCTGGCTCTTTTCCAAAAGGAAAAATTTCCCTGTCCCCCCTTCCTTATCTTTCTTTAGAAAAGCTATTTGGGCTATTTTCCCAACGTAGTAAAGTAAAAATATTTTTTTCTAGGAACTTTTTTGAAAATTTGTTTTGCATTTTTTCTCAAACCTGCTTCACCTGAACTAGGCCCCCCATCTACAGAAGGTAGAGTTCCCCCAATTAAGCGATTAGCTGAACCCCATTTTTTTTTGAGAAAGTTTCCCTAGCAAGGAACACTTTAACTTATTTTTTTCCCCTTCTACAGGGCAAACTTTGGGCTTGGGGGAACCATTTTTTTCCCCCCTTTTGAAACAAACCGTGGTTTTTTTTCAGTTTTTTTTGAAAATATATGTCCCTTCCATAGCCCCTTGCTATGCTTGTCCCCACTTACCTTAAAAATTTTATTAGTTTTAACTATAGTTCCCCAATGATTATTTTTTTTAAAAGGACCCCCCTGAAAACTTTTTCACCTTGAAAACCCTTTTTTTTCTACTACCTCCCCCTACTTTCCCCCTGGAATTTCTGGAAATTTCACTTTTTCCCCCCCCCCCCTACGTTTTCTTTCACCTTTTCCCTTTGGGCAAGCCCCCCTAAAAATGTAAGGTCCCTTCGGGTAAAAGTAAAGGATTGCCCTACTTTTCAATCCTTACATTTTTCCTTTTGGGGGTAATATGCCCTGTTCCATTTCTCCCCTACAACTCGTGGGCTGTTGAATTGGGGGACAAGGGAGTAACCCATGGGTAACACTTTGTCAGGGTCCCTAATCACAACTCTCTCCATATGTTTTTAAAAAAATAAAGAAAGAAGTCCCCTACTTTCCCTTAATGAAAAAGTTTTATTTTTTTTTTTTCAAATAATATTTTTAGGCCAGAGCCCTTTTTTTTTTTTTTAAATGGTCCCATGTTTTTTAAAATCCCCTGTCCGTTCCCCCCTTTACTATAACATTGAAATTTCACCCATTTCTTCTCTTTCCTATTTTAAAGTCCTACTACTGTTTTTTTGTAATTTTGTTACACAATTTTAAATCTGTTGGATAAACTTTCCAATTCCCCCACAAACCCCAGGTTCCCTTAATTTTTTCCCTTGATTTTTTTTTTTTTTTTTTTTTTGTTTAGCTCCAAATAATTAAGAGAAACTGTTTTTTTAAAACAATTTAACCCTTTATCAATAATAGGGCACAGTTTTTTTTTTTTTTTTTTTTTGTTTTTTTTTGAGGGAAAAGGCAACACTAAAATTAAAAAATAATTAACAACCCAAGAAAAAAACCAGTAAACCCTATAACCCCTTTCCCCTTGGGAAAAAAAAGAAAAAGGCACAACAGAAAAAAGATGTGGTCCCCCAACTGTCCTTTTAATAATGGATTAAGCTTTTTTTTTCCCTACTTCAGCCCCACACACCCCTGAAAAAAGACCATTTACCCTGGGGAATTTTTAATTTTAATTGATCCATATAAAAAAAATAGATGGGTCAAACACATTTCCAAATGACTTAAAAAAATAAAAAGTTGAATATTTGGAAACCATAGCCTCATGTTTTCCCCTTTTCCCCAGTGGGGGGGGGGGCAAAAGACAAAATTTCTCCCCCCTACAACTGAAACATTCCCATCCCAACAATAAAGGCAGATTTAAAATGAAAAAAGGAAAAATCTTATTTCAAATTTTAATTTAACATGTTTTCTTAAACACGGGACACACCCAAAGAAAAAAATGCGGAATTTCACCTCACCCAACCGGGTTTTTTTTTTTAAGAAAGCTTATATGCCCTTTTTTTTTCTGGGGGGGGGCGGGGGTAAATGGATTTAATGAGCCATAGAGGAAAGAAATAATTCTCCTGTAGAAAGGCACTACAAAAAGGACCCCAAACTGGGGGAGAAATCCAAATGGATTGGGGGAAAAGGATTTAACTGGGTAAAAAACTAGTTTTTTTTTTTTTTTTGTTTTTTTATTTCCCTTTGGGAATTTTTTATATAAAGGTCCCCCTTGAAGAAGGCATTGGGCCAATTTATCCCTTCCCCTTTTTGAAGAGTCCCCCCCCCCCCCCCCCCCCCCCCCCCCCTTGTCCAGGGTAATGGGGCACACTTTTCTTGTGTTTTTACAGGGAGGGGGAAAGAAAAAAAGGCCACAAATTGTTTCTCCCCCAGGTTGGGTTCCTGGAATTTCCTCAGGGCAAGATAAAGAAAACTTTTCAAAGTTTTTTGGGAGAGTCCCCCAATGGTTGGGGATTTGGTGGGTGGGGGTAAGGTCCCAGTCCCAGAAGTTTTTTTTAAGAATTTCAATAAATTTTTTTTTTTTGGGGTAAAAAATATTATTGTCCTAATTTTTTTCCTTCCCACCGGTTCAATCACAAACTTATATCCACCTTTTTGAAAAAGGTAATTTGACAGCTTTTATACTAATTTTTTTTTTTAACATTATCCCCAAAAAGATAACTTTTCACTTTGGAAATTTTCCATTTGCCCCCCATCCACCATGAAAAACTTTGCAATTTTTTTTTTTTTTTTTTTTTTTTTACTACTATAATTTTTTCCCTTTTCATAAAGTACCTTTTTTTTTTTGGATTTTTTAACTTTAAATTTTTTTTTTTTTATCTTACTTGAAGAAAAATTTTTTCAACTGGCCTTTTCTTTTCTTGAACCGAAAATTCTTCTCAATTTTTTCCTTAATTTTTCCTTTTTTCTTGTTTTTTTTCTTCCTGACCACACCCCAAAACCTTTCCCATCCAACAACACTTCCAGTCTTGGATCAAGTCCTAGCTCCCCCGCCCTTTCCACAGTTTCTCCATCCGTCTAGATTTCCCCCCATCCCTTTTCTCCCAAAAATTCATCAGAATTTTAAACTTACTCACACTCTTTAATATTTTTTTTTTTTTAAGGTCCCCCCCCCCTTTATTTGTTTTGGTGAAACACTCCTCCCCCATACCTTCAGTGAACCCTTTTTCCCCAATTAAATTTTTCCAAACCCCTTTTGCCCCCTTTCCATAATCCACACTTTTTGTTCCTATCCCCTAATAAAATATTTTTTTTAGTAGATTATAATACAACACTTGGAAAAGGTGTGGTTGTGTGGTGGGTGTTGGTGGGGGGGTGTTGGTAAAAAAAAAATCACAATTTGAAGACATTTTTTTTTTTTATAATTAAGCCATTTGTTTTAACTTTCTTTCTTTGTTGCTCCCCCCCTTTCGGAGAAGTGGTGAGGATTCTTCCAAAGCAACAACTTGGGGGAATTCCCTAATTCCCATGTTTTTTATTTCTTCCATAGCTAAAAAAAAGGCCCTTGGAAAACCCAGGAAAAAAGGGGGGGGGGGGGAACCTACTTAATGTAAAACCAAATTGGTTTTGAGAGAAAATTTTCAATATCTGATTTTAATAATTATGTGTTTTTTGAGGCCCAATTGCAATCCACCTTAATGGCCCATTTTTTTTTTTTTTTTTTTTTTTCTTTTATTTTTTTGTTTATATCTAGTATTAATGGTTTTTGTTTCCTCCCTTTTTTTAAATTTTTCCTTTTTTTTTTTTTTTTCTCATCTGGTTTTTATTACTTTTTTTAAATCCTTCCCTTTTGCGCTTTAAAATCTTTGAGTACTTCCACAGGTAAACGTAAAAAAATGTTCCCTCCGGTAAAGGACCCCCTTTTTTGTAATTTTTGACAATGTTTGTTTTTTTTTTTTTTGGTTGGGGATAGTGGGGGTATTGTTTTTTTTCCTTCTTTTTCCTTTTTTGAATTGGAAACCCCCCCTCTCAGAGACTTGGGTTTTAAAATCCATCTTGGTTTTGTTTTTGTTCCAAGTACAGTTTTGTTGGTTCAAATTACTGGGTTTTTTTTTTACTGCCAGGGGCAAGATCCTCAATTCCCAAAAGCATTAATAACAAGTACTAGGAAAAGCACAGAAAAGTCCCCCCCCTGTTTTTTTTAAGGTTTCAAGTACCCCCTAGAGGGAACCCAGGCCTTTTTTAAAGTCCCCCAAAAATGCTGCCCTGCTTTCCTAGGACTAAAAGCAAATTAGAAAAAAATTTTATAAAAAATTTTGTTTTTTTCTTTTTTCACAAATTAACAAAACTATTTTCATTTTTTTTCCTCCTACAATTATGAAACCCCCCTTATCCTGTTTACATAGAAAGGCCCACATACTAGTACCAGCATTTCAACCAGCTCCTTTCAATTGATTTCCAACTTCTTTTCCCCCTATTTAGTACAGCAATAAGAAGGCCCCAAAAGGCCAAAAAACTAATCTTTTTTTTGGAGCTCCCCCTGTGGGCTTCTTTCCCATGCCTTGGCTAATGCCCTGCAAAGTTTGTTTTTTATTTTTTTTCCTCCTGGAAATATTCCTCCCCACCCCCCCCTTTTTTTTCCCTGCCTTAACTCCAAGTTAACTTTTCTACTTGGTTCCCCTGTTTTGGAAGCTCCAATTTGAAGAATATTTAACTTTCCATCAGAGAAACCCCTCTACTGCCCTAATTTCCCTTAGTTAAGATCCATTGAAAATTTTTTTTTCTTTTTTCTTTGAAACTTTCCCTTTGGGCCAATTTTTTTTGTTTTTTTTTTTTGTTTTAATAGCTTACAACCATCAATAACAGTAATAAATTTTAAATTATGGAATTTAATTTTTTTTTTTTTTTTTTTGTTTTTTGTTTTTTCTTTGCCTTTGATTCTTCCCAGAATTCTCCTGCAATTCTTGAGGGACAATAGAATGTTTTATTTCCCCCATTCATTGGTGGTTTTTTTATTCCCCTCTGAGCAAAACAAGGGCCCACCCAACAAAATAAGAAAAGCACAATTGGGAAAAAAAAACCAAAAATTGGAAATGTGCCCCCCATTTCAATCAAATTGAAAAAAATGGTCCTTTTTTTACAAATTAGCCCCCCCTGGACCACCTGATAACTTAAAACTAACACCTTTAAACCCTGTCCCCCCTAAAAAGTTTCCGAACCTGAAACTTTGGTATTTTAACACATATAAATTTTATTAACAGCAAGACTGTGGTCCCCCCAAGCCAAAATTGATTTTTTTTTTTTTGTTTTTTTTTCATTTTAAAATAAGGAAAAACATGTTTAAAAAAACCTCAAAAATCAACTCTTTTCCCAATGGGAAAAAAAACATTCAAAAGCAGAAATTTTTTTTTTTTAACCCCTAAAATTAATTTTTTTTTTTGATGCAACATTTGTTTTTTTTGGCTTGAAACATCTTTTTTTGTCCCTTGTTTTTTCCCACCAGGAAAAAAGTTTAATCCACGATCCCTTTTCCTACCTCCTAAATCCAAAGGATTTTTGTTTTTTTTCTATTGGAAAAGACCCTCCCCTTAAAACCAAAAAAACTTCCCCCAAATTGTGCAATAAATTCCTTTAACCTTTTTGTTTTATTTTCCCCCCAACCCTCCCAATGACACTTGGCCTAAAAAAATTTTTTCTGTGCAAGAGATAGTCTCATTCCCCCTCCCAGTGGCAAAATCCCAATTAGACTTCAAAACAAGAGTTTTGGCCCCCCCCCCCCCTTACAAACAAGTTTTTGCTTCCCATTATTTTTGAAAATTAGGGTAAATTGTAAATAATTTTTTTTTTTTTTTATTTGGCAATAAAAAAAAATGGTCCAAGTTTTTTTAATTTAAGAATTTCCAGAGTCTTTTATATTACAGCTTTTTGGTTTAAAAAATTTAGGTTGCTTAAAAATTTTTTGAATGGGTATTTTTTTTTTTAGGCCCCAATAAATTTTGGGAATCATTTTTTTTTGTTAGCCCCACAATTCAAAGGTCCAGTGATTTTTTTGTAAAATAAATAACCAGTTAACTGGTTTTGCCCAGAAAAGCCTCATATAATGGGCCAAGGAATTAAAAAGTAGAAAGGGACAACCAGCAATTTTATCAGAATACTTTTGGCTGTGTGGGCCAGTTTGGCTTTTTTGGTAACTTTTTTTTGGCAAAGCAAAAAAAAAAAAAAACACAAAAGATTCTTCCCCCTTTTTTTTTTGCTTTTTTAGATTTAAAATTTTCAGTTTGTTTTTTTTATATTCCAAAACCTTTGGTTTAAAAACAATTTATTTTAAGACTTTTTTTTTTTTTTTCCCCACAGTACCTTTTTTTCTTCCAATTTGTGTAAGGTTTTAAAAGAGGTTTTTTTTAATACGCAATTTTTTACACTGGTAAATTCAGGCCCCCAACACTGAATTCCATTATCTGGTTTCAGTGGGGGGGTTTTTTTTTTCAATTGATTCCACTCAACCTTTTGCCAGCCAAAAAATGCAATCATCAAACAGAATCACAAAAGACTGGGAAAACGTTTTTGCATCCAGTAAGCCAAACCTAAAAAATCAAATTTTCAAACGTTTTTATGTTTCCCAAAACATATCAGACTTGGTAATCTTTTTTAAAAAGCAGGAATGGATTCCCACCCCCCACATATAAAGGGCCCCCCCCCCAAAAAAATTTAAAAAAAATGCCCCCCCAAAAAAACCCACCTTTAAAATTTTCCCCCTAAAAAAAAACCCTTTTTTGGTTGGGGAAAAGGGCCCCCTTTTTTTTACCCCGCCCCCCGGTTGGAAAAAAACTTTTTTTTTTTTTTAATTTTTTTCAGAAAAAAAAAAAAAAAAAAAGAAAAGGAAAAATTGGGTTTTAAAAAACCCCTTTTTTTTAAAAAAAAGGGAAAAAATTGGGGAAAAAAATTTTTTGGGGGGAAAAAATGGGGGGGTTTTTTTTTTTTTAAATGACCCCAAATTAAAAAAATTTAAAAAATTTTTTTAAAAATTTTTTTTCCCTTTTAATGTATTTTTTTTTTTTTTTTTTTTCCTTGGGGTTTTCCCCCCCCCATTTTTTTGGTTTTTGTACTTAGGTTTTAAAAATTTTTGGGGGTTTTGGGGGGGGCCCCCCCTTGGTTTTTTCCCCTTAAAACCCGGGGGATTTGAAAAGGCCAATTTTGGAAAAAAAAAAAAAAACCCCAAAGGGGGGGGGAAAAAATTTTTCCCCTGGGCTTTGGGCCCCCCCCTTACCCTTAAATTTTTTGGTTTTTTCCCCCCTTTGGGGGCCCGGGAAAAAGGGGAAAAAAAAAAAAACCCAAACCCCGAAAATTTTGGGGGAAAACAGGTTTTAAAAAAATGGAATTTTGAAAAAAAGAGGGAAAAAGGGGGAAAAGGGGGACGGGGGATTTTTTGTTTTTTTCCCATTTTCCCCCATTTTTCTATTTTTCCTGAAAAAAATTTAAAAAACCCCCCCTTTAAAAACCAGCCCCTTTTTTTTTTTCCCCTTTAAAGGGCCCAACAAGATGAATAAAAAAAAAAATTTACCCTCCCCCCCGGCCCGGGGGGTTTTTTTTCCGCTGGGGGGGGGCCAATTGGCAAGCCCCTAACGGGCCCCAAAAAAATTTAACCAAAGGGGGGCCCCCAAAGGTTTTTTGGGGTTAAAAGGCACCCCCCCCAGGGGGGAAAATATTATGACAAAAAAGGGAAAAAAACCCCAAAAAGGGGCCTTTTGATAGGGCTCACCCCCTTTTTTTTTAAAAGTTCCCCCCTTTTTTTTTTTTTTTATTTTCCCCCAAAAAAATTGGGGGGGGGGGTTTTTTTTTTTTTTCCCACGGGACCTTTTTTTTTTCCCCCCAAGGGGTTTTTTTTTTTTAAAAACCAAGGAAGCATTTTTTTTTTTTTTTTATCCCCAAGGGGGGGGAAAAAATTTTCCAAATGAAAAAAAACCCCAAAAAATTTTTTTAAAAAGGGGGGGCCCCCCCTTTTTTAATTTTTTAATGGGCCCCTTTTCCAAATTTCCCCCTTTTTTTTTTAAGTTTTTTAAAAATTTTTCCAAAATACAAAAAAGAAGAAATATTAAAAAAGGGCCCCCCAAAACCCCCTTTTTTAAAAAAACCCAAACCCCAATTTAAAAAAAAATTTGATTTTTTTTTAATTCCTTATACATGCAAGAAAAAATTTTTTTAAAAAAACTTTTTCAGTGGTGATTCCCCTTTTTTTGGGGATTTTTTTTCCACCCCTTATATTTTTTTTCCCAAATTTTTTTTTCCCCTTTCCCTTTTGGGTTTTAAAAAACTTTTTTTTTAAAAAAAAAAATCAAAAAAATTTTTTAAAAATTTCCCGGGGTTTGGGGTTTTAATAAATTTTTTTTTTTTTTAAATTTTTTTTTAAAAAACCCCAAAAAAAAAAACAAAAAAAAAAATTTTTTAAAACCGGGTTTTTAGACCCCCCGGGGTTTTTTTTTTTTTTGGGGGCCCCCGGGGCCCCATTTTTTTAAAAAAAAATAATTTTTTTTGCTCAAAAATAAAAAAAACTGTTTTCCCCAATGGCCCCCCTGAAAATTTTTCTTTTAAAATTTCCCTTTAAAAAAAATTTTTTTTCCCAAAAAATTTTTCCCTTTAAAAAAAAAGCATTTTTTAAAAAAAAAATTTAAAATTTCCCCCAAAAAAATTTACAAAAAATTTTCCTCAAAAAAAAAAAATAAAAAAAAAAAATTTTTTAAGGGGGCCTTTTATTTCCCATTTTTTTTTTTCCCTTTTTTAAAGGGGGTTTTCCAAAGGGGGTTTTTTTTTTTTTAAAAAGGGGTTAAAATTTTTTATTTTTTTTCCCAACCCTTTTTGCTTTTTGGGAAAAAAACCCAGGGGGTTTTTTTAAAAAAATTTTTCTTTTAAGCAATTTTTTTTTCCAAGGGGGGAAAAAAAATTCAGGGCTAAAAAACCCCAAAAACCTTTTTCAACATTAAAAAACTCCTTAAAATTTGACAGAAAAAAAAAACTTTAGTTTTGGCCCCCTTTGGGGAAAAAAAAAAAAAAAATTTTCCCAATTGGGGGGGCAAAAAACTAAAAAAAGATTTTTTTGGGGGGGTTTTAAAAAAAAATGCTTTTTGTTTTTTGGGGGATTTTTTTTTTTTTCAAAAAAAATCCAGGAAAGGGGGAAAAGGGTTTCCCCCCCCCCCCCCCCCCCTTCCCCCTTTGGGGAAAAACATTTTAAAAATTTTTTTTTTTTTTCCCCGGGAAATTTTAAAAAATTTGACTGAAAAAATGCTAAAAAAACCCCCCAAAATTTTTCGGGGGTTAAAATTTTGAAAAAAAACACCCCCCCAAAAAAAAAAAAAACCCCATGGAAAAATCCAATATGAAAAAACCCCCCAGGGAAAAATTTTTTAAGGCTGGGGGGGGGGGGGGTTTTTCCCCCCAAAAAAGAAGAGAAAAAAAAAAAAAAAAAAAAAAAAAATAAAAAAATTTTTCCCCCCCCCCGGGAATTGGGCCGGGGCCTTTTTTTCCGGGGGGGGGGTTCCAAAAAGGGGGTTTTTTTCCCAAAAATTCACTAAAAGGGGTCTACTGTGGGGGGGGGAAAAATTTTTTTCCTAGGGGGGGGGCTTTTCCCCCCCAGGTAAAAAAATTTCATGACCCCGGGGGGAATTGGAAAAAACCCCTTTTTTTTTGCCCCCCTTTTTTCCCACATTTAAAAATTTTTTTTTTTTTTTTTTTTTTTTGGGCTATGCGATCGGGAAAAGGAAAAAAAAATTTTTGGGGCCCTTTTTTTTCCCTTTTTTCCCAAAAATTTTTTAAAAAAAAACCCGGGCCAAAAAAAAAAGTGCCCCCCAAAAATTTCATTTCATTCCCCCCCCAAAAACCCAAAAAAAAATTTAAAAAAACCCGCCAAAAAAAAAAAAAAGGGGGTGGGGAAAAAAAAATTTCCCCCCAAAAATTTTTGGGGGGGAAAAAGGAAAAAAGGGGGAAAGGGGGAAAATCCCCCCCCCCATTTTAGTTTAATGGGGGGCCCCCCCGGGGAAAAATTTTTTATAAAACCCCCTTTTTTGTCCCCCCTGTTTTCTCACTAAAAAAATTTTGGGAAAAATTTCTAAAAAAATTCCCCCCCCAAAAATTTTTTTTTTTATTTTTAAAAAAATTTAAATTTAATTTAAAAAAAAAATAGTCTGGGGGAAACCCCTAGTGAAAAATTTAAAAAAAAAATTTTAAAGGGGGAAAATGTTTTTTTTTTTTTTTCCCTTTTTTCCTTTTTTTTTGGTTTCCCCCAAAAAAACCCCTTTAAATATTTTTTTAAATTTTTTTTTATATATTTTTAAAAAATGATTTTTTTGGCCTGTGGGGTTCCCCTTTTTTTTTTTTTTAAAATTTTTCCCCTTCATTCAAAAAAATGGTTTTAAAAAAAAAAAAAAGGGGCTTTCCAAAAAAAAAACTCTACCCTTTTTTTTTTTTAAAAAAAAAAACACTTTTTTAAAAAAATTTTTATCTTAAAAAAAAATTTTTAAATTTTTAAGGCTTTTTTTTAAAAAAATTTTTTGTTTCGGGGGCCCCCCATAAGTTTTTTTTTTTTTTTTTTTTTTTAGTTTGTAAAAAAAAAAAAATTTTTTTAATTTTTTTTCCCCCAAAAAACCCGGGGGGGGACCCCCAGGGGGCCCCCTTTTTGCAATTTCCCTTTCCCCTTTTTAAAAGGGGTTTAAAACGGGGATTTTTTTTTTTCCGGGGGGAAAAAAAATTGGGGGAAAAAGGGGGCCCTTTTTTTTATTTTTATAAAATTTTTTTCCCCTTTTTTTCCCCAAAATTTATAGTAAAAAAACTCCCAAAGTAGAAGAAATTTTTTTTTTTTTTTTCCCCTTTTTAAAAAAAAGGGAAAAGGGTTTTTTTTTTTTTTTTGGGGGGGAACACTTGGGAAAATTTCCTTTTTTCCCCCTTTTTTTTTCCCGGGGGGGGGGAAAAAAGGCCCCCCCCCCTAAGGGTTTTTTTTTTTTTAAAAAAACCCCTTTTTTTTTTTTAAAAATTTTTAAAAAAAAACAAAAAGGGAAAGGGTTTTTTTTGGGGTTCTTTTAAAAAATTTACAAAATTTGTCCAATTTTAAAATAAAAAAAGTGAAAAGGTTTTTTTAAATCCAAAAAAGCAAGAAAAACCCTTTTAACAATTAATTTCAAAATGACCCAAAAAACTGGGGGGGACACAGTTTTTGCCATTTTAAAAACGAAAAGCTTGTTTTTTTGCTACCAGCAAAAAAAAAAAGCCCCCCAAAGGGGGCAATAAAAAATCAAAAAAAAAAGGGTTTTTTTCCCAGCTTGTTGAGAATTTGGGGAAATTTTTTTTCCCTTTTTTTCCAAAAAAAGGGGGTTTTTCCCAAAAATTTTCCTGGAAAAAAATTTTGGTAGTAATTGGGGGGCCAGGTTGGGGGGGAAAATTTTGGTGGATGACGGGGGGAGCTTTTCCAAGGTCCCCAGCTTCTGAGTTTTGAGCAGCATTTTTTTTTTGTGTGACATTTTTTGGAAAGGCATTGGTCCTTCAAGAGGTTTGGGGTCTGTCCCTATTTGACCAATTTTCGGGCGGGGTTTAAAATCCACAAAGCATCCTCATCTTTTTTCGTCCATTTTGGTTGCGGGAAAAGGGGAACTTTTCCCAAAAAATCGTTTGGGGCCCCAGGTTTATGAACCCCGTAGTGGGAAATTTATACCGGGGCAACTGGAAACACCAAAAAAACAGACACATTAGGCTTTTTTTTTTTTTTTTTTAGTTTTGGGGGACGTTTTTTTTTCCCCCATTTTCACCCCTTTTTTCCAGCCATTTGGCTGAAAAACACTTGTGTTTTCCCAAAAAAAAACAACCTTTGTTCCTCAAAAACGTAACAAAAAAGTGTAAAAAGTGGGTTTGCCTTTATGTTGTGACAGCAAAGAAAGGGAAGCTTCGAGACGATTTTCTCTTCTGATGCTCTTTTAATTCATGGCAGAACACATCTGTCCAGCCTTCTTTACCTGGCTGATTTGTTTCAAAATGGTCCAATGTTGTTGGAAATAAATAATGTCAAACCTTGCCCACTAATTCATTTGAGAAGGATTTGCTTCCACTACAGCTTTTCAGCTCATCATTATCCACCCACGGCTCATTTTCAAGATTAAAAATCACCAGAAACAGAAACTTCTCAAACCATCGATGTGCTGTGTGTTTCATTAGCCCACATTCCTTTTCCCCACACAACTTCGTTTGGATATTTTCGAGCTGTCTGCAAACTGCATTGGTTCCGTAAACAGAACTCATATTGGAAAATAAACACAAATTTTTTTGACTTTATCCATGGTTTTCACAAAAAAATTGCTTCTAAAAAAAAATCTGAAAAGAGCCAAAAACCATGCATTTGGAAGAATGAGGATGTACCCTCACAAAAAAAAAAATGAAACCAAGAAGTTGTCAAAAGTGAAATGTCAGAGATATCAACTGTCAAAACTTTCGTACTTAAGGAAATCGGGTCCATTTCCATACTTAATAACCTTAATACTATCTATTAAGCCTTTTATCATATACCAAATTATGCTTTAATTTTACATAAGCTAAATTATTAACCATTGTATGAAGAAGGGTATTATTATTCCCATTTTAAAGATGAGGAAATGGAGACAAAAGGAAGTTTGAATAACCATGGCTATCTCATATTGCTCAAAATACAGGTAGGAGGAGATTTGATTTCATGATGATTCCATGAAATCTTTCTACTGTCGATGGAAAAAAGAAGCCAAAACTCCATAAAAATAATTAAAAAAAGGTTTACTCTGAGCCAAAATTTGAGGACCATTGACCCAGGAGCCACACACCCAAGACACCTTGAGCAAGTTGGACTTTACTGTGTGGTTGGGTTAACATTTCAGGGAGACCAGGGATTACCAGGTAATGGTCATAAATCAATACATGGAAGGCATACATTGTTTTTTGGCCCCAAAAAGTGAGACCGTCCGGCGGGCTCTTACAGGTTTTATAGTTGGGGTTAAAAAACTCTTTGAAGTTTCAA
>JAKFHU010001947.1:0-15975 GCA_023783475.1 Daubentonia madagascariensis | reverse complement strand
TTCATAGAAAGATTTCACCCAACGGACAAACTAAACAGCCAGTGTATTTAGATAGAATGTTTCATTGGGAACTATTTGGCCTAGGTAACCATTTTAGCAAAGCCTCTTCCCTTTCCTTAGAAGCTTAAAACATGTTACCAGTCCATCTAGAATACCCCCGAAATTCGACACACTTCCTCGGGCACACTTGATGCTGTGACTCGCTTTTCCCGATCAAATATGTGGGAACAGACTTTTACTTTCTGGGCCCTCACACAGAGTTAAGTAACCAGTGCACATCTAAACTTGTAGCTGCTTTCTCTTTAGAGTAGAGGTATATTCCTTGAAAGGCTTCTAGGGTTACTTTTCCTGCTTTGTACCAAAATATCCTTCCTCTCCGTTAGAAGCACGGAAACTATCACAAAACATTGGAGTTCTTCCACAGAAAACGAACTGCGTTCTAAAATGCGCATCCTTTGACTTATTTTAATCATGGTAGCTGTGAGAACCAACAGAATATCAGACTTTCACAGAGAGAACTGAAGCAAACCTATACACAATTGATCACTAGTTGCTTTTTTGCAGAGATTAGAAGGTTTCACTGAAAACAACTTTAGCTCTCCACCAACCGTTTGTACGAAATGACAGACTTTGCAATGAGAAGCTGAATCTTACCCGAGAGTTGGATCATCATCAGATAGACTCTTCCACAAAGATGCTTCGTTTGGACTTGGTATTCCAATGACACTGAGGACACACTGAAAATACTGCTTCCATGCCCAGATTTGAAAAATCCTCAAACAACTGACCATGCCTCTTCTCTCTGGGAGAATAGGAGTGCTTTCCTTTGAAATAGCTTTATATTGTCAATTCCCCGCTCGCTATGAAAATGCCATCCCTCCACTTGGTATCTTGCAAGTAGCAGCATCAATGGGATCCTGCAAAGGAAATGCATCACACCTGGGGAAGCAGCTCTATGAGAAATCCTTACTTACGGAAGCCAAGGGAAAAAAAAAAATCCTGTACATTAGTTCCATAGTAGAATGTAAGCAGAGCTGTACCACACTCTGAGCGTCTTAGATGTTTTCTTTCGTGAATTAAATTGTTTTACCATGAGACAACTTTACATCTCCATTTTCCCACTTTTTTGCGAAATTTCACTACTTCTCCACTTAGAGGCCTAGGAGAGTGACCTGTGCATCTGCTTCTACAAATGAAAACACCGTACTTTTCCAGCTGGATGATTTTCTCTGTGACTATTACTACTGAAGCAAGTGAGAATAAACTGTCATTTTGGCTGTCATACACAGATTTATGCAATCCTAGCACAGATGAAATTCTAGCTGTTTTCTCTTTGAGAATGGAAGCGTCCGGGCTTTGGACATGTTTACTTTGCTGATTGACCCACTTGCTACGAACACGGCCTTTTTCTCCACTGGGATTCTTTGAGGAATTACCAGAGAATCCGGCTCTAATCATGAAGGCATTGCACACAACCTTGAAGATTTATTTCTGTTAGAAAACACTGCCTAGTATAGTGCTATGAAGGCAAACTGTATATAGGCTTCCATACACAGAGTAAACCTCACCCGTACACAACTGAGCATGTAGCTGCTATCTTTCATACAGGGAAGTCTGTTCACTTGAGACACTGTTATGTCCTCGAACCAACTCATTTGTTGAAAAGGGCCCTTCCTCCATACTTAGAAGCTGAGACATATTACCCGTGAATCTGGGTCTTCATCTGACACGCAGCACACTTCCTATGAGATGCCTGAAAATGGGAATAGTGTTTCAAATCACAGCATGTGTGAAGAGACTGTCCATGCTGCTTCCATACACAGAGTTAGGATAACTTGTATCAAAATGAACAGCTAGCTGCTTTCCGTGGTAGAATACAAGGATGTTCATTTGAAATGGCTTTAGAATGTCCATTTACCCATTGCTATGAAATGTCATTCTTCTGCTCTTAAATGCTTGGAACGATGACCAGAGACTCCAGGTCTTTCCACAGAAATGAAGTACACTTCCTACAACATCTCCATGAGGAATTCCTTCCTTAAGGAAGCACGTGAAAACAAAGAGAAAGAATATTTCCCTACAGAGAGTTAAGCCAAAACCTACATACAAGAATCATCTACCTGTTTTCTTTCAGAGGTGAGATGTGTTTCCGCTAGCAACAGCTTTATTTTCTCCACTGACCCGTTTGGTACGAAATTGCATACTTTCTCCACGAAATGCTTTGCCGAAAGGACCAGAGAAGCCTGGTCTACAAAGAAAAGCAGCACACTTCCTCAGAGAGTATTCTCTGGTTGACACGTTTGCTACTGGAAGAGCGTGAGAGCAAACTGACAGTACGGTTTCATACAGTATCTAAGCAGTGCTGAACGCACGTTGTCATCTACCTGCCCTTTCCACGAGAATAGATGTGATTTAACTAGCAGCAGCTTTTCTAGGCAATTTGCCCGTGTGCTATGACAATGTCATTGTCGGCACTGTGTCTGTGGATGTATCAGTGGAGAATTGTTTCTGCACCCGACACGCTGTAACATCCTGAAGAAGCATCTCCATGAGAATTCTGTTATTGAGGAACCCTAGGGAACCCGCCGGGACCTATACTTCATCAGATATTTCAGCAAAACTGTACCAAACTGAACAGCTAGCGGCATTCCCGGGAAGTAAACTGTTTTACCTGGGAACGTCTTCTGTTCTTCTTTTCCCGCTTCGTACGAAATGAAATTCTCTCCAATTAGAGCTCAGAGTGGACTTCCCGCCGTGCTATGGCTTTAAAGGATTGTGCACACTTCCATAGGAAGTTTTCCATGAGACTTGCTACTCTTAGGAGTGAGACAAACTGGACCATTGTTTTCCATACACAGATTTGTGCAATCCTGAACACAATTGAACTTCCAGCTGCTTTCTCCGAGAAGGTATTCTGATTTGTGATGTTTCCATGCCAATGACCCATGTACCATATTCCTTCGTTAACCACCTAGAAGCTTTAAAATCCTACCAGATTTTCACAACATTCCCCTTCCTTTGCTCTGGGAAGGTAGACATGTTCCAGCAACTGCTTCGAACCTGAATTCAAAAACTTCCCAGGGACGCTTGATTTTTGGGACTGCGTTCCTGACCAATCTGTGGGAACAGACTGTAAATTGTGCGTCAGACATACGAAAGCTTCCCTGAACATTGAACTTGTAGCTGCTTTCTTTAGACTAGAAGGTATTCCTGTGAAAATGTGGTACTGTTTCTTACTTTTTACAATCTACTAAAATACCTTTCTCCCATTAAAAACTCAGACTATCCCAAGAAGAATCAGATCTTCCACGAAAACGAAGTGCCCCTTTAAAAAAAAAATTTAAAAAAGCATCTCTTTGTGACTTCTTGTCTTTATGGGGCCTTGTGAAAAACCATCAAAAAACATCATACTTTCCCAAAAGACCTGAAGCAAACCCTTAACACTGATAACAGGTGCTCGGTTTCAAGAGATTAGAAGTGTTTCACCGACAACAACTTTATATCTCCGCTAACCGCTTTTTTACGAAAACTACAGACCTTCTGAAAGGAAGACTGAAATATTACCAGAGATCCTGGCTTAAATCCTTCCTAGTCACTTCCACAAGTGATTGTGTTGGCACTTTGGTATTCAAATGAAACTGGGGAAACACTGAAAATATGCTTCTCCACGATTTAAAAAAATCCTCACACAACTCATCTGGACCTTTCTTTTGGGAAATGGATTGGTTCTTTGAATAGCTTTCTTTTGCAAATTCCCCGCTGCTATGAAATGGAATCCTCTTAAATTGGTATCTGGCACGTAGCACCAGAAAAAGGGGTCCCTGCAAGAAAGCGGACACATTCTAAAGAAGCATCTCTGCGAAAATTCCTTTGCTATGGTAGCCAAGGAAAAAAAAAATCTGTAGATAATTTCCATACAAGAGATTTAAGCAACGCTGTTCATTCTTAACTTCGGGATAGTTTCTTTCTGGGAATTATGTTTCACATTGAAAAACACTGTCACTCTCCAATTAACCACTTTTCTGCGAAAATTCACAATTTCCACTTAGAGCAGAAAGTGGAAAATTCGTCTGCGCTACAAAGAAACACTGTACATGTCCAGGGGATGCTTTTCTTTGTGAATTTTACGACTTAAGCAAGTGAAAAAACTGTAGTTTTGGCGCCACCAGATTTAAGCAATCCGGACAGATATATCTGGCTGCTTTATCTCAGAAAAGGGAAAGGTTTGACTTGACAAGTTTACTTGACAAGGGACCCCTTGCTATGAACTTGACCTTTTTCTCCACTGACTTTGAGGTATACTAGAGAATCTGTTCTAAACATAAAGGGAATGCCAACTGGAAGAATCACCCGTGAAAAAAAACCCATTTTTTGTAGAGGCTATGAAGACTAAAGTGGAAAAAGGGTCAAAAATTAACCCAACTTAAAAAAAACTCACTTTGGGTTTTTACAGGGGAAAACTTTTATTTAAAACCCCCGATTTTTAAAAAATTCCTCAATCTGCCTTAGAGGCTGAACATGTCACAGTGAATCTGGGGTTGTCTGAACAAAAGGCGAGCACCCTTCCTACCAGATCCGGAAAATGGGACTTGTTTTTCCAATCACAGCATGTGTGAAGAGACTGTCAATTCTGCTTCCATCCGCAGAGTTAGGAGAACTGTGTAAACTGCAGAGCTAGTGCTTTTAATTTATAGCATAATAGAAGGGGGTTTCATTTGAAATGCATTGTTGTCATCCTACCTCGGCTCATATAAAATGTCATCTTATGCTCTTAGTAGCTTGGAGATAGGACCAGAGAATCCAGTTCTTACCAGAAATGAGTACATTCCTACCTAAATCTTATTCCCCCCTGAGAATTCTCCTGTCATATGGAAGCATGGGGCAACCATGGAAAAATATGTCTACAGACGCACCCTAAGGCCCAACCTACATAAACAACGGATCATCTACCTGCTTTCTTTCAGGGATGAGCTGTGCTTCCTCTGGAAGCTCATTTTCTCCATTAACCCATTGGTACGAAATGACACACTCTCTGCCTTAAATGTGGAGAAAAGGATATAGAGGTTTGTGTCTACAGGACAAAGCAGCTCAATTCTTCAGGGATCTACTCTACGTGACATGTTTGCTACTCGAAGCGTGTGGAGCCGCCGACAATACTGCTTCCATTACACATATCAAACTGTCCGGAACAAAAGGCGGTCATCGACCCCCCTGCCCCCTTCGCCAAAGAAAGATGTGTTTTTATTGAAGAGCCTATATAGGCAATTATGCCTGCGTTGCCACGACAAGTCATTTCTCTGTAAAGCGTCTGTTAGAAAATGAACGGAGAATGTGTTTCTGCACTGACACGCTGTACACATCCTGAAGAAGCATCTCCTGTGGAATTCTGTCCCCCCCCTTATTATGTGGAACCCTAGGGCAAAACCAGGACCTGTATTCCATACAGAGATTTTTCAGCCAAACTGTACAAAACTCAACTTCTAGCTGTTTCTTCCGAGAATTAAAAACTGTCTTGATGGGAATAACGTTTTGTCTCCTTGTACCGCCTTGCACGAAATTGTAATCTACTGCACTAGAGCTTGCAAATGGGACCCGTGAATCTGGTTACAAGGAATGTGTGACACTAGCATAAGGAAGCTTCAGGTGACACTGATACTCATCGACACAAGTGAGAACAAACTGGACATTTTTTCTATACACAGAACATTGGCGAATCCTGAACAAAGTGAATTTCAGCTATTTATCTCAAAGAATGGGGTGTTCTGACTCTTGTACATGTTCTCCTGGACAATTGACCTGCTTGACGAAGGAGTCTCTTTCCACTTAGAAGCTTGAAAATCCTTCGAGATTATAGGCTTACAAGTCACAGCATGGACTTCCAGAACAAGTCTCTATGAGACTACATTCATGGTAGAAGCTACAAAGACAAACTCTTTGAAATGTTTCATAGAAGAGTTCAGCCAACCAGGAACAAAGCTGACAGCCAGTGTAGCTTTCAACGAATATAAATGTTTCACTTGGGAACACTCTTATGGCCTCAGGTAACCAATTTTAGCAAAATGACTCTTCCCCTATCCTTAGAAGCTTTAGACATGTTACCAGCCATCTAGAACTACACCCCGAACAATTCGACAACATCCTAGGGCACACTTGATGCTTGAATCGCGTTTCCTGATCAAATCATGTGGGACACAGACTGTCTTCTGGGACTCACACCGAGTTAAGCTAACAAGTTGCACATGAACTTGTAGCGGAGTTTCTTCCTAGAGTAGAGGTTTATATTCTTTGAAATGGCTTTCTATGGTCTACTTTCCTGCTTTGCTACCAAAATATCTTCCTTCCTTTAAAAGCACGGAACTCACAAAACTTGGATCTTCCACAGAACGAACTGCGTTTCTAAAATGCATCCTTTTGACTATTTAATCATGGTAGCTGTGAAAACCCAAAACAGATATCAATTTTCACAGAGGGACTGAGCAAACCTATACAAAATGATCACTAGTTGCTTTTTGCAAGTTTAGAAGTGGTTTAACTGAAAAACTTTAGTTTCTCCACCAACCCGTTTGTAGAAATGACAGACTTTGCAATGAGAACCTGATTTTACCCGAGAGTTGGATCATAAATCCAAGAAGACTCTCCCAAAGATGTTTCTTGTTGGCATTTGGCTTTTTCCCATGAACTGAGGACACACTGAAAAACCTTCCATGCCCAGATTTGAAAATATCAACACAATGACCATGGACTCTTTCTTGGGAGAAAGGAGTGCCTCCGGGAAATGCTTTATATTGTCAATTCCCGTCGCTATGAAAAATGCATCCCCTCCATTGGGGTATTTGCAAGTAGCAGAGGCAATGGGTCCGCAAAGGAAAGCAGTCACAACCTGGAAGCAGTCTATGGGGAAAATCCTTTACTTACGGAGCAAGGGAAAAAAAAAAAAAAAAAAAAAAAAACCGGTACTTTATTTTTCCTACTTTTAGATTAAGCAGAGCTGTACCACTCTGAGCGTCTAGATGTTTTCTTTCGTGAATTAAAGTGTTTACTGAGAAACTTTACACTCCCATTTTCCCACTTTCTGGGGGGGGGGGAAATTTCAATTTCTCCATTAGAGGCCCGGGGAGAGTGACCTGGCCTGCTTTCCAAAATTTAAACACCGTACTTTTCCAAAGCTGGTGATTTTCTCTGTGACTTTTACAAACTGAAGAAAGTAGAAAAACTGTTCATTTTGGCGTCATACCAGTTTATCAATCTAGACAGATGAAATTCTAGCGGTTTCTCTTTGAGGAATGGAAAGCGTGGGTTTGGCCCTTTTTATTTTGTGATTGACCCACTTGCTACGAACACCCTTTCTCCAGGGGATTCTTTGAGGAATTACCAGAGAATCCGGCTGTAATCATGAAGGCATTGAACAACCGTAAAGAGTTTCTCTGTGAGGAAACACTGCCTATAGAGGGCTTGAAGGAAAAATGTATAAGCTTCCTACCAGAGTAAACCCCTCACCCTACAAAAATGGAGGGGGCCATGTGGGCTTTCCTTTGAAAAACCAATCATTGGTTGAAAAGGGCTTCTCCAATAGAAGCTGAGACATATTACCCGTGAACGGGGTCTTATCTGACACGAGACCTCTAGAGATCCCTGAAAAAGGGGAATAGGTTTCAATCAAAGGGCATGTGTGAAGAGCCCCTGCCATGTGCTCCCTCCCCCAGTTAGGATAACTTATAAAAATGAACCAAAGTGCTTTCGTGGTGTAATAAAGGATGTTCATTTGAAATGGCTTAGAAGGTCCATTACCCCTTCTATGAAAATGCATTTTCTGTCTAAGTTGGAACCTGACCAGAGCCCTCAGGTCTTCCACAAAAAATGAAGACATTCTACCATACCATTCCATGAGGAATTCTTTCCTTAGGAAGCAGGGAAAACAAAGAGAAAAAAATTTTCCCCTACGAGAGTAAGAAAAATTACAATATGAAATCATCTACCTTTTTTCTTTCAGAGGTGAGATGTGTTTCGCTGCACAAAGCTTTATTTTCCCCAAAGACCCGTTTGGTACGAAATTGCATATTCTCACGAAATGCTTGCGAAAGGACAGAGAAGCTCCCGTCTCCAAAGAAAAGCAGCACCCCTTTCAGAGATTATTCTAGGGTTGAACCGTTTGTACTGGAGAGCGTGAGAGCAAACTGACAGTCCGTTCCATAAGTATTAAGCAGTGTGAAGCACGTTGTATTACCTGCCCTTCACGGAGAAATAGATGTGTTAAACTAGCAGCAGCTTTTTCTAGGCAATTGCCCTTTGTGCTATGAAAATGATTCGTCGGATGTGTTGTTGGATTGACAGTGGAGAATTGTTCTGCCCCGACGCTGTACACATCCTGAAGAAGCTCTCATGAGAATTTGTTATTGATGGAACCCTAGGGAACCCGCCGGGACCTACTACTTCCATCCGATTTTCACAAAATGTACCAAACTGAACAGCAGGGGGATTCTTCTGGGAAAAAACTGTTTTATGGGAATTCTTTGTTCTTCTTTTTCCCGCTTCGTCCCCGAAATTGAACTTTTTCCCCAAGAGTCAGAAGTGTGACCCGGCATAGGGCCCTTTCAAGCGGTATGGGGGGAACATTCCATAGGAAGCTTTTCCATGTGACCTTGCTACCCCTTGAAGGAAAGTGAGGAACAAGGACATTGGTTTTCCATACCCGATTTGTTGCAACCCTGAAACAATTTGAACTTCCAGTGCTTTCTCCCAGAGAATGGTGTGTTCTGAGTTGTGTGGTTTCCCATGCAATTGCCCCACTTTTTTTTTTTAAACCAAAGTCCTTGACCACCAGAAGTTTTAAAAAACCAAACCAAGTTTTCGTGTACAAATCAAAAGGGAACGGACGGCCCTAGTGAAGCAAATCTTGAGAATACATTACGTAAAAGGTTCGAAGAAAACCTTTGTAATTTTCCGTACGCAGATTAAGCCAAACAGGACAAAAAGGGGGAAATACAGCTGCTATCTGTATTGAGAGAAGGTTTCACTTGGCACAACTTATGAGCCCCAGGACCCCGATTTTACAACATTCCCTTCCTTTTGCTCTAGAGGTGACTGTTACCAGTCAACTGTTTTCGAACCTGAAAAACCCACTCTCCGGCGCTTGTTGTATGGTTTCCGTCCCAAAGGGAACAAAATTTAACTCCCAGGCAACATTAAATTTGTAGATGGCTTTTCTAGTCGAAGGAAATTCCTGAAAATGGCATGTTTACTTTCTTCCAATCTAAAAACAAACCTCCTTCCATAGAAGTCAGAAACTATCCCAAGAAATTCAGATCCTCCACAGAAACGAAGGCTCTCAAAGTAACATCTCTTTGTGATTATGTTTTATGGAGGCTGTGAAAACCATCAGAAACATATACTTTCCAAGAGGAGCCTGAAAAAACCCTTTACAATGAAAACCCTAGTGCTGTTTCAGAATTAGAAGTGCTTTCACCGACAAAATTTATATTCTCCCCCAAAAACCGCTTTGAAAGAACTACAGACCTTCTGCAACGAGAAGGACTGAAATTACAGAGATCTGGCTCTACATCCTTTATACATTCCACCAAGGGCTTGTTGTTTGGCTTTGGCTATTAAAAGAACGAGGAACAACTGAAAAATACTGTTTTTGACCACAGATTTAAAAAAATCCTCAAACAAACCTCAGGACCAAATCTCTTGGGAGAAAGGTTGTTTTCCTTTGAAATAGCTTTCTTTTGCCAAATCCCCGTTTGCTATGGAAATGCATCCTCTTATGGTTTTGCACGTAGCCCCAGAAAAAGGGGTCCTGCAAAAAAAATGCAGGACCCCTTTAAAGAAGCATCTTATGGAATCCTTGGCTTTGTCCCAAGGGAAAAAAAAAAATCTTGTAGATAATATTTACAGAGATTTAGCACCGGCTGTACATTCTAACTTTGGAAGGTTTTTCTGGGAATTTTTTGTTTCCCATGAAAAAATTTACACTCTCCTTTATCCACTTTCTGGGGAATTTTCACCTTCTCCACTTAGAAGCCTAGAAATTTGCAGTTCGTGCGTTACCAAAGAAACACTGTAATTGTCCTTTGGATGTCTTTGTGAATTTTAGGGCCCTAAGCAAGGAGAAGAAAAACTTAGTTTTGGCTGCCTACAAAAAGAAGGGAAAATGTTTTGATAAGTTCATTGAAAGCATTGTAAATTTTTTACGGTCCCCTGGGAAAAAACCGGCCTGGTTTCCTAAAATTTTAAGCCAAACCTTTTAAAAAAAAACTTAATTTTAGTTTTTCTTCAAAAAAACGCTTCAAAAGAATTTACTTTTTTGCTTGAGACATTGGTAATTTCGCCCTAGAGGCAAATACCCAAATTTGGCTCTACAAGCAGGGTTCTACTGGAATTTTTCCCCAGGCCACTGTCTTAAAACTGGAAAAAGGACATTTGTTTTTTTTCCCTTTTGTTCTATAACACAGATTTGTCGAATCCTGAACAAAAGTGAATTTCCAGATATTCTCTCAAAGAGGGAGTGTTCTGACTTTGTAAAGGTTCTCCTTGACATTGACCTGCTTGCACGAAGGATGTCATTCTTTTCCACTTAGAAGCTTGAAAATCCTTAGAGATTATCAGATTACAAGGTCACAGCACTGGGAACCTCTTCCCCGAACAAGCATTCTCTATGAGGACTACATTCACTGGTAGAAGGCTTAACAAGACAAACTCTTGAAAATGTTTCCATAGAACGAGTCAGCCCAACCAGGACACAACTGAACAGCAGCTGCTATCTTTAAACGAATTAGGAAATGTTGTCACTTGGGGACACTCTTATGGCCCTCAGGTAACCAATTTTAGCAAAAACATGCCTCTCTCACATTTCCATTAGACGCTTAGAAATGTTACCAGTCATCTGAAATACACCCGAAATTCGGACACACTTCCTGGGAACACTTGATGCGTGACTGGTTCTGATCAAATCATGTGGGAACAGACTGTACTTTCTGGGCCCTCACACAGCGTTAAGTACACAAGTGCACATCTGGAATTGTAGTGCTTCTCTCTTGAGTAGAAGGATATTTCCTTTGAAATGGATTTCGATGGTCTACTTCCTTCTTTGTACCAAAATCCTTCCTCTCCGTTCGAAGACGGAACTATCACAAAACACCCCCCCCCCTTGGTTCTTCCACCGCAAACGAAATGCGCTTCTAAAATGCGAATCCTTTGACATTTTATAATGGTAGCCGTGAGAACAACAGAATCAGACTTTCACGAGAGAATGAAGCAAACCTTACAAAATGTACCTAGTTGACTTTTTGCAGAGATGAAGTGTTTTCACTGGAAAACAACTTAGCTTCTTCCACCCAAACCCGCTGTACGAAATGACAGACCTTCGGCAATGAGAAGCATGAATTCTGAACCCGAGAGCTGGATCATATACAGATAGTACTCTTCACAAAGATGCTGCTCTGTTTGGCCACTATTGGCTATTCAAGGAACTGAGGACACACTGAAACTACTGCTCCATGCCCAGATTTGAAAAATCATCAAACCACTGACCATGGACTCTCTCTTGGGAGAATAGGAGTGCCTTCCTTGAAATAGCGTTTATATTGTCAAATTCACGTCGCTATGAAAATGCCATCCCCTCCATTGGTATCTTGCAAGTTAGCAGCATGCAATGGGATCCTGCAAAAGGAAAATGCAGTAAACAACCTGGGGAGCAGCTATATGAGAAATCCTTTACTTACGGAAGCCAGGGAAAAAAAAGAAAAAGCCTGTACATTATATTTCCCTACGGTAGCGTAGATTTAAGCAGAGCTGTACCACTCTGAGCGTCTAGATGTTTCTTTCCGTGAATTAAAATTGTTTTACCCACTGAGAAAAAAAACTTAAACTCTCCATTTTCACACTTTCTGCGAAATTTCAACTACTTCTCCACTTAGAGGCCCAGGAGAGTGACCGGTGCATCTGCTTCTACAAATGAAAACACCGGGACTTTTCCCAGCGGAGGATTTCTCTGTGACGATTCACTACTGAAGCAAGTGAGAATACACTGTAATTTTTTGGCTGTCATAACAATTATCAATCATCGCACAGAGAAATCTAGCGTTTTCTCTTTGAGAATGGAACGCGTCCGGGCTTGGACATGTTTTCTTTGCTGATTGAACCAACGTGCTCGAAACACGCGGCCTTTTTCTCCACTGGGATTCTTTGAGGAATAGGAATTAACAGAGAATCGGCTGTCATCATTGAAGCACATTTTGCGCAACCTTGAAGATTATCTCTTTGAGGAAAACACTGCCTAGTAGAGGGCTATGACGGACAAACTGTATATAGGCTTCCCTACACAGATAACTCACCCGTACACAAACTGAGCATGTAGCTGAAGTTGTTTTTGGGGGTTTCCCCAGTTTGGAATGCACCAAAGCCTTTTACCATCCTGGCTTTAAAATTAAAAATTTCTTTGAACTGGGGAGGGTCCGGGGAAGCAAATTTGGGCCAACCTCTACTTCCATCCAGACTATTTCAGCACAAGTACAAATGAACAGTAGCGGCATTCTCTGGGAAGTAAAACTGTGTTACCTGGGAACGTCTTTATTTTCTTGTTCCCGCTTCGTACGAAATTGAACTTCTTCTCAATAGAGCTCAAGGAGGAAGTTGACCCGTGATATGGCTTTACCAAGGTAGTGTGTCCATTCCATAGGGAAGCTTTTCCATTGGGACTCTCTGCTATCTTGAAGGAAGTCAGAAACAAAAACTGGAATTGGTTTTCCATACACAGATTTGTGCAATCCTGAACACAATGGACTTCCAGCTGCTTTCTACCCAGAGAATGTAGTGTTCTGAGTGGTATGTGCGCCCATGCCATTGGACCACGTGCTACCAATATGTCCTTCGTTACCACCTCCTAGAAGCTTTAAAATCCTACAAGATTATCGTTGATACAAATCAGAAAGACCGGACTGGTCCTGGTGAAGCAAATCTCTGAGGACTACATTACTGTAGAAGGTTACGAAGACAACTCTTTGTAATGTTCACCGTACGCAGAGTTAAGCCAACCAGGAACACTGAACATACAGCTGCTATCTGTCATGAGTAGAAGTGTCTTCACTGGCACATCTTATGAGCCCCAGGTAACCGATTTCACACATTCCCCTCCTTTGCTCTTAGAGGTCTAAGACATGTTACAGTCAACCTGCTTCGAACGGAATTGCAACCACGTCATCACGGAAGCTGATTCTGGGATCGCGTTCCTGAGCCAATCATGTGGGAAACGACTGTCATCTGTGCCGTCAGACATAATTAAGTCCCAGGTGCACATTCTGACCTGGAGCTGCTTTCTCTTAGACAGAAGGATATTCTGTGAAATGCTGTACATGTTCTACTTTCTTCAATCACTAAAATACTTTCCTTTCCATTAGAAGATCAGAACATCCAAAGAGGAATTCAGATCTTCCACAGAGAAACGAAGTGCTCTCTAAAGTAAGCACTCTTGTGACTCTGTTCTTATGGAGGCCTGTGAAAACCATCAGAAAATCATACTTTCCCAGAGAGCCTGAAGCAAACCCTTATACAACTGATAACCTAGTGCTGTTTTTAGAGATAGAATGCTTCAACCGACAACCACTTTAGATATTCTCCGCTTAACCCACTTTGGTACGCAACTACAGACCTTCTGCAACGAGAAGACTGAAAATATTCCACACGAAGATCCTGGCTTCTACCTCCTTCTAGTCCACTTCCACCAAGATGATGTGTTGGCACTTGCGCTCTTTCAAGATGAACTTGAGGACACACTGAAAATATGCTTATGACCACAGATTAAAAAAAAATCATCAACACAACTCATCTTTGGACTATTCTCTTGGAGATAGGATTGTTTCTTTGAAATAGCTTTCTGTTGCCAAATTACCCGTTGCTATGGAAATGGCATCCTCTTCACTTGGTATCTTGCACGTAGCACCAGAAAAAGGGGCCTGCAAAGAATGCGGACACATTCTAAAGAAGCACTCTATGCGAGCCTTGTATGGTAGCCAAGGGACAAAAAAATCTTGTGAGAATATTTCCATACAGAGATTGAGCACCGATGTTACCATTCTTAACTTCTGGATAGTTCGTTCTGGGGAATTATTGTTTCACATAAATCAACTTTACACTCTCCATTTATCCCACTTTCTGCTACATTTCATAATTCCACTTAGAAGCCTAGAAAGTTGCACAGTTCGTCTGAGCTACCAAACGAAACACTGTACATGTCATTTGGGAGCTTTCTTTGTGAAATGTTACGACTAAAGCAAGTGAGAGAAAAACTGTAGTTTTTGGGGCATGCACAGATTTAAGCAATCCTGAGACGATGATATTTGGAGCTTATTCAGAGAATGGAAGTGGTTAGCCTTAGTACAAGTTTACGTTGACAACGGACCGCTGGCATGACCTTGACCTATTCTCCACTGAGATGCTTGAGGTTTACCAGGGATCCTGTTCTAAAAACATGAAGGAATTGCGCACCTGGAAGAATATCTCGGTGGCCACCCTTCCCGTGGAAAACATTTTCTGTAGAGGGCTATGAAGACTAAGTGGAGATAAGGTTCCAGACACAGGGTAGTAAGCAACCTGTACACAATGAGCATCTATACTGGGATCGTTCATAACAGTGGAGTGTGTTCACTTGAGACACGTTCCATTCTTCCAAGCCATCGATTTTTTTTAAAAAATTTGCCTCCATCTGCATTTAGAGGGCTGAGACATGTCACCAGTGAATATGGCGTTCTCGTCTGAAAGGAAGCAACCCTTCCTACCGATGCCTGAAAATGGGAGTTTTTCCAATCACAGCATGTTGAAGAGCTGTCACTCTGCTTCCTCCGCAGATTAGGAGAATGGTGTTAAAACTGACGCGTAGCTGCTTGTATTTATAGAATAGAAGGGTTTCATTGAAATGGCATTGTTTGTCCATCTACTGCTCACTATGAAAAGTCATTCTTCTGCTCTAGTAGCTGGAGATAGGACAAGCATGAATCCAGTTCTTCAACAGGAAATTGGTACACTTCCTACCATATATCTTCCTTGAGAATTCTTTTACATATGAAGCATGTGAAACAATGAGAAGAATAGTCCACAGAGGGACTTAAGCAAACCTACATAAACGGATCATCTACTGCTTTTTTGGGTGAGCTGGCTTCCTTGGAAATGCTTCATGTCTCACTAACCCATGTTGGTAACGAAATGACACACTCTCTGCCTTAAATGGCTTGGGAGGAAGGAAAAGGACCCTAGAGGTTGTGTCTACAGACAAAAGCGCTCACGTTCCGGTGATTCTACTATACTTGGACATGTTTGCTCTCGACGGTGGGAGAGACAAGGCGGACATACGTTCCATTAACATATCTTAAAATATGTCCGGAACACCAAGCGGTCATCGACCTGCCCCTTCGACAGAACCAGATGTGTTTTACTTGAAAGAGCTCTATTATGAATATGCCTGCGTGCCACGACAACGTAATTTCTCTGTAAAGAGTCTGTTAGAAATATGAAAGGAGAATGTGTTTCTGCACCTGACACCGCGGTACACATCTGAGAACCAATCCCGTGAGAATTCGTTTACTGGTGGAACCCTAGGGCAAAAAACAGGAACTGGTATTCACATACAGAGATTTTCAGCCAAAACTGCTACAAAAATAAACTCTAGCTGTTTTCTTCCTGAGAATTAAACTGTCTTCGATGGGGGAAAAGGTTTAGTCTCCATTTTCCCGCTTCGCCCGAAAATTGAATCTTCTGCACTACGAGCTGCAAATGTTGACCCGATGAATTATGGATCACAAGCGAACTGTGTGTACAATAGCCTAGGAAGCTTTCCCTGTGACACTGGTATACACGAAAAAGTGAGAAACCCAATATGGACATTTGTTTTCTTACACAGATTTGGTCGAATCTATGAACACAAGTGAATTCCAGCCTATTTATCTCAAGAATGGGACGTGATGGGTTCGACTTGGTACATGTTTC
>JAKFHU010001941.1:0-11630 GCA_023783475.1 Daubentonia madagascariensis | reverse complement strand
GCGGGACGGCCCTTGCCGGCTGGTGTCTGCTCTCACGGGGGGGTCGCTCTGGGGGCGTGGGGTCCGCGGCCCATTCCCGGGTTGCCACTGGTCACCAACCTCCTGGGGCCCCCGGGCCCCGCTCCGCCTTCGCCCGGGGTGGGATGTGCCTTGAGGAGCCACACCGTGCCCAGGGGGCCAAGACGACCCAGGAAGGGCCGCTGCGGAGATCTGGCCGCCGCTGAGGAAGGGGGCGGGAAGAGCGGGGCGCCTTGGGCAGCTCGCCTGTCGGACCGGTGTCTGACGGGGCCTGGTGCCGGGGAAGTCGAGGGCCCACGCTGCTCCGGCCTGGATGTCTGGCCCTTCGATTCTGGAACCAGATTTGAATTCGGGGACTCCGGAAGGCCCGTCTGTTTCGCCAGTTCCTCCCTGGTGGCGATTCCCGGAAAGCGATTGCTCTCAAAGGCTTGGATGAGGAGATCGCTCTGGGAACTCGTGAAGGCCGTGCGCTTTCCGTCGGCCTCCCTTGGGCAGGCCCTCCTGAACCCGAGGCTGGGGGGCCATTGGCTTGTGCTTGGGGAGCCGGGACCTTGGGTTTTGGAACCAAAACCTGGATTCGAGGCCCCGGAAGGCCGATTTGCTCGGCCAGTTCCTCCCTGGCGCTTATACAGGGATAGGGGTTTTCAGCTCAAAGCATGCTCGCAGGCTGTCCTCGACCGGGGTCAAAAACCTTTTCTCCTTCGTCGCGGTTGATTTGGGAGGAGCGCCGGGGGAAGGTGGGAGAATCCATGTGCGGGGGATGCCGCGGAGAGCGGTGGCCAGCTCCTTCCCTCCGTCCCGCAGGAACTCTGCAGGTATCAAAGGCAGGTCCCGTCCTGGGTCCTGGGCTTTTATACATTCGGACTCCACCCTTCATTAAACATTCATGGCCATCCAGGGGGGTGTGGGTGGGGCGCAGAACGAGAAGGCTCCTGGCCTCCCGGCCTGGAACAAGAGAGCCAGCCGTCGTGCATTCGGACCCAGGCGGACACTCCACCTGCACACTGGGCATCCGTGGGCGAAAACAAATTCCAGGAAAAGGAAAACATTGTGCGATCACCCAGTCCCGCAAAATTCTGCACGACGCAGAAATCTCCGTCGTTGCCTGGCTCACGTTCCAGGGGAAAGCGCCCTGAGAGAAGAAAGTGTGGAAGTTAACGGTCACAAGAGTCTTGGGCTCGGGACTATCTTTTCCTGAATCCGGCCGTGTTACCCCGATTGCCGCGAGACTCATATACGCATAGAAGAGTTCCAAACATTGATTTTCTTTGAACTTTTTTTTCAAAAGAAAGGGTGTCCCTCAACATCGTCTCGTACAAAAGTGAGAGCTTCCAATTCTTCTGTGTGAAGATATCGGAAGTTACAGCATTCTTGGAGGATGTTGCTTGGAGACACTTCCCTGGACGGCTCCGGGTACCACCACAGCCAACGAAGCAAGATTAGGCTGTGGAAGGTGGTTCGGTGGTGCACACCCGCACACACCCATCCACCCACACAAACACACACAGAGACACACCCGTGGGTGGGGAGAGGGGGAGGGAGGGACAGAGCGGGAGGGAGGGACAGAGCTGGAGGCAGGGGACAGCCAGAGAGAGACCGAGAGAGAGAGAGAGAGAGAGAGAGAGAGAGAGAGAGAGAGGGAGAGAGACAGCAAAAGAGGGAGAGAGAGTAAAAGACAGAGAGGGGAGGGGGGGAGAGAGAGAGAGAGGGAGAGAAATTGAGAGAGAGGAACGAGAGGGAGACGGAGAGAGCAAGAGGGGAAATAGGGAGAGTGAGAGGGCGAGGGCGGCGTAACAGCGGCAAACAGCCGCAGTGGAGACGACAGAGTGCCCTGCAGTCAGAATCCACCATCCGTGCCGCTTTAGGGTGGTCGAAATCAATTAGCTTATGCCTCTCAGGCTCCGTTTGGTTTTCCCTACGGACGGCCACCTTCCTGGGCGAGCGACACCGGTGTGGCTATTTGCCATAGTGGGAACCGTACCCGCCTGGGAAGATTGTCAGGGCCTGGCGTGAGGGAAAGAAACAGAAAGCGGTCCTCCGACGTGCCGACAGGTACGCGAACGGGGACTGTGCACACGACCGGGTTTCCCTCGGAGACTGTTGCGAGCCAGAGTCCTATGGGATGCGACGTGGGTCGTTCCGGGAAGGAGAGCCTCCGGCCAGAGCCTGGGAAGTCCCATGCCCAGGTCTGGGACGGGGTTCACGCTAGCGTTCCGAGGCCCTGTCCGGAGCACGAATTTCGCCGTGTGGTTTGTGCAGCTTCCCATCCTTGTGCCTCATTCAATGTTCCGTTGGAGCTGATTACTGTCCCTTCTCTTTCTTCTCCTCTGCCTTTCCATGTGTGCGCGAGGGTCTTGGGTGAAGACGGTCGAGTTCAGGGACCCGAGCTTGTGCAGTGATCACTGCGTGACGTGCACCGGGGCAGGAACTTGCAGCGCTGTTGGCGGCCCTCTGGGCTGTGATGCACACGTCCCGGTCACGTCCGTCTGAGTAGGAAGAGCGTCTGCGTTCTCTGACTCCGGTCGCATACCCCTGCCTTCCCTCCCGGTTGCCCGGTTACCTTTCCAGAATTGAAAGAAGTGGGGCGTGCCTCCCTTAGACTCGTGACCTGGCCCTGGGGGTTTGAGGTGTGTGCACGTTATAGGCGGCCCGGGAGGAGCGATGGCTGGCAGGAGGTCCCGTGTGTGGGGGACGACCGTGATTTGCCGCCCCGGGTTCGGCGGAGTGGACAAGTGCCTGGGTGCCCGGGGGCGGCACGGGCCGGGTGGAGCCGGCCAGGAGACCGTCACGGGGGCCAGGAGGTGAGGACGGGAGCCGGCCGCTGCCCTGGCAGACAGGGCCGAAACTCTGCCCTGGGGTCTGCCTGGGCCGGGCGCACCGTCTTCTGCCTCAGTCTTTCAGAGGAGTGCGTGTCCTCTGTCACCCTCCTCGTGTGACACGGGTGGACCATGCAAGGGAAGGGAACCGGCTTCCCGCGGCGGCCGTGTCGAGGAGGGCTCTGTCCCCAGCTACAGGTGGCACACTGGGGAGATGCGCAGCAGTTCAAGCAAGTCCTGAAACTCTTCCTCGCTGAGGGGTGGTTCAGGCGCTGGAAGGTCCTCCTCCTGTGGAGCCAGACGCAGAAAAGTTTGTGCCTGTTTCTGAAAGTCTGGGGCCGACAGGAGTTCGTCTAAGTGGCTTGAGCCGGGTGCCGGTCGTGCGCGAGGCTGCTCAAGCGCGGGAGACGGCCCTTGCCTGGCTGGTGTCTGCTCCTGCCACGGGGGGAGAGTCGCTCTGTGGGGGCCGCTGTGGGTCCGCGGCCCATTCCCCGGGTTGCCACTGGTCACCAAACCTCCTGGGGCCCCCGGGCCCCGCTCGCCTTCGCCCGGGGTGGGATGTGCCTTGAGGAGCCACACCGTGCCCAGGGGGCCAAGACGACCCAGGAAGGGCCGCTGCGGAGATCTGGCGCCGCTGGAGGAAGGGGAGGCGGGAAGAGCGGGGGCGCCTTGGTGAGCTCGCCTGTCGGACCCGGTGTCTGACGGGGGCCTGGTGCCGGGGAAGTCGAGGGCCCACGCCTGCTCCGGCCTGGATGTCTGGCCCTTCGATTCGGAACCAGATTTGAATTCGGGACCCCGGAAGGCCGCCGTGTTCGCCAGTTCCTCCCTGGTGGCGATTCCCGGAAAGCGATTGCTCTCAAAGGCTTGGATGAGGAGATCGCTCTGGGAACTCGTGAAGGCCGTGCGCTTTCGTCGGCCTCCCTTGGGCAGGCCCTCCTGAACCGAGGCTGGGGGGCCATTCGCTTGTGCTTCGGGAGCCGGGACCTCTTGGTTTGGAACCAAACCTGGATTCGAGGCTCCGGAAGGCCGATTTGCTCGGCCAGTTCCTCCCTGGCGCTTATACCAGGATAGGGGTTCAGCTCAAAGCATGCTCGCAGGCTGTCCCTCTGACTCGGGGTCAAAACCGTTCTCTTCGTCGCGGTTGACTTGGGAGAGAGCGCCGGGGAAGGCTGGGAGAATCCATGTGCGGGGGATGCCGCTGAGAGCGGTGGCCAGCTCCTTCCCTCCGTCCCGCAGGAACTCTGCAGGTATCAAAGGCAGGTCCCGTCCTGGGTCCTGGGCTTTTATACATTCGGACTCCACCCTTCATTAAACATTCATGGCCATCCAGGGGGGTGGGGGTGGGGCGCAGAACGAGAAGGCTCCCTGGCCTCCCGGCCTGGAACAAGAGAGCCAGCCGTCGTGCATTCGGACCCAGGCGGACACTCCACCTGCACACTGGGCATCCGTGGGCGAAAACAAATTCCAGGAAAAGGAAAACATTGTGCGATCACCCAGTCCCGCAAAATTCTGCACGACGCAGAAATCTCCGTCGTTGCCTGGCTCACGTTCCAGGGGAAAGCGCCCTGAGAGAAGAAAGTGTGGAAGTTAACGGTCACAAGAGTCTTGGGCTCTGGACTATCTTTTCCTGAATCCGGCCGTGTTACCCCGATTGCCTCGAGACTCATATACGCATAGAATAGTTCCAAACATTGATTTCTCTTTGCACTTTTTTTTCAAAAGAAAGGGTGTCCCTCAACATCGTCTCGTACAAAAGTGAGAGCTTCCCAATTCTTCTGTGTGAAGATATCGGAAGTTACAGCATTCTTGGAGGATGTTGCTTGGAGACACTTCCCTGGACGGCTCCGGGTACCACCACAGCCAACGAAGCAAGATTAGGCTGTGGAAGGTGGTTCGGTGGTGCACACCCGCACACACCCATCCACCCACACAAACACACACAGAGACACACCGTTGGGTGGGGAGAGGGGGAGGGTGGGACAGAGCGGGAGGGAGGGACAGAGCTGGAGGCAGGGGACAGCCAGAGAGAGACCGAGAGAGAAGAAGAGGAGGAGAGAGAGAGAGTGCGGAAAGAGAGAGAGAGAGGGAGAGAGACAGCAAAAGAGGGAGAGAGAGTAAAGACAGAGAGGGGAGGGGGGGAGAGAGAGAGAGAGGGAGAGAAATTGAGAGAGAGGAACGAGAGGGAGACGGAGAGAGCAAGAGGGGAAATAGGGAGAGTGAGAGGGCGAGGGCGGCGTAACAGCGGCAAACAAGCCGCAGTGGAGACGACAGAGTGCCCTGCAGTCAGAATCCACCATCCGGGCCGCTTTAGGGTGTGTCGAAAATCAATTAGCTTATGCCTCTCAGGCTCCGTTTGGTGTTTCCCTACGGACGGTGCCACCTTCCCTGGGCGAGCGACACCGGTGTGGCTATTTGCCATAGTGGGAACCGTAACCCGCCTGGGAAGATTGTCAGGGCCTGGCGTGAGGAAAGAAAACAGAAAGCGTGTCCTCCGACGTGCCGACAGGTACGCGAACGGGGACTGTGCACACGACCGGGTTTCCCTCGGAGACTGGTGCGAGCCAGAGTCCTCTGGGAATGCGACCGTGGGTCGTTCCGGGACGGAGAGCCTCCGGCCAGAGCCTGGGAAGTCCCCATGCCCAGGTCTGGGACCTGTGTTCACGCTAGCGTTCCGAGGGCCCTGTCCGGAGCACGAATTTCGCCGTGTGGTGTGGGAAGCTTCCATCCGTGTGCCTCATTCAATGTTCCGTGGGAGCTGATGACTGTCCTTCTCTTTCTTCTCCTCTGCCTTTCCATGTTGTGCGCGAGGGTCTTGGGTGAAGACGGTCGAGTTTCAGGGACCGAGCTTGTGCCAGTGATCACTGCGTGACGTGCACCGGCAGGAACTTGCAGCGCCTGTTGGCGGCCCTCAGGGCTGGGATGCCACGTCCCGGTCACGCCGTCACAGGAGGAAGAGCGACGGCGTGCCCTGACTCCGGACGCGGACCCCTGCCTTCCCTCCCGGTTGCCCGGTGACCTTGCCAGAATGGAAAGAAGTGGGGCGTGCCTCCCTTAGACCTCGTGACCTGGCCCTGGCGGGTTTGAGGTGTGTGCACGTTCTAGGCGGCCCGGGAGGAGCCGATCGCTGGCAGGAGGTCCCGTGTGTGGGGGACGACCGTGATTTGCCGCCCCCGGGTTCGGCGGAGTGGACAAGTGCCTGGGTGCCCCGGGGGCGGCACGGGCCGGGTGGAGCCGGCCAGGAGACCGTCACGGGGGCCAGGAGGTGAGGACGGGAGCCGGCCGCTGCCCCTGGCAGACAGGGCCGAAACTCTGCCCTGGGGTCTGCCTGGCCGGGGCACCGTCTTCTTTGCCTAGTCTGCAGAGAGAGGACGTGTTCCTCGTCACCTCCTCGGGTGACACGGTGGACCATGCAAGGGAAGGGACCGGCTTCCCGCGGAGGCGTGTCGAGGAGGGCTCTCGTCCCCAGCTACAGGTGGCACACTGGGGGAGCTGCGCAGCAGTTCAAGCAAGTCCTGAAACTCTTCCTCGCTGAGGGGGGTTCAGGCGCTGGAAGGTCCTCCTCCTGTGGAGCCAGACGCAGAAAAGTTTGTGCCTGTTTCTGAAAGTCTGGGGCCGACAGGATTTCGTCTAAGTGGCTTGAGCCGGGTGCCGGTTCGGGCGACGGCTGCTCAAGCGCGGAGACGGCCCTTGCCTGGTGGTGTCTGCTCCTGCCACGGGGGAGAGTCGCTCTGTGGGGGCCGCTGTTGGTCCGCGGCCCATTCCCCGGGTTTGCCACTTGTCACCAACCTCCTGGGGCCCCCTGGCCCGTCTCGGCCTTCGCCCGTGGTTGTCTGTGCCTTGAGGAGCCACACCGTGCCCTGGGGTCCAAGACGACCCAGGAAGGGCCGCTGCGGAGATCTGGCCGCCGCTGGAGGAAGGGGAGGGGAAGAGCGGGGGCGCCTTGGTGCAGCTCGCCTGTCGGACCGGTGTCTGACGGGGGCCTGGTGCCGGGGAAGTCGAGGGCACACGCCTGCTCGGCCTGGATGTCTGGCCCTCGATTCTGGAACCAGATTGAATTCGGGACTCCGGAAGGCCGTCTGTTCGCCAGTTCCTCCTGGTGGCGATTCCCGGAAAGCGATTGCTCTCAAAGGCTTGGATGAGGAGATCGCTCTGGAACTCGTGAAGGCCGTGCGCTTTCGTCGGCCTCCCTTGGGCAGGCCCTCTGAAACCGAGGCTGGGGGCCATTCGCTTGTGCTTCGGGAGCCGGGACCTCTGGTTTTGGAACCAAACCTGGATTCGAGGCTCCGGAGGCCGATTTGCTCGGCCAGTTCCTCCTGGCCTTATACCAGGATAGGGGTTCAGCTCAAAGCATGCTCGCAGGCTGTCCTCTGACTCGGGGTTCAAAACCGTTCTCCTTCGTCGCGGTTGACTTGGGAGAGAGCGCCGGGGAAGGCTGGGAGAATCCATGTGCGGGGGATGCCGCGGAGAGCGGTGGCCAGCTCCTTCCTCCGTCCCCGAGGAATCTGCAGGTATCAAAGGCAGGTCCCGTCCTGGGTCCTGGGCTTTTATACATTCGGACTCCACCCTTCATTAAACATTCATGGCCATCCAGGGGGTGGGGGTGGGGCGCAGAACGAGAAGGCTCCCTGGCCTCCCGGCCTGGAACAAGAGAGCCAGCCGTCGTGCATTCGGACCCAGGCGGACACTCCACCTGCACACTGGCATCCGTGGGCGAAAACAAATTCCAGGAAAAGGAAAACATTGTGCGATCACCCAGTCCCGCAAAATTCTGCACGACGCAGAAATCTCCGTCGTTGCCTGGCTCACGTTCCAGGGGAAAGCGCCCTGAGAGAAGAAAGTGTGGAAGTTAACGGTCACAAGAGTCTTGGGCTCTGGACTATCTTTTCCTGAATCCGGCCGTGTTACCCCCGATTGCCGCGAGACTCATATACGCATAGAAGAGTTCCAAACATTGATTTCTTTGCACTTTTTTTCAAAGAAAGGGTGTCCCTCAACATCGTCTCGTACAAAAGTGAGAGCTTCCCAATTCTTCTGTGTGAAGATATCGGAAGTACAGCATTCTTGGAGGATGTTGCTTGGAGACACTTCCCTGGACGGCTCCGGGTACCACCACAGCCAACGAGCAAGATTAGGCTGTGGAAGGTGGTTCGGTGGTGCACACCCGCACACACCCATCCACCCACACAAAACACACAGAGACACACCCGTGGGTGGGGAGAGGGGGAGGGAGGGACAGAGCGGGAGGGAGGGACAGAGCTGGAGGCAGGGGACAGCCAGAGAGAGACCGAGAGAGAGAAGAGAGAGAAGAGAGAGAGAGAGAGCGAAGAGAGGAAGAGGAGAGAGACAGCAAAAGAGGGAGAGAGAGTAAAAGAAGAGAGGAGGGGGGGAGAGAGGAGGGAGAGGGGAAATGAGAGAGGACGAGAGGGAGACGGAGAGAGCAAGAGGGGAAATAGGGAGAGTGAGAGGGCGAGGGCGGCGTAACAGCGGCAAACAGCCGCAGTGGAGACGACAGAGTGCCCTGCAGTCAGAATCCACCATCGGGCCGCTTTAGGGTGTGTCGAAATCAATTAGCTTATGCCTCTCAGGCTCGTTGGTGTTTCCCTACGGACGTGCCACCTTCCCTGGGCGAGCGACACCCGGTGTGGCTATTTGCCATAGTGGGAACCGTACCCGCCTGGGAAGATTGTCAGGGCCTGGCGTGAGGGAAAGAAACAGAAAGCGTGTCCTCCGACGTGCCGACAGGTACGCGAACGGGGACTGTGCACACGACCGGGTTTCCCTCGGAGACTGTTGCGAGCCAGAGTCCTCTGGGATGCGACCGTGGGTCGTTCCGGGAAGGAGAGCCTCCGGCCAGAGCCTGGGAAGTCCCCATGCCCAGGTCTGGGACCGGGGTTCACGCTAGCGTTCCCGAGGCCCTGTCCGGAGCACGAATTTCGCCGTGTGGTTGTGGGAAGCTTCCCATCCGTGTGCCTCATTCAATGTTCCGTGGGAGCTGATGACTGTCCCTTCTCTTTCTTCTCCTCTGCCTTTCCATGTTGTGCGCGAGGGTCTTGGGTGAAGACGGTCGAGTTTCTGGGACCCGAGCTTGTGCCAGTGATCACTGCGTGACGTGCTACGGGCAGGAACTTGCAGCGCCTGTTGGCGGCCCTCAGGGCTGGGATGCCACGTCCCGGTCACGCCGTCACAGGAGGAAGAGCGACGGCGTGCCCTGACTCCGGACGCAGACCCCTGCCTTCCCTCCGGTAGCCTGGGTGACCTGCCGGAGGAGAGTGGGGGCCTAGCTGATTGGCCCCGGGTGGGGGTGGACAGTGCGGGGCCCGGGGGGCCGGCTGAGCCGCAGGAGACGGGGGCGGGGGAGCGGGAGCCGCCCGCCTGGCAGACAGGCGACCGCCCGGGTCGCCTGGCGGCGACCGCTGCCTCAGGCTTCAGAGGGAGGACGTCCTCGTCCCTCCGGCTTGACGGGTGGACTGCAGGGCGGGACCCGGCTCCCGGCGGCCTGTCGAGGAGGGCTCTCGTCCCCAGCTACAGGTGGCACACTGGGAGCTGCGCAGCAGTTCAAGCAAGTCCTGAAACTCTCCTCGCTGAGGGGTGGTTCAGGCGCTGGAAGGTCCTCCCTGGGAGCCAGACGCAGAAAAGTTTGTGCCTGTTTCTGAAAGTCTGGGGCCGACAGGAGTTCGTCTAAGTGGCTTGAGCCGGGTGCCGGTCGTGCGCGAGGCTGCTCAAGCGCGGGAGACGGCCTTGCCTGGCTGGTGTCTGCTCCTGCCACGGGGGAGAGTCGCTCGTGGGGGCCGCTGTGGGTCCGCGGCCCATTCCCGGGTTGCATGGTCACCAACCTCCTGGGGCCCCGGGCCCGCTCCGCCTTCGCCCGGGGTGGGATGTGCCTTGAGGAGCCACACCGTGCCCAGGGGGCCAAGACGACCCAGGAAGGGCCGCTGCGGAGATCTGGCCGCCGCTGGAGGAAGGGGAGGCGGGAAGAGCGGGGGCGCCTTGGTGCAGCTCGCCTGTCGGACCCGGTGTCTGACGGGGGCCTGGTGCCGGGGAAGTCGAGGGCCCACGCCTGCTCCGGCCTGGATGTCTGGCCCTTCGATTCTGGAACCAGATTTGAATTCGGGACTCCGGAAGGCCCGTCCTGTTTCGCCAGTTCCTCCCTGGTGGCGATTCCCGGAAAGCGATTGCTCTCAAAGGCTTGGATGAGGAGATCGCTCTGGGAACTCGTGAAGGCCGTGCGCTTTCGTCGGCCTCCCTTGGGCAGGCCCTCCTGAACCCGAGGCTGGGGGGCCATTCGCTTGTGCTTCGGGAGCCGGGACCTCTGGTTTTGGAACCAAACCTGGATTCGAGGCTCCGGAAGGCCGATTTGCTCGGCCAGTTCCTCCCTGGCGCTTATACCAGGATAGGGGTTCAGCTCAAAGCATGCTCGAGGCTGTCCCTCTGACTCGGGGTCAAAACCGTTCTCCTTCGTCGCGTTTGACTTGGGAGAGAGCGCCGGGGAAGGCTGGGAGAATCCATGTGCGGGGGATGCCGCGGAGAGCGGTGGCAGCTCCTTCCCTCCGTCCCCGTTGGAACTCTGCAGGTATCATCGGCATGTCCCGTCGTGGGTCCGTGGGCTTTATACATTCGGACTCCACCCTTCATTAAACATTCCTGGCCATCCGGGGGGTGGGGGTGGGGCGCAGAACGAGAAGGCTCCTGGCCTCCCGGCCTGGAACAAGAGAGCCAGCCGTCGTGCATTCGGACCCAGGCGGACACTCCACCTGCACACTGGGCATCCGTGGGCGAAAACAAATTCCAGGAAAAGGAAAACTTGTGCGATCACCCAGTCCCGCAAAATTCTGCACGACGCAGAAATCTCCGTCGTTGCTGGCTCACGTTCCAGGGGGAAAGCGCCCTGAGAGAAGAAAGTGTGGAAGTTAACGGTCACAAGAGTCTTGGGCTCTGGACTATCTTTTCCTGAATCCGGCCGTGTACCCCGATTGCCGCGGAGAGAGCAAGAGGGGAAATAGGGAGAGTGATAGGGCGAGGGCGGCGTAACAGCGGCAAAACAGCCGCAGTGGAGACGACATAGTGCCCTGCAGTCATAATCCACCATCCGGGCCTCTTTAGGGTGTGTCGAAAATCAATTAGCTTATGCCTCTCAGGCTCCGTTGGTGTTTCCCTACGGACGTCACCTCTGGGCGAGCGACGGTGCATTTCCTAGTGGGACGTCGCGGGAAGTGCAGGGCCTGGGTGGAAGACGAGCGGTCTCGGTGCGACGTGCGACGGGAGGAAGCCGGGCCGAGATGTGCAGCCAGTCTGGACGGGGTTACGTGCGTTCCGAGGGCCTTTCCCGGAGACCGAATTCCCGATGGGTTGGGCAGGTTCCCTCGTGGCCTCATTCATGTCCGTGGATGAACTGTCCCTTCTGTGATTCTCCCTCTGCCTTTCCATGTTCGTGGGAGGTCTGGAAGACGGTCGAGTTTCAGGGACCCGGCTTGTGCCAGTGATCACTGCGTGACGTGAACCGGGCAGGAACTTGCAGCGCCTGTTGGCGGCTCCTCAGGGCTGGGATGCCACGTCCCGGTCACGCCGTCACGGAGGAGCAGGACGGCGTGCCCTGACTCCGGACGCGAGACCCCTGCCTTCCCTCCCGGTGCCCGGTGCCCCTTGCCAGAATGGAAGAATGGGGCGTGCCTCCCTTAAAACCTCGTGACCTGCCCTGGCGGTTTGAGTGTGTGCACGTTCTAGGGGGCCCCGGGAGGAGCCGATGCGCTGGCAGGAGGTCCCGTGTGTGGGGGACGACCGTGATTTGCCGCCCCCGGG
>JAKFHU010001939.1:0-36235 GCA_023783475.1 Daubentonia madagascariensis | reverse complement strand
AATGTTTAAGCAAATTCACAATGCAAAGATGTGGAAACAAGCCAAGTACCTAGAATACATGAGCAATTATAAATGTGGTATATGTATACCATAGAGTATTACTCAGCAATAAAATCAACAGTGAATTAACACATCTGGTATTATCCTGGATGGAGTTAGAGCCCATTCTTTGAAACAAAGTATTACAAGAATGGAAAAACAAGCACCACTGGTACTCACCATCAAATTGGTACTAACTGATCAATACTTATGTGCACACATGGAAATAATATTCATCAGGGGTTGGGTAGGTGGGAGGGGGGTGGAGTTGATGGGATAACTCGCACTTCATGGGTGTGGGGTGCACTGTCTGGGGGATGTTTACGATTATAGCTTTGATATGGGCAGTGCATAGGCAATATATGTAACCAAAGTGTTTGTACCCCCATAGCATTCTCAAATAAAAAAAGAATAGCCTTTCCAACAATGGAGTTAAAACTTTCATATTAAATTAAAATTTGACATTAACTCCAATGGGTCTCAGAGTGAGAAAAAAGGTGCATACAAAAGTAGAGAGAGGTAGAAACAAAGGAAAAGGGAGAACAGTGTAAAAAGATGCAGAAAAGTCAGACAAAAGAGAGGGGGAGAGAGAGAGAGAAAAAATGGGACACAGACACAGACATACATCCTCTGAGAAAAAAGACATGTAAAGAAATAAAGAGGAGAATGAGGGAGAAGGAGGCAAGAGACAGAAAGGTAGAAACAAAGAAACACACAGTCTAAGAAAGGAAAAGAGAGAACTGTAGTCAGATTGATAGAAAGAATCAAAAGAGGAAGAAATAAATAGAAAAAGAGTGGAGAAAGAGAAATAAGAATAGTAAATGGAAGGGACTTACAGAGGGAAGAAGAGAAGAAGGAAGAAAGAAAGGGAGGGAAAGAGAGAGAGAAATAGAGAAGGCGAGGGGAGGAGAGAGGAACAGAGGGAGAAGTGAGAATAGGAGAGGAGAGAAGAAGAGAAACAGGTAAGAGGGAAAGAGAAAGCAGTGATAAAGACTCTTTCAAATATAATATATGCTGCTCGTAGCAAAATCAGAAAATTTAGATAATTGCTATTATGAAGAAAAGGTATTATGTATAGGAGCTGTGTTTTCTCCATCCCTTGTCAATTTTCACTATGGCAAATACAGTTAACATTGGGTGCTAATTAACTACTTTTTGAGAGTCACACACTGGCAACAGTGAATGAATCTACATAAATACTGTAAACCTGAAGAATATCTGCCTCAGTACTTGTACTTATTTGCAACTTATTTACTATGGACCAGATTAATTGCAATAACTATGCTATAGTTGGGAAAAGGTATTCAGAAACTTGGGAAGAATCAATAATTCAGGGCCAAGAGAGAATGAAAGAGCAGTCTACTAAAATTATTATATTGAAGCTTAGTACTCTGAATACAGATGTAGCTCATCCTTTATCTTATTTTAATTTTTTAATTAATTGACTTAATTGTACAGATTTATGGGTACAGTATAATATTTTGATATATGTGTACAATTTGTAACAATGAAATCAAGGTAATTAGCAAATCTATCACCTCACGCATTTATCATTTATTTCTGTTCTGACTACTCAAAATCCTCTCCTCTAGGTATATGAAAATGTACAATAAATTATTTTTAACTATAGTCACCCTATAATGCTATAGAACATTAGAACTCATTGCTCCTATCTGGCTGTAACTTTGTATCCATTAAACAACCTCTCCCTATATCCATCTTCCCCTTACCCTTCCCTGTATTTAACAACCACAATTCTATACTCTACTTCTGTGGGAACAAATGCTAGCAAGGATGTGGGGAAAAAAGAACTCTTATACACTGTTGGTGGAAAGGTAAACTAGTATGGCCATTATGGAAAACAGTATGAAGTTTCCTCAAAAACTAAAAATAGAACTACCATTTTATACAACAATTCCACTATTGGGCCTATATCCAAAGGAAAGGAAATTAGTATGTTAAGGAGAAATTTACACTTCCATGTTTATTGAATTGCCATTCACAATAGCCAAGATATGGAATCAACCTAACTGTCTTTCAGCAGATGAATAGATGATAAAGAAAAAGTGGTATGTATATACATGATGCAATACTATTCAGCCATAAAAGGATTGAAATCCTGTCATTTGCAGCAACATAGATGAGCCTGGAGGACATTATGTTAAGTGAAATAAACCAGGCACTTAAAGATAAATACTACATGTTCTCGCTCCTATGTAGAAGTATACTTTCTCTTTTTAAGAGTGAGCATTGGTGCTCAGCAGGAGAGATTAAAGGTGTAATGAATCCTCATTATCAATTCCTTTGCAAATATTTCCAGAACATTTAAGCTTCTGGTTCTTATGGGATATACACTTTATCAATGGACCCTGGTCACAGAGTCTAAAGAAGAGTCACAAGTCTGGTTTGGTGGCAACTCTTGCTGTGAGGTCTCTTGGTAGCTTCATACCTGTTTTAGGTGCTAAGGAAGAAAACAGGGTATCAATCCCCCTACTCCAATAGCAATGACTATAGCAGTAGTTGGAAAGGAAGCTCAGTTTCCTGGTGCTTCAGGATAAAGTAATGCTATGGGTTTCTTACTAGGTGATATCAAGTACAAATGGCTGATATGAACAATGAATGATAGACTTCACTAACAGTTCTGAATGTTCCCTTATATTAAATTGTATAGAGAGGAACTTCTAGGTGCCTCAGCAGTCTATTATTTGGAGCTTGTCTGTTATATCTACTCCTATAGGTACAAGCTTAGGTGGAGTTGAAGTTGGTAGCTGCTGCAATAAAACCTGATCTCCAAAATTATCTATCATTTCAGAATTCTCCAAAGGTTGTGTCATGGTTCAGGCCACAGCTGGACTTTGAAGTGCTGCCCCAGTTTTTGGGCTCCTGGCTTGGAGGAATGGCAAGCCCGGCCTGCAGGACGGAGAGAGATGACAGACACCAGCCAGTACATGTAAAGAATTTATATGCGAGTAAAGTCTAAGGGTACAAAGCAAAAGTACATTTCCTAAGGGGAAATGGGTCTGTCTCCGTGAGTGGAGAAGACCCTGCCTACTTCTATGTTTTTCTTTTTATGTGCCTTATATTTAGGTAAAGTTTAGTTATAATTAGGACTGAATTCCTTTCTATGTTTGGACACTACTTAAAGATTATGTTATAGGTACTTTGGGAAAAGTTTCATTTCCATTCTTTGACTGGTGATCAGTGTTCCATGGCCTAATTTCCCATTTTTTAAGACCGAAATAACTGTTTCCCCTGGTTGTTTTTCTGGAACTATTTTCCTCCTTATTGTTTTTCTATAACTGCTTTCTCCCCTCTGTTTTTCTGATTTCCATTACCTCTCACTCCTTTTTCTGTCCCTAGCAGTTAGATTTGTAGGCAGGATCTAGCTATTTACTATTCCACTGAGAGTACAGATATTTTTGGTCTCTGTTAAGAACCTCAGGGTAGATGAGGATAAGGTGTAGATTTGACATGATAGGTCTGTAGCATTTTTCTTAGAGCCACTACACATGACCCATATGGGCCACTTCTGTGAGAAGTGGCCATATCTACTATAATAAAGGCATAGCTACTAAACCTAAGTTAGCCTATTTTCTTCTATTAGTAGGTCATGAATGGCCGCTTTTACTGGAATCAGCTTATCATCCAGCCTTACCTTGGAAGTGCTTCATTCCAGGTTATTGGAAATGCTGCTGAGTATATATGACTTGAGAACTAGCTGTGCCTTTAGATTTCATTAGCTTGGTGAGCTGCAAGGTACAACAATCTGAGACAGTTTGTCTCTTAAGTCTGATGTGAGATGCTCATAAAAGTAGGTCAAAGAACAGCATCTTTCCATGACACCTCCTTGGTAAGATTAAATGTGTTTCACACAACCAGACAGCCCCCTAATCTGGTGAAGGTTGAAACTGGTAGCATTCATTGGCTATGGGTTTTCCAGTAGGGTTATCACAAATGCTATGAAAGGCTTTGAGAAAGCTTGTTCTCTTTTAAATATAGCTACTTTGCAACATACTTACTCTGAATTTCTACCAAACTGCTTCCAGAGTGGGTATTGGAATGGCGTAGAAGCTATGAAGTCTGTAGAAGGTGGGACCAAAAACCACAGACCTAAAAGGTCTGCCTTTTTCTTTTCTAATTGCTTATGGATGCTTCTGAGAACCTTCTTCTGAGACATGTTCCTTCGGTGGCTTTACTAGTGAGCAGCCATTAGCTATGAGCCCCAGGATTTGGAGCTATGTTGGGTAAGGTAGTCTACAAAAAATGGTCAGAAACAGAAAAACCCAGAGGTGGTATTCAAGCCAAGTTTTAAAGAGATAAGAGGCCCAATCCTGGAAAGCAGCAATTCAGTCATTTAATTTAAAAGACATGAACTTGTGAAAATGGGGGATGGTCAAACAGCTAGCAATTAGGATGAACTGGAATTGAATTAAAGCCAACGGAGTGAGATGCCTGTAGCCGTCTTATATGGTTACCAAATGCTGAGCACAAACAGGAGGATTTGGTCAGTCTGGTTTAAAGGTGTTAAACTGGGTCAGATTAAACTTCGTTTTCTGTGACTTTTTAAATTTCAAAATATAAAGAGGGTATAAATGTTTTAGGTTACATGGATTGCTTTTGTAATCTTTGAGTCCTGGCTATATGTGTGGCAATCACCCAAATAGTGTTCTTTGTATGCATTAGGTAAGTTTTTGACCCTCCCATCCTACCCCATCTTTCCTTGTTGATTTTATTTTATTTTTTATCAAATATTTTTTATTTTATTGTTTTAATACAAAAAATATTTTTTTTATTCCAGAATATTATGGGGTACAAATGTTGAGATTACATGTATTAGCTGTGTGCTGAACGAGTCATACCTACAAACGTGCTCATCCCCTGCCAGTACGTACCACACCCATTAGGTGTGAATTTACCACCCCCTTATCTCCCCTCCCTCCTGCACAACACCCAATGATTTTTACTTGCATATGCACACATAAATGTTGGTGAATCAGTACCAATGATTGATCAAAGAGTGTTGATCAATGAGCACATGTGGTGGTTGTTTCTCCATTCTTGAGATACTTCACTTAAAAGAATGGGCTCCAGCACCATCAATAATAATACAACAGGTGTTAATTCACCATTCTTTTTTGTGGTTGAGTAGTACTCCATGGTATATATATACCACATTTTATTAATCCACTCATGTATTGATGGGCACTTGGGTGGTTTCCACATCTTTGTGGTAGTGAATTGTGTTGCTATAAACATTTGAGAGCAAGATGTCTTTATTATAGGATGAGTTATTTTCCATGGGGTAGATACACAGTAGTGGGATTGCTGGATCAAACTGTAGTTTTACTTTTAATTCTTTGAAGTATCTCCATATTAATTTACATAGAGGTTATACTAGTTTCCAGTCCCACAAGAATGTAAGAGTGTTTCTATCTCTCCACATCCACACCAACATTTGTTGTTTTGGGACTTTTTGATAAAAGCCATTCTCACTGGAGGTAAAAGATATCTCATTGTGGTTTTGATTTGCATTTCCCTGATGATTAGAGATGTTGAGCATTTTTTCATATGTTTCCTACCCATTATCCTATCTTCTTTTGAAAAGTTTCTGTTCATGACCCTTGACCATTTTTCAGTGGGGTTGTTTAATTTTTTCTTACTGATTTTCCTGAGTGCTACATAGATTTTTGTTATCAGCCCTTTACCACATGTATACCTTGCAAACATTTTCTCCCATTCTATAAGTGGTCTATTTGCTCTAGTAATAGTTTCTTTGGCTGTACAGAAGCTTTTTAATTTGATCAGGTCCCATTTGTTTATTTTTGTTGTTGCTGTGCTTGCTTTTGGGTTCTTCTACATAAATTCTTTGCCTAGGACGATGTCAATAAGAGGTTTCCAAACATTCTCTTAAAGAATTCATATGGTTTCATGTCTTGGTTTAAGTCTGTTATCCATTGTGAGTTGAATTTTGTGAGAAGTGAGAGAGGTGTGGATCTAGTTTCAGTTTTCCACATGTGGCTATCCAATTTTCCCAAAACCATTTATTGAACAGGGATTTTTTTTCCCCAGTGTATGTTTTTGTCTGCTTTGCCAAAAATAAGATGACTGTATGACAATGGTTTTATGTCTGTGTTGTCAGTCCTGTTCCATTGGTCTACATCTTTGTTCTTGTGACAGTACCATGGAGTTTTGGTTACATAGCCTTGTTGTATAGCTTGAAATCTGGTAGATTGATGCCTCCCAATTTGTTCTTTTTGCTTAAGGTTGCTTTGGCTATACAGGGTCTTCTCTTGTTCCACACAAAGTGCAGAATTATTTTTTCTACATCTGTGAAAAATGCTGTTGGTATTTTGATAGGGATTGCATTGAATCTGCAGATCACTTTGGGTAGTATAGACACTTTAACAATGTTGATTCTGCCAACCCATGAGCTTGGAATAGTTTTCTATCTGTTTGCATCCACTGCTATTTCCTCCTTCAGTATTTTGCAGTTCTGCCTGTAGAGATCCTTTACCTCCTTAGTTAAATATATTCCTTGGTATTTTATTTTATTTGTTGCTATTGTGAAAGGTATTGAGTCTTTGATTTGTTTCTCAGTTTGACTGTTGCTGCTGTATATGAATGCTACTGATTGGTGTGTGTTGATTTTGTATTCTGAGACTTTGCTGAACTTATTTATCAATTCCAGTGATATCATGGTGGAGTCTTTGGGGTTTTCTAGATTTAAGGTCATATCATCTTCAAAGAGTGCTATTTGGACCTCTTCAGGTCCAGTATGGATGCCCTTGATTTTATTCTCTGTCTGATTGCTCTGGCTGGGACTTCCAGCACTATGTTCTTTGTAAATTCTGGATATTACCCTTTATCAGATGTGTAGATGGTGAATACTTTCTCACATTCTGTAGGTTGCCTATTAGCTCTGTTGATTGTTTTCTTAGCTGTGCAGAAGCTGTTTAGTTTAATCAAATCCCATTTACTAATTTCTGTTGTTGCATGATTGCTATTGGGATCTTTTCCTTAAATTCTTTGCCTAGTCTGATATCTAGAAGAGGTTGTCGTGTATTTGCATTTAGAATTCTTATGGTTTCATGCCTTAAATTTAAGTCTTTTATTCTTCTTGAATTAAGTTTTGTGAGTGGTGAGATGTAGGGGTCCAGTTTCATTTTTGCATGTGGCTACCCAATTTTCCCAGTCCCATTTTTGAATAGGGCCTCTTATCCCCAGTGTATATTTTTTTCTTCTTTGTCAAAGATCAGTTGGTTATAGGTAGATTGTTTTATATCTGGGTTCTCTGTTCTGTTCTATCGATCTATGCCTCAATTCTTGTACCAATACCATGGTGTTTTGGTTACTATACCCTTGTAGTATGTTTGAAGTCTGGTAATGTGATGCATCCAGAGTTGTTGTTTTTGTTTAAGATTGTTTTGCCTATTCAGGCTCTTTTCTAGTTTCAAATGAAAATAAAATTATTTTTTCTAGATCTGTGAAGTATGACATTGGCAATTTGATGGGGATTTCATTGAATTGGTAAATCACTTTGGGTCAGATGGACATTTTAACAATGTTGATTCTACTGATCCATGAGCATGATATGTTTTTCCATTTGTTTGTATCCTCTGTGATTTCTTTCCTAAGAGTTTTGTAGCTCTTTTTGTAGAGATTGCTCATTTCCTTTGTTAAGTATACTCCTGGGTATCTTTTTCTTTGTAGTTATTGTGAATGGTGTTGAATCTTTGATTTGACTCTCAGCTTGTTTTTTACTGGTATATAGAAATGCTACTGATTTATGTACATTGATTTTGTATCCTGAGACTTTGCTGAATTTATTTATCAATTCAGAGACTCTTGGTAGAATCTTTGGGGTTTTCAAAATACAAGATCATATCATCAGCAAGGAGTGATAGTTTGAACTTTTCTTTGTGGATTTGGATACTGTTTATTTCTTTCTCTTGCCAGAGTCCTCTGGCTAGTACTTCCAGCACTATGTTAAATAAAAGTGGTGAAAGTGGGTATCCTTGTCTTATTCCAATTCATAGGGGGAATGCTTTCAATTTTTTCCCATTCAGTATGATGTTGGCTGTGGGTTTGTCATGTATGGTTTTTATAATTTTGAGTTATGTTCCTTCTATTCCTAGTTTGTTGAGGGTTCTTATCATGAAAGTGTGTGGATTTTGTTTAATGCTTTTTCTGCATCTATTGAGATGATCATAGAGTATTTGTTTTCACTTCTGCTTATGTGGTGAATGATATTTATTGATTTATAGATTTTGAACCATCCTTATATCCCTGGGATGAAGACCACTTCGTCCTTGTGGGTTATTTTTTGATGTGTTGTTGAATTAAATTTGCTAGTATTTTACTGTGGATTTTTGCATCTAAATTCATAAGGGATATTGGTCTGTAGTTTCCTTTATATTTTGTCCTTTCCTAGATTTGGTATCAAGGCGATACTGGCTTTGTGAAATGACTTGGGGAGGATTTCATTCTTCTCAATATTATGGAATAATTTCTGTATTACGAATATAAGGACATCTTTGTAGGTCTGATAGAATTTGGCTGTGAATCCACCTGGGCCAGGGCTTTTTATTTTGGTTTGGGAGGCTTTTTTTTTACTGTTTTGATGTCACTGATTTTTATTGATTTGTTCAGAAGTTCTATTTCTTCCTGGTTGAGTCTTGGGAGTTTGTCTGTTTCCAGGATCTTGTCCATTTCCTCTGTGTTCTCTAGTGTATACACATAGAGATTTACATAGTATTCATGGACGATGTTTTGTGTTTCTGTGATATCATTTGCCATGTCAACTTTTTCATTTCTGATTGCCCTTCTCTTGGTCCTTTCTCTCCTGTTTTTGGTTATTCTAGCAAGAAGTCTGTCAATTTTCTTTATCTTCCCAAAGAACCAAGTTTTTGTTTTGTTAACCCTTTGTACTGTTTTATTGTTTTGCAATTAATTTTGTTCTGCTCTACCCTTCCTTATTTCTTTTCTTCTGTTTGCTTTGGGTTTGTTTTGTTCTTCCTTTTCTAGTTCCTTGAAGTGTGACAGTAGGCTGTTAATTTGTGATCTTTGTTTCTATTTGATGTAGGCTGTTAAAGCTATGAATTTTTCCCTGAGGAAAGCTTTTGCTGTGTCCCATAGATTTTGATACCTTGTGTCCCCTTTGTTGTTCAGTTCAAAGCCTTTTATGATTTTCATCATAATTGCATTCTTGACCCAAAAATTGTACAGCTACAAGTTGTACAATTTCCATTACTTTGTGTAGGTTTGTTTCTCTTGTGACTCATTTCTAGTTTTATTGTGCTGTGGTCTGAGAAGGTACATGGTATGATTCCAATTTTTTGAATTAGTTGAGACCTGTCTTGTGGTCTAAGATATGATTAATCTTGGAGAATATCCCTTGTGATGCTGAGAAGAATATGTATTCTGTAGTTTTCGGGCATAATATTTTGTAAATATTAGTTCCATTTGATTTAGAGTTTGGTTTCATTCCATTGTTTCTTTATTTATTTTCTGCTTTGATGATTTGTTGAGCTCTGACAGTGTGGTTTTGAGGTCCCCATTAATTATGGTGGTGGTTTTTACTTCTTTGCTTAGGTCTAGTAAAATTTGCTTTATGTATCTGGGAGATCCTCTATTGGGTGCATACATATTTAAGATTGTTATGTATTTTTGGTGAATTGTTCCCTTTACCATTCTATAATGACTCTTCTTGCTTTTATTTACCTTTATTGGTATATTATCTATTTTATCTGATATGAGAATGCCTACACCTGCTCTTTTTGATTTCCGTTCATGTGGAATATTTTTTCCATCCTTTCATGTTGAGTCTGTGTGCAACCTTGTGGTTTAGATGTGTTTCTTTGAGACAGCTGATAGTTGTGTTGTATTTTTTTCATCTATTCAGTCAACCAATGTATTTTGAGAAGAGCATTCAGTCTGTTGAAGTTAATTGATAGCATTGCTATATGGGAGGTTGGTCTGCTCATTCTGTTGGGTAGCCTGATATAGCTTGAATTGAACTCTTGTTTTATTGTTTTATACTGGTTGTGAGTTTTCGATTTCTTTAGGTGATTTTAAACTAGTGGGAATCTGTTGTGCTAGTTTATACATAATGCTGCTTTGAGAATTTCATGCATGGCAAATTCCCTCAGTGTTTGCTTGTCTGGAAAATACTGAATTTCTCAACTGATTGTGAAACTTACTTTTGTAGGATACAAAACTCTAGTCTGGCAGTCATTCTGTTAAGTTGATGGAAGTTGGGGCCCCAATTCTTCTGCCTTGTAAGATTTCCACTGATAATTCTGCAATTAGCTTGATGGGTTTTCCTTTGTAGGTTATTTGTTGCTTTCATCTAGCTCCTTGCAGAATTTTCTCCTTCATTTTGACTTTGGCCAGGTTTATTACTATGTGTCTCAGAGATGACATATCTGCTATGAATCCTCCTGATGTTTGATGTCTATTTTTTGTCTGTGTGTCTGAATTTCTGGTGATACCAGGGAAGTTTTCCTCAATAATTTCCTCAAATAGGTTTTCCATGATTTTAGCTCTTTCTTGTTCTCCCTCAGGGTACCTATAATTTGAATGCTAGTTTGCTTCACATAGTCCCAATCTCAATCTCAATGATTGTTTGGACTTTTTTATAATTGTCTTTCCCTCTTTGAATGACTGGGTTATCTCCAGAGCCTTGTCTTCAAGCTCCAAGATTATTTCTTCTACTTGGTTTAACCTGTTGCTAAAGAGTTCCCCTGTATTTTGAAATTCCCTAAATGACTATTTCACTTCTTTAAGTTCTATTTTATAATTTCTTATGTTGTCTAGCTCTCTAATGATTTTTCATTTTTGTCTTTTATTTACTGAAAAAATTTTTGGCTTATTTTTGTTGGTTTTCAACATTCTCTTCAATTCAGTTCATCTTATTTGCCATCCATATTCTGAATTCCATTTCTGTCATTTTAGGAATTTCCTTGTGTGGAGTCCACCACTTAGCTCCACTGTGTTCCCTTGGGGGTGTCAACCTATTTTGTTTTTTCATGTTGCCAGGCTTCTTTTGCTGGTTTCTTCTCATCTGGCTCCTCTTTTCTCAGATCTGAGTTAATAAGATTGCAGGGCACCTGCTCTCCTTTGCTGGGGACTCTCTAGAACCCAGTCCAGGGGTGATGGCTTTTCAGGGATGGGGGTCCTGAGTGAAGTATTGGACCTCAGGGAAGTTCTGCTAGCCCATTGGTAGTGGTAGATCTCAATGGTGGGGTCTTGATGTCCAGTCACAACTCTAGAACCTCTATGGTGGAGTCGAAAGCCTGGTAGGGTCCTGGATCTACAGGGGCAGAGCCTTGGACTTGGGCACTGTGAGAGCTTCAGAGCTGGCTCTGGGGATTGTGGGGGGCAGAACCACCCATATGGGGGGCTGTTCCACCAGCATGGGGACAGCTGATGCCCAGTCACACAGGCAGGATTTTTTCTCAGCAGCCCAGATTCCACATAGGCAGCCTGGAGCTGCTTGTCAGTCAAGGTTCTCCCCTTAACCTAAGACCTTCTGAGGTAATTTCCCCTGGCTTCCCAAATGGTACCTGTGGTGCCTGGGGTTGCTCATCTTATTAGTTTCCATGCTGGGAAAGAGGCATGCTTGGCCCCCAGTCACAGGGCACAACATGGGGAGCATCTGCTCCCTCCCCAGACTGGCAGGGGTCATGCAACGGCTACTGCTGGAAGGCTGCATCTGTACTGAACCTGGCTCTTTGCACCAAAGTGGTCCGGATGGCATCAGTTGCAGAAACCCAGGATTGGGAGGCACCAGTTGTCTGGTGCACATGTTCTCCTGTAGACTGTCTAGGCATAGACTCTGAGCAGCTCCCCATTCAGTACATACATCTGCAGTGGAAAAAGGAGACTTCTCATAGATTGAGCTGCCTGTAACTTTTATTTCTCTCCTAAAAAGTGGTGTCCTCTAGGGTTGCTTCTTTCATGCTATCTTCACCTCTTCCCAATAGTGTGAGTTGTATTCAGACCCCCAGCTTAATCTCCATGATGGTGGGTGAGTAAGAGTCAGCCACGCTCTGCTTGGTTGAGTTGGTAGATGATATAACGAGCTATATAATTGTTCTCCTGGTCAGTGGTTTATGCTTGCAGGAAAGAGTGAACTACAGAGTTATTCTTTTGTGCCTGTAATAAGCTCTAGTCCCTCAAGGGGAGCACTTGAATGCCTCAGGCTTTCGGAGGGGACCTGTAGCTCCCAGGGGTTTGCTTGTTCTCACCTCAGCAGAGGTGGGTGGAGGAGTGAGGCTGGGCATGGTTAGGTTGGGTGAGCTTGGGGGGCTTTGCAAAGCCTCAGCAGGGCTCCAAGATTGTTTACCCAGCCACTAGGGAAAACTGCTGGGGAAATGGTCAATGCAAGCTCTCCAATCCGTGAAGGCTTCTCATGAGGAAGGGGCCACAATCCCTCAACTGGTTGTCAGGAGTGAACTCTGCCCCTCTCATGTTATCCTTGCCCTCTGGTGTCTGGTTGCGAGCAGGCACCTGAACTCATCACACTCTTTTACTCTGACACCATGGGCTGGGATCCTCCCTGCCCAGGAACCCTCTCTAGTCTGAAAGCATGGCTTTGCGCCTCAGCAGGGCTCCAAGGTCGTTTTCCCAGCTGCTGGGGAAAGCTGCTGGGAGGAGAGTCAAGAAAGGTCCTTCAAGCTGGGAAAGCTGCTTGTGAGGAAGGGGCCAGCTGCAATTCCCTGACTGGCTGTCAGAAGTGACCTGTACCCCTCTTGTTTTACCCCTGCCCTCTGGTGTCTGGCTGCAAATGGGTGCCTGAATGTGCCACACTCTGTTGCTATATGACTGAGAGCTGGGATCTTCCTTGTCAAAAGACCCACCCTAGGCCAACAGTTCAGCTTTCCTGCCAGGGGACAGTCACTCCCCAAGATTGCCATGTCTCAGACACCCACAGTATTCACCCATCAGTTCTGCTTATGTTGGCTCCCTTGCATCATGAGTACAGCTCCCAAATCTTCCCCCTGTGTCCCCTAGAAACCCACTCAACTCCTGGTGGCACAGGAACTGACCTGTGTGTCTGACCTACTGGCGTGCATCTCCAGGAAATGCTGGCAGGCAGGGAGCTCCCAAATCTGGCACTCCAGATCCACTGCAGGTCCTCAAGAGGAAAGGTGTGGGCCTCATTGTGGAAACCTCAGACTGGAGGAAGTACCATCTGCAGAGAGGCAGCTGCTCACTAAATTCTTGGCTCAATTGCTCTCCTAGTTGCAGTGGGCTGGGGAGGGGTAGGGGAGGATAAGAATCTGAATGGAAGAAAGCCAGCTTTCCATCCTCTTGGGTCACCCTCTTTTGAGGGGAACCCAGCACAGTATGTCCAAGCTCTGGGATAATGCAAGTTCTCCCCACAATTCTGTGGTTGCCACAGTGCTTGGGCTTGTGGGGGTAGAAATGTTTCCAAGTAAGTTGGTAGCCCGCTGATCACCTAAGGAGTTTGGGAAAGAGAAAGTGATCCCTCCTTACCCCTTCACTGGGCTCCAAGACTCTCTGGGTATGATTCTCACTAATATCTTTTTTCCCTTTTTCCTTTTCCTTCTCTGCTTTGCAGTTTACCTCCATGAGGTCCCCAGCAGGCTCTGGTACTTCCTCCTGTGACCTCCACATGAGCTGTGTACTTTCTCCCCTCTCCTTTATCTGGAACCCTTTCTTTACTCTGGGACAGTCCAGTAAGTGATGTCTCTAGTCAACCATCTTGCCTAGAACTACAGATTACATTTCTATAGCATACCTTTAGTGAAAATATAAGAAAAAGTAATGGCAGGCATATATACTAGTTAAGACACAAATAGTAATATCTGATTTTTTCACTGGAGCACAATTTTCAGCAGTCTCCTTGGGTTGTATTTTCAAATAGAATTAAAATATTTTCTAAAAAGAAAGTGATTTTAAAAGTTTGCATGGCTTCTAACTAAAAGAGTTCATTACTCTCCCTATACATAGATAGTAAGAACATTTTTTAAAAAATCTTACTTTTTAATGTGGTCTAGAATCTCTTGTTGTATATTTATTTGAGTTAATTTTCTAATATTTATGGAAGAAGTGAGAATGAAGAATTGATGAATTCCTTTTCAGGACTTATAACAATGATGGTTTTGATCTCCACTGAAAGCCTCAACTTTGACATTTTGTGAGCATTATGTAAAAATTTCAAATTGTTTCATCTAGCAGGGATCTCAAACTACCACAGAATCAAATATATCTCGATCATCACTTGAAGACCCTTGAATGGAAACAGGTTAGCAATGCAGTATAGAATTTCTGCATTGGTTTAAATAATGAGGAAGATGAAATCAGTTGAACACATTGCTTCTTTCTCACTATGGAACTACTGATGGTGTTGTCTTTCCATGATGGTTTCCACAAATCAATATTTCATTCATGGGGATATAGTAGAAAGAAGAAAGCATTAAGAAGTATGCTATGAGAAGGAGAACCTTGGACATTCATTTGTTTATTCAGAATATAATTATTAAATGAATGTCTTCTATATGCCAGACACAGAAAATGAAGTATACAATTACATAATCTTTGATGTAAAACATCTCAGTACCTAACAGGGTTCAGAAAATTAGTGCACAAAAATAAAAGTAGTGTGATTACAAAATATGTACAGGACTGATACAATCCACTGAATACTTGTTCTCATCAAAGGAGGAGTATGGGGAAATTACAAATTTATTCCTGAGTTGCTGCTGTTGGTCAAATCATTTTTGGAATAATTTTGGAAGTTCCTTCAGAATTTTTGGGACACTCTTGTGAACATTTTCAATGGGGTAAATTAATAGTTTTGGAATGTAAATACGATTTTTGGAAACAGTAAAAATATGTGTGGAGGAAAGATAGTGAAACAAAGGGAGTTAGGAGATGGAAAAGGTACCAGGAGAATGATAATGGGCAAGTGGTTTGGGTGTTTAAACTCAAAAAATAGATTCTGGCAATATTTGTGAGAAAATTTTAATATGCTTGGCTCTCTAACAAAACTATATAATGGATTATTAAACAAATGATTTGTAAACACTTAGAAAGCAGGGTACTGGTAACTAATAGGATAAATCAGTTTTGTAAATAGTGAGTTCATTGGGCTAAACTCATGACCCTTTCTAATAGCACTACTAGACTGGCTGAATTAGAGTAATGGTACAAGTGAAAAGCAAAGATAATTAACGTTTATTAAACACCTATTAAATATCTGATACTGTGCTGTGCACTTTACATGCTTTATATCATTTAATCCTCACTGACATCATACAAAATAGGTATCTCATTTCTATATTACTGATAAAGAAACTTAAAGCTCAGTGAATTTAAATAATATGATATACAATTAATGAGCCTTCAATTGAACTCAAGTTTGTCTTACCACAAATTAAAATACATTTATTTTAAAAATTATGTAATATTTCAAACATACAGAAATGTGATTAGTATTAATATAACTGACACCCATGTAAGCACTGTCAAAATTAATAAATGCTAAAGTTTTCTCATACTTTCTTTTAATTTATAAAGAAAAAAACATTGCAAATACAGTTGAAGTTCCTTTATAATATTCGCCATTAATTCCTTTTGCTTCCCCTTCAGAGGCAATTGTTATATTGAAGTTGATATGCATTCTACCTATTCATAAAAAGTTCAGTTTTGTACATGTATCCATATATAATAGTTGGTATTATTTTTATGTATTAAAACTTTAATTAAAAGGTGTTATACTGTATATGTTTTGTGGAACTTCCTTTTCTCCATTCAATGCTGTTATTCAGATTCATTCTTGCTGAAACATGTGGTTCAGTCATTTTCCATCATCTATCTGTCATTCTGTGGCATTTTTCTTGTTCAATTTTATTTTTTAAATATATTGGGCAAAATGCCTTCTTTATCAAAATTCATAAGGCGTTAAAGCACAAAGTAAGAAAACAAAGAAGAAAGATGCACTACATAGTGGTGAAGGAAAATCAAATAACAATCCTAAACATTTATACACCAACCACAGAGCACCAGATACATATAAGCAAACGCTAGATCAGACAAAAACAAATAGTAATGCCATAAATCCAGGACTGCACAACCATGAACAGATGCACCAAACTCCAGCAGAACATAACAAAGAAACAAGGATCTAAACAGAAGAAACATTGGTCTACAGACATACTACACAACATTTCACAAATAACACAGAATTACGTTCTTACTTATCAGCTTATGGACTTGTTTAAAATTGTCACATCTAGGCACAAAACCAGCCCAAACAATTAAAATAAAAAAAAAATCAACCATGTATCTTTTCAAGACAGTGGAGTAAATAGAATAAATTCAACATAAACACAACACTAATCACCCAAAAACATGGAAATTAGAAACCTAATGCTGAATGACTATTGGGTCAAGGAGGAGATTCAGATGGAAACCAAAAGATTATTCGAACTGAATGATAATGGGGACACAAGATATCAAAATTGGAGGGATACAGCAAAAGCAGTCCTGAGAGGAAAATATATTTCTTTAAATGCCCACATCCAAAAGCGAGAAAGTTCATAAATCAGCAAACTAAGGAATCATCTCATGGAAATGGAAAAGGAAGAGCAAACCAATCCTAAACCCAGCAGAAGAAAAGAAGTAACCAAGATTAGAGCAGAACTAAATGAAATTGAGAACAAGAGAACTATACAGAAGATTAAGAAAACAAAAAGTTGGTTCTTTGAAAAGATAAATAATATAGACAAGCCACTTGCTAGATTAACCAGAAGCAGAAAGGAAAGGACTTTAATAAGCTCAGTTAGAAATGAAAAAGGAAAGGTCACAACTGATATCAGAGAAATACAAAATGTCATCTTTGAATACTATAAAAATCTCTATGCCCAGAAACATGAAAATGTGGAGGAAATGAACAAATTCTTAGAAACTCACAAACTTGCTAGGCTCAATCAAGAAGAAATAGAATTCCTAAACAGACCAATATCAAGCACAGAAATTGAAGCATTAATAAAAAATTGTCCAACCAAAAAAAGTCCTGGACGAGATGGGTTCATGCCTGAATTCTACCAAACCTACAAAGAAAAACTGCTACCTATACTGCATAAATTATTCCATAATATAAAGGAGGATGGAATCCTCCCAAACTCATTCTACGAAGCCAATGTCACCTTGATTCCAAAGCCAGGAAAGCACACAACAACAACAACAACAAAAAACACTACAGACTAATATCCCTTAATAATATAGGTGCAAAATTTTTAAATAAAATCCTAGCAAACCGAATTCAAATGTACATCAAAAAAATATTTCATCACTATCAGGTGGGCTTCATCCCTGTGATGCAGGGATGGTTCAACATATGCAAATCTCTAAATGTAATTCATCATAAAAATAAGAGCAAGAACAAAGACTATATGATCCTCTCAATAGACACAGAAAAGGCTTTTGACAAAATTCAGTACCCTTTTATGATAAGAACTCTTAACAATATAGGCATAGATGGCTCTTACCTCAAAATTATTAAAGCCATATACGATAAAACCACAGCCAATATCATACTGAACAGGGAGAAATTGAAAGCATGCCCCCTTCAAACTGGAACCAGACAAGGTTGCCCACTATCTCCACTGCTATTCGACGTAGTGCTGGAAGTCCTTGCCAGTGCAATCAGACAAGAGGGAGGAATCAGGGGTTTCCAAATGGGTGTAGAAGAGATCAAACTTTCACTCTTTGCTGGTGATATGATATTATATCTAGAATACCCCAAAGATTCACCCAGGAGATGCCTGTAATTGATAAATAAATTCAGCAAAGTCTCAGGATACAAAATCAATGCACACAAATCAATAGCCTTCATATACGCCAATAACAGTTGAGGCAAGAAACAAATCAAAGACACAATACCTTTCACAATAGCACCAAAGAAAATCAAGTATTTAGGAACATATTTATCTATGGAGGTGAGAGACCTGTATAGAGAGAACTATGAAACACTGAGAAAGGAAATTGCAGAGGATGTAAACAGATGGAAAACCCTACCATGTTCTTGGATAAGTAGAATCAACATTGTTGAAATGTCTATACTACCTAAAGTGATTTACAGAATCAATGCACTCCCTATCAAAATACCAACACCATTTTTTGCAGATCTAGAAAAAATAATGATATGCTTTCTGTGGAACCAGAGAAGACCCCCTCTAGCCAAAGCAATCTTAAGCCAAAAGAACAAATTGGGAGTCACCAATCTACCAGACTTCAAACTATACTACAAGGCTATAGTAACCAAAATAGCATGGTACTGCCACAAGAACAGAGACATAGACCAATGGAACAGGACTGAGAACCCAGATATAAAACCATCCTCATACTGTCATCTGATCTTTGACAAAGTGACAAAAATATACAGAGGGGAAAATAATCCTTGTTCAATAAATGGTGCTAGGAAAGTTGGATAGCCACATGTAGAAGAGTGAAACTAGATCCACACCTCTCACCCCTCACAAAAATCAACTCATGATGGATAACAGACTTAAACCTAAGACATGAAACCATAAGAATTCTAGAATAAAACGTTGGAATAATTCTGTATATTTATAGGGCTTATGTGATGTTTTGAGACAGGCATACAATGTGTATTAATCATATCAGGGTAATTGCGGTAATAATCTCAGGCATTTATCATTTCTTTCTATTCAGAACTTTTCAATTTCACTCTTTTAGCTATTTCAAAGTATACTCTATAGTTAATTATAGTCATTTTCTGGTGCTATGAAATATTTTTCATTGTATGTAATTACCTAGCTACATATTAGCACATCTTAACCATCCTTACTTTGTCTCCCCCTCCACAGTACCCTTCTTAGCCTCTGGTAACCATCATTCTACACTTTGTCTCCATGAGATAAATTGTTTTAATATTTAGCTCACACATATGAGTGAGAACATGAGAGATTTGTCTTTCTGTGCTTGACTTACTTCAATTAATATAATCTTCTCCAGTTTCATCCATGTTGTTGCAAATGACAGGATTTCATTTTTTTTGTGGTTATATGATATTCCATTGTGGATATGTATCACAATTTTCCTATCCATTCATCCATTGATGGACACTTCTGTTGATTCCAAACTTGGCTATTGTGACTAGTGCTGCAATAAACATTTGAGTGTAGATATGTTTTCAATACACTGATTACCTTTCTTTTGGATATATATCTACAAGTAGGTTTGATGGGTCATATGGTAGTTCAGTTTTTAGGTTTTTGAGGAACCTCCATACTGTTCTTTATAATGATTTCATTAATTTCCATTCCCACCAACACTATATGACAGTTCCCCTTTCTCCACATCCTCACCAGCATTTATTATTGCCTTTTGTTAAAAAACATTTTAACTGGGGGGAGATGATATCTCATTGTAGTCTTGATTTACATTTCCCTGATGACTAATGGTTTTGAGCATTTTTTCATATACCTATTGGCCATTTGTATGTCTTCTTTGGTGAAATGACTATTCAGATCCTTTGCCCAGTTTTTAAGCAGATTATTTAATTTTTGCTATTGAGCTGTTGGAACTCCTTATATATTCCAGTTATTAATCCCTTGTCAACTGAGTAGTTTGCAAATATTTTCTCCCATTCTTTGGATTACCTTGTCAGTTTATTTATTTTTTTAATTGCTCTGCAGAAACCTTTTAGCATGATGTGATCCCATTTTTCCAGTTTTGCTTTGGTTGCCTGTTCTTTGGGGGTATTACTCGAGAAGTCCTTGCCTGGATCAATGGCCTGAAGTGTTTCCCCAAAGGTTTGTTTTTTTTAGTTTCAAAGTTTCAGGTCTTATATTAAAGTCTTCAATCCATTTTTGATTTGATTTTTGTACACAGTAAGCAGGAACAGACTAGTTTCATTCTTCTGCACATGTTTATCCAGTTTCCCCAGCCTTATTTATTAAAGAGACTGTCCTTTCCCCAATCTATGTTCTTGGCAATGTTGTTGCAGATAAGTTCACTATAGATGTATGTATGGGTTTAATTCTGTGCTGTCTAGTCTGTTCCATTGGTATAAGTGTCTGTTTTTTATGCCAGTACTGTGCTGTTTTGGTTACTACAGCTCTGTAGTATAATTTGGAATCAGGTAATTGGATTCCTCCAGTTTTGTTCTTTGTTCAGGATGGCTTTGGCTATTCTGGGTATGTTGTGGTTCTATATAAACGTTAAGATTTTTTATTATTATTTCTGTGAAGAATGTCATTGGTATTTTTATGAGGATTGCATTGAATCTGTAGACTGCTTTGTATAGTATGGACATTTTAACAATATTGATTCTTCCAACCCATGAGCATGGAATATTGTTTCATTTTTTGTGTGTGCTCCTCAATTTCTTTCATCAGTATTTTATGGTTTTCACTGTAGAGATCTTTTACTTCTGTGGTTAATTTTATTCATAAGTATTTTATTTTATTTCTATCTATTATAAATGGGATTACTGTCTTGGATTCTTTTACAGATTGTTTACTGTTTGCATACGGAAATGCTACTGATTTGGGTGTGTTGTTTTTGTATCCTGCAACTTTACTGAATTTATGCACCAGTTCCAATAATTTTGGGGGAATCTTTAGGTTTCTCTAGATATAAGATCATATTGTCCACAAACAAGGATAATTATTTGAATGCCCTTTATTTCTTTATCTTGTCTTATTGCTCTCGTTAGAACTTGCAGTACTATGCTGAATAATAGTGGTGGAAGTGTGCATCATTTTCTTGTTCTAGTTCTTAGGGGGAATGCTTTCAATTTTTCCCATTGAGTATGATAACAGCTGTGAGTATGTCGTATACGGTTTTTCTTGTGTTGTGTTAAGTTCTTTCTATACCTAATTTTTTGAGAGTTTTATATTTAAGTAATGTTGAATTTTGTCAAATGATTTTTTCAGCATGAATTGAAATGATCATATGGTTTTTGTTCTTTGTTACAGGGATACAAACACAATGGTTATATATATTGCCTTTGCACTGCCTGAGTCAGAGCTACAAGCATACCCATCCCCAAGAAAGGGTGCACCACATCCATTAGTTGTGAATTTTCCCATCCCCTCCTCCCCCCTCCTGCCTGCCTGGCACCTGATGAATGTTACTTCCCTATGTGCACATAAGTGTTGATCAATTAGGGCCAATTTAATGGTGAGTACATGTGGTGCTTGTTTTTCCATCCTTGTGATACTTCACTTCAAAGAATGGGCTCCAGCTCCATCCAGGATAATATAAGAGGCATTAGTTCACCATTGTTTTTCATGGCTGAGGAGTACTCCATGGTATACATATACCACATTTTATCAATCCACCCATGTATTGATGGGCACTTGGGTTGTTTCCATATCTTTTTTTTTTTAATTTATTATTTTATTTTCAGAATATCATGGGGGTACAACACTTTGGCCATACACATTACCCCTGTTCTGCCCGTGTCAGAGCCACAATCGTGTTCATCTCCCAAACTGTGCTCCCCACATCCATTCAGTGAGAGTTTTTCCCAGCCCCTCCACCCCCCTCCCACCCTCCCTCAGATGAATGTTCTTGCCCTGTGTGATGTAAGTGTTCATCAGTTAGTAACAGTTTGATGGTGAGTACCAGTGGTGCTTGTTTTTCCAATCCAGTGACACTTCGCTTCGAAGAATGGGTTCTAGCTCCAACCAGGATAATACCAGATGTGTTAATTCACTGTTGTTCCTTATTGCTGAGTAATACTCCATGGTATACATATACCACATTTTATTGATCCACTCGTGTATTGATGGGCACCTGGGTTGTTTCCACAACTTTGCAATTGTGAATTGTGCTGCTATGAACATTCGAGAGCAGATGTCTTTAATATAAAATGTCTTTTTTTTCTTTTGGATAAATACCTAGTAGTGGGATTGCTGGGTCAAATGGTAATTCTACTTTTAATTCTTTGAGGTATCTCCATATTCTTTTCCATAGAGGTTGTACTAATTTGCAGTCCCACCAGCAGTGTATGAGTGTTCCTATCTGTCCACATCCCCGCCAACATTTGTTATTTGGGGATTTTTTGATATGAGCCAATCTCACTGGAGTTAAGTGATATCTCATTGTGGTTTTGATTTGCATTTCCCTGATGATTAGAGAAGTTGAGCACTTTTTTATATGTTTGCTGGCCATTTTTTCTGTCTTCTTTGGAAAAGTTTCTGTTCATGTCCTTTGCCCATTTTTTAGTAGGGTTGTTTGATTTTTTCTTGTTGATTTTCCTAAGTTCTGTATAGATTCTGGTTATCAGCCCTTCATCAGAGGTGTAGCATGCAAATATTTTCTCCCATTCTGTAGGCTGTCTGTTCACTCTAGTGATAGTTTCCTTGGCTGTGCAGAAGCTTTTCAATTTGATCAGGTCCCATGTATTTATTTTTGGTCTACCAGACTTCAAACTATACTACAAGGCTATAGTAACCAAAACTGCATGATATTGGCACAAGAACAGACATGTAGACCAATGGAACAGGACTGAGAACCCAAATATAAAACCAACCTCATACAGTCACCTGATCTTTGACAAATTCCAGAAAAACGTACACTGGGGAAAAGAATCCCTATTCAACAAATGGTGCTGGGAAAACTGGATGGCCATATGTAGAAGACTGAAACTGGACCCACACCTCTCACCTCTCACAAAAATCAATTCACAATGGATAACAGATCTAAACCTAAGACATGAAACCATAAGAATTCTTGAAGAAAACGTTGGAAAAGCTCTTATGGACATTGGCCTAGGCAAAGAATTTATGAAGAAGACCCCCAAAGCAATCACAGCAGCAACAAAAATAAATACATGGGACCTGATCAAATTGTTTCCGTATCTTTTTAACTGTCAATTGTGCTGCTATAAACATTTTTTCTCTTCATTTTTTACTTTGGTATAATTGACCTACAATCAACTGTAAACATTTAAATGTGTTATTTGATAAGCTTGACCCAATTTGATATGTAGATACTTTTGAAACCAACCACCAAAACAATCAAGATAGTGACCATATCCATCACCTCCTCAAATTTTCTAATGTCCCTCAAAATTCCCAAATCTCACATCTCCCCTTGTTGCCCTGCCCAGGCAGTCATGGACCTGATTTCCATTGTTATAGATTAGTTTGTTTCTCAGAAGAATTTTATAAAATGGAAGTAGTATATAGTAAGTACTTGTTTTGGTCTCACTTCTTTCACTCATCAACAGTATTTGAGATTAATCTGTACTTTTCCATGAATTTATAGTTGACTTCTTTTTATTGCCGTGTTGCATTACATTGCACAAATACAATATATTTTATCTGCTTCTCTGTTAATGAATATTGGGGTCATGCCTAGTTTAAGGCTATTAAAAATTACTATCTTTTCAATGGATCATATTTTTAGGTTCTACATTTAAGTTGGATTCAGCTTCAGTTAACTTAATTTCTCTATGTTGTGTGAGGTATGGATCCAAGTTCTTTTTTTATTTTTTAATTTCAGAATATTATGGGGGTACAAAAACTTTGGTTACATATATTGACTTTGCACTGCCTCCCCCTCCCACCTGCCTGACATTTGATGACTGTTACTTTCATATGTGCACGTAAGTTTTGATTGAATTGTATCAATTTAATGGTGAGTAAATGTGGTGCGTGTTTTTCCATTCTGGTGATACTTTACTTAGAATAATGGGTTCCAGCTCCATCCAGGATAATACAAGAGGTATTAGTTCACCATTGTGTTTTGTGGCTGAGTAGTAATCCATGGAATATATACACCACATTTAATTAATCCACTCATATACTGAGAGGCACTTGGGTTGTTTCCACATCTTTGCAATTGTGGATTGTGCTGCTATAAACATTCGAGTGCAGATATTTTTATTATAGAATGTCTTTTTGTCCTTTGGGTAAATACCCAGTAATGGGATTGCTGGATCAAATGGTAGTTCTACTTTTATTTCTTTGAGGAATGTCCATATTACTTTCTGTAGAGGTTGTACTAATTTGCAGTCCCACCAGCAGTGTATGAGTATTCCTATCTCTCTGCATAAATGCCAAAGTTTGTTTTTGGGGGACTTTTTGATAAAAACCAATCTCATTGGAGTTAAGCAGTATCTCATTTTCATATTTTTTTACATTTCCCTGATGATTAGAGTTGTTGAGCAATTTTTGATGAATTTGTTGGCCATTAGTCTGTCTTCTTTTGGAAAAATTCTGTTCCTATCCTTTGCTCACTTTTTAATGGGTTTCATTGATTTTTTTTCTTGCTGATATTCCTAAGTTCTACATAGAATATACTTATCATCACTTTATTGGATGTATAGCATGCAAATATTTTCTCCCATTCTATAGGTGTTCTGTTCACTCTAGTGATAGTTTCCATAGCTAAGCAGAAGCTTTTTAATTTGATCAGGTCCCATTTATTTAATTTTGTTTTTGCTGTGACTGCTTTTGGAGTCTTCTTCAATAATTATTTGGCTAGGCTGATGACTATAAGAGTTTTTCTAACATTTTATGCTAGAATTCTTATGGTTTCTTACTTTAGGTTTAAGTATGTTATCCATTGTGAATTGATTGTTATGAGAGGTTAGAGGTGCAGATACTGTTTCAGTCTTCTACATGGGGCTATCCAATTTTCCCAGCACCATTTCTTGAATAGGGATTCTTTTCCCTAGTGTATGTTTTTGTCTGCTTTGTCAAAGATCAGATGGCTATATGAGGACATTTTGATATCTGGGTTCTCAGTCCTGTTCCATTGGTCTATGTCTCTGTTCTTGCACCAGTACTATGCTGTTTTGGTTACTATAGGCTTGAAATATGGCTTGATGTCTGGCAAATTGATGCCTTTAAATTTGTTCTGTTTGTGTAAGGTTGTTTTAGCTATATTGGGTCTTCTCTCTTTCCATTCAAATCACAGAATTTTTTTTCTAGATTTGTAAGAAAAGATGTTGGTGTTTTAATATTGATTGAATTGAATCTGTAGATCACTTTGGTTAGTATAGACATTTTAACAATGTTGAGTCTGCCAATCCGTGAGCATGGTATAGTTTTCCATCTGTTTACATCTTCTGCTACTTCCTTCCTCAGTGCTTTGTAGTTCTCCCTGTAGAGGTCTTTCACCTCCTTATATAAATATATTCTTAAATATTTTATTTTCTTTGTTGCTATTGTGAAAGTTATTTAGTATTTGATTTGGATGTCAGTTTGACTGTTGTTGATGTATATTTATGCTATTGCTTTTTGTACATTGCTTTTGTAGCCTGAGACATTGCTGAATTTATTTATCAATTCTAGTAGTCTCTTGGCAGAATCTTTTGGGTTGTCTGGATATAGGATCATATCATTAGTAAAGGGCAATAATTTGACCTCTTTTGTTCCCACTTGTATACCCTTGATTTCCTTCTCTTGTCTTATTGCTCTGGCTCAGACTTCCAGCACTATGTTAAATAGAAGTGGTGGTAGAGTTCCTTTTCCTTTTCAGGTTCCATTTCTAAGTGGGAATGCTTTCAATTATTTCTCATTTAGTATGATGTTTGCTGTGAGTTTGTCATACATGGCTTTAATAATTTTCACATATGTCCCACATATGCCTAATTTGTTAAGAGTTCTTATCATAAAAGGTTGCTGAATTTTGTCCTATGATTTTTCTGTGTCTATTGAGAGGATAATATGGTCTATGTTTCTACTTCTGTTTATGTGGTGAATTGCATTTATAGATTTGTGTATATTGAACCATCCCTCTATCTCTAGGATGAAGACCACTTCATCATGATGGATTATTTTTTTGATGAGCAACCGAATTTGATTTGCTAGGAATTTATTGAGAATTTTTGCATGTATATTCACAAGAGATATTGGTCTGTAGCTTTTTTGTTGAGTTCTTTTCCTGGCTTTCGTATCAGGGTGATGTTGGCTTCACAAAATTTATGGGGGAGGATTCCTTTCTTCTTGATGCTGTGGGATAATTTCTGCAGGATAGGCACCACTTCTTCTTTGTACGTCTGGTTGAATTCAGTTGTGAAACTGTCTGGGCAGGACTTTTTCTTTTTAGGCAAGCTTTTCATTACTGCTTCAATTTTGGTGTTTGATATGGGTCTCTTTTCTAATTCTATTTCTTCATGATTTGCATGGGGAGGTTGTGTGTTTCTAAGATATTGTCAATTTCATCCACTTTTTCATGTTCATGTGTGTAGAGATTTTTATGGTATTCAGAGATGATATTTTGCTTTTCCATGGCATCAGTTGTAATTTCTCATTTTTCATTCCTGATTGAGCTTATTAGAGTCCTTTCTTTTCTGCTCTGGTTAATCTAGTGCGAGGTGTGTCTATTTTGTTATCTTTTCAAGGAACCTACTTTTTGTTTCATTAATCTTCTGTATCTTTTTTTTTTTGTTATCGATATCATTTAGTGCTGCTCAGGTCCTGGTTATTTCTTTTCTTCTGGTGGGTTTGGAATTGGTTTGGTCTTCCTTTTCCAGTTCCTTGTGTCAATTCATTAAATTGTTGAATTGTGATCTTTCTGTGTTTGGATGTGGGCATTTATGATTATGAATTTTCCTCTCAGGACTTCTTTAGCTCTGTCCCATAGATTTTGATAACTTTCATCCCCTGTAACATTGCGTTAAAAGAATCTTTTGATTTCAATCCTAATTTCTTCTTTGACTGGAGTATCATTCTACAGCAGGTTGTTTAGTTTGCATAACTTTGTGTAGAGATGAGTGTTTCTGTTGTAATTGATTTCTAATTTTATTCCACTGTGGTCTGAGAAGATTCATAGAATAATTTCTAATTTTTAAATTTTTTGAGACATATTTTGGGGCCTAGGATATGGCAAATCTTAAAGAATGTCCCATGAGCTGATGATAAAACTTATGTGCACTGGTTTTTGTGTAGAATGTTCTGTAAATGTCTGTTACAACCATTTGTTCTAGAGTTCTCTTTAAATCCATTGTTTCTTTGTTTATTTTCTGTTTGGAGGATCTGTCCTGTTCTGTCAAAAGGGTGCTGAAGCCCCCAGCTAATACAATGCTGCTGTTTATCATTTTGTTTATATCAAGTAGGATTTGCCTTATCTAGGTTCACCTGTGTTGGGTGCATAAATATTTAGAATTGTGTCTTCTTCTTTATTTGTTTCCTTTACCTTTATATAATGACTGTCTTTTTTTTTTTCATTACTTTTGTTGTTTTGAAGACTAAATTAACTGGTATGAGAACTGCCACACCAGCTTTCTTTTGATTTCCATTAGCATGGAATATTTTTTTTTCATCCTTTCACCTTGAGTTTGAATGTGTCCCTGTGGGTTAGATGTGTTTCCTGATGACAGCAGATACTTGGCTTGTGTAAATTTATCCATTCTGCCAGCCTATGTCTCTTCAGTGGGCAATTAAAGCCATTTGCATTTATTGAAAGAATTGCTAAGTGTGGTGGATTTCTGTTCATTCTGTTGAGTAGAACATTGTTGCTTTGTTCTATCTCTTGAGCTATTGTGGTATCTGGCCTTTGATCTTTAGCTTTTGGGTGATTTTAGACTGTTAGTGCTTTTGGGTGATTTTAGACCTGTTAGTGTTTATTTTACTGGTCCGTGAATAATGCAGCTCTAAGTTCTTCCTGCAGGGCATCTGTGGTCTTGACAAATTCCCTCAGTGTTTGCTTGTCTGAGAAATACTTCATTTACCCTTCACAGATGAAACTTAGTTTTCAAGGATACAGAATTCTAGGCTGGACATTATTCTGTTTGAGAAGACTAAGAATGGGACCCAGTTTCTTCTGGCTTGTAAAGTCTCAGTAGAGAAATCTGCTGTTAGTCTCATGGGTTTTCCTTTGTAAGTTACTTGCTGCTTTCAACTTATGGCTCATAGGAGCACCTCATTCATGTTTATTTTGGTCAGTCTGATGACTATTTGTCATGGCGTTTGCCTGTTTTGATGAATCTCCCAGGAGTCCTTTGATCTTGTATCTGGATATCTAGGTCTCTAGCAAGACCAGGGAAATTTTCCTCAATTATTCCCTCAAATAAATTATCCAACACTTGTGTATTTTTTTCTTCATTCTCAGGAACACCTATGATTCTTATGTTAGGCCTTTTTACATAATCCAATATTTCTTGTAGGCTTTGCTTATTCCTCTTATTTCTCTTCTGTATCTTTGTGACTGACTTTTTAAATTGAAAGTTGTCATCTTCAAATTCTGAGACTCTTTCTTTGGCCTTATCTAACCTGTTTTTAAGGCTTTCCACTGTGTTTTTTAGTTCCTTGAGTGAATTTTTAATTTCCAGAAGTTGTCTTTGACTTCACTTTAATAATTAAATTTCTTAGTGAATTTTTCATTTGTTTCCTGCATTGTTTTTGTGGTTTCTTTGTGTTGGGTTTCTATTTTATCTTGTATTTCATTAAGCTTCCTTGCAGTCCATGTTTGAAATTCTTCATCTGTCTTTTCAATATTCTGCTTTTTGTCAGTATCCATTGCTAGGGAGCTGTTGTTCCCTTTTGGGGGTGATCTTTTGCTCTGATTTGTCATACTTCCAGAATTCTTTTGCTGCTTCCTTCTCATCTGGAGCAGCTGTTACTTCTTACTTTTGGATTTTCTTCTGTTTAGAAAATGATATGCCCAGTTTATTCTCTGTGTCAGTAGGTTGCACTTGTGGGTGAGAATCAACAACACCCTCTATGGCTGAGTAGGTAAATGTTGTAGAGTGTGTGCAAATTGATCTTCCTGTCAGAAGGTGGTGTTTGCTGGAGCAATTAAGCTACAGTGTTGTTTTCAGACCCTGTGACTGGTTCTAGTTCCTCAGGAGAAGCACTCTAATGCCCCAATTCGTGGGTGGGGCCCTGGAACTTCCAGGTCAGTCCCTTATTCTCCACCACATCAGAGGTGGGTGGGGGAGTGAGGCTTGGCAGGTTTAGGTTTGGTGAGCCTGCCCTCAAGTTCCACAGTGCTGGCAAGGATTGTGCAATGGTCAAAAATCAATTTCCCATCTCTGGGTAAAACCACCTGGAAGGGGCTGAAGTGGCTCCACTCAGCCAGAATGTATGCATGCGGAGGTGAGGTTTTCTGAGACTCACAATCTGGCAGTCTGGAACATGCGTCCCTCCTTTCAGCCCTCCCCTATTCCCTTTTTCTCCCAGGCCTCTGTCAGTAGGCAGGACTTCAAGACAGCCAAGCTCCCCCATGACTGTGATGCCAATGTGGAGGTTCCCTACCCAGGATCCCAGTCTGATCTAGGGGTGCAGCCCTCCCATGAAAGGTGGAGTGCCCCAATGGTGCACTGCAGTTAAGACCCACATTGTGCTTTCCCATGATCTGCCCCTAAAGGCACCCACATCTCCTGATACTAGATCACAAATATCCCCTCTGTGCTCCTGGGTACTGTGCTCAAGGCCTGGGTGTATGGGATCTGGTCTGCAGGCCTGTCCCTGGGGCCATGGAGATCAATCCCTGACCATCCCAGGGATAAGGATGCTGGTCCTGTGTCACTCATGGCATGCCCAAGGTGGTTCGATGTCCCTCCATCTCGGGGCATGTCTTGCTCTAACTGGGTTGCCAGGTAAGCAGCAGCAGGGAGAGCTGGTGGGCAGGGAGTTCCCAGTCTGAGCACCCCTCATTCCACTGCAGTACCTCAAAAGGAAATGTCTGACCCCAGCTCCCTGGAGGAGCCTCTGTGTGATGTCTCTGTCTGCTACCATGTCTCTCTCTGCTACCATGGGTGGGGTAGTTGTTGGGTATAAAAACAGACTGGGTGGAGGAAAGCCATCAGTCAGGTATTCTCCAACCCTTTCTCTGGGAGGCTTTCTGCCCAAAATGACTGGGCTTTGGAGTCATGCTGAACACCCCAGGACCCACTGGAGTCCTGTGGCTCCTGCAGTCTGGGTTGGAGTGGAGAAATGTCTGTGTGGGGATGAGGAAGATGGAACCTGAGGAGTGGAAGCCCCCTGAGGTGGACAAAGTTACCTGAGGAGTTGAGAAGCATTATGGTGCCTGCTGTTTGGCTGAGGTCTGTGGTGTGGGAGGTCCCCCAGGGATCTGGGAGCCTGATGTTTTGTCTGCAGGAAGCTCCCTGCTCACAGGCAGCAGCAGTCTCTGGCCTCTTGTAGGTAGAAGGACTCTCCAGCTGTTCAGGAGCATACTTATGGTGACCGACCTGACCTGGATGGTGGGGTCAGGGACAGGTAGGCAGGAGGTAGCTAGGGCCTGGAGAGAAGCCTCAGGTGAACAGGCCATAGTCTGCTTCTTAGGCACAAGGGTTCCACTGATGCCAAGTCAGACATGCAGAGGTTACAGCCCTCCATGCCCCACCCAGAGCTCACCAAACCAGCTGTCCTGCTGGAGGCCTCTCAGTGTGGAACCTGTTATGCCCCGACATGAGAGTCCCCAAGTCGGGACTGGGGTAGAGCAAGAAGCAAAGGCTCTGACTGGGGTCTCTGAGGCTGGGGTCATGCAAATAGCAGTTCAACCCGACCTGGAGGGTGGGGTCAGGGCCAGGCAAGTAGGAGGAAGCTAGAGTCTGGAGAACAGGCTCGGGTGAACAGGCCACAGACTGCTCCTTGGGCACAAGGGTACCGCAGATGCAGGTCAGACACATAGAGGATACAGCTTTCATCATCCCGCCCAGAGCCCACCAAAGCAGCTGCCTGAGGCCTCTCAGGCAGAGCATGCTGCACCCTGGGGCAAGAGTACCTGAGTCAGAACTGGGGTGGAGCCAGAAGCAATTGCTCTGACTAAGGGCTCTGAAGGTGGGGCTGTGCAAATGGTTTTCTAACCCGACCTGGAGGTCCAGCTCAGTGTGCCTCCCAGGCACAAGGCACCCGTGGATGCCAGGTCAGAAAAGCCAACATCACAGCCCCCCATATCCCACTCAGAGCCCACCAAAGTGGTTGCCCAGAGTCCCTCAGGTTGGCATCTGCTGCTCTGTAATCAATTCCTGCGTGCAGATCCTGTTGATCACTAGGGGTGAAGCACTTGCCTACAAATTCTGGGGTACAGCTCAGGGAAGCCACAGATCAGTCCATCCCCCTTAACCAGCCCCAGTGTAGTCCCAGCACAGTGTACCCAAGAGTTCAGGATGGCCCCAGCTATTGCCTCTTCTCCACAGAGCCTGTTTTCTAGTGCAACAGCTCTGCACTGACTCCAGGCATGTCCCTGTCTGATCAGGTAGGAGATCTGTAGTGGTGGTGGGTGTCTCCTCCCAGGTTGGAACGCACTGTGCCGGCAAGGCAAGCATGGCCCTCCCATGCTCTATTCTCTATTTTTCTCCTTGCATTCTCTAACCATTGTATATGTATCTCCCCATCCCCTTTTTTCCACACTGATTGTCCCACATTGCTTCTTTGTGAATTCACAATGCTGCTTCCAGAGCAAGCTATCTGCATGTAGGCAGCTGCCTGCACTATTTACCTCCTTCCCTGGGAGCAGTGAGCTGGCTGGCCTACATTAGTCCACCATTTTTAGTCCCCTGATTAATTCCAATTTAATAGAATTGTTAAGTACATTTTGTGTTTATTTTCCCATTATTTAAATATTTCACTTAGGATAATGGTCTCCAGTGCCGTCCAAATTGCTGCAAAGGCATTAATTTATCATTTTGTTATGGCTGAGCAATATTCCATGATATACATATACCACATTTTGTTAATCCACTCATGAATTGATGGGAATTTGGGTTGATTCCACATCTTTGCAATAGTGAATTGTGCTACAATAAACATTAGAGTGCAGGTGTGTTTTTGATAAAATGACTCATTTTCCTCTGGGTAAATACCCAGTAGTGGGGTTGCTGGATCGATGGTAAGTCTACTTTTAGCTCTTTGAGTAATATCCATACTGGTTCCCATAGTGGTTGTACTAATTTGCAGTTCCACCAACAGTGTATAAGCATTGCTTTCTCTCTGCATCCACACCAGCATCTATATTTTTTTGGATTTTTTAGTAAAAGCCATTCTAACTGTGGTAAGGTGATATCTCATTGTGGTTTTAATTTGCGTTTCCCTGATGAATACTGATGTTGAGCATTTTTCATATGTTTATTGGCCATTTGTCCATCTTCTTTTTAAAAGCTTCTCTTCCTCTCTTTTGCCCAATTTTTAACGGTGTCTTTGTTTTTGTTTTTCTTGCTGATTTGCTTGAGTTCTTTGTAGATTCTTGTTTTTAGCCTTTTATTGGATGTATGGTTTGTGAACATTTTCTCTTATTCTTTAAGTTTTCTATTTGCTCAGTTGATAATTTCCTTAGCTTGGCAGAAGATTTTTAATTTAATAAAGTCCTAGTTATTTATTTTCTTGTTGCTAAAATTGCCATTGGAGTCTTACTCATAAATTCTTTGCTGAGGCCTATGTCTAGAAGAGTTTTTCCAACATTTTCTTCAGAATTTTTAAGTTTTGTGCCTTAAATTTAATTCCTTCATCCATCTTGAATCATTTTTTCTGAGTGGTGAGACATATGGCTCCTGTGTCATTCTTCTGTATGTGCCAATCCAATTTTACAAGCACCATTTATTATATAGGGCTTCTTCCCCTGTGTATATTGTTGTGTGTTTTGCAAACATTCATATGGGTGTATGTGGGTGGTTTTTTGTATGGGTTCTCTGTTCTGTTCCATTGTTCATGTCTTTTTATTTTTGCCAATACCCTGCTGTTTTGGTTATTATACCTTTGTAGTGTAGTTTGAAGTCTGGTAATGTGATGCCTCCAGATTTATTTATTTGTTTATTTATTTATTGCTTGAAATTGCTTTGGCTATTTGGGCTCTTTTCTGGTTCCAAAGAAATTTAGAATTATTTTTTCTAGATCTGTGAAATATGACTTTGGTAACTTGATGGGAATTGTATTGAATTTGTAAATCACTTTGGGTACTATGGAATTTTAACATGTTGACTCTATCAACACATGAGCATGATATGTTTTTCCATTTGTTTGTGTTATTATCTATGATTTCTTTCCTCAGTGTTTTATAGGTCTCTATGTAGAGATCACTCACCTCTCTGGATAACTTTATCCCTAAGTATTTTATTTTCTTTGTAGCTATTGTGAATGGCATTGAGTCTTTGATTTGTCTTTTAGCTTGACAATTGTTGGTGTATAGAAATGCTATTGATTTGTGTACATTGATTTTGTAACCTGAGAATTGCTGAATTTATTTATCAATTTAAGAATTCTCTTGGTGGAGTCTTTGGGGTTTTCTAGATATAAGATCATATTGTCAGCAATAAGTGATAGTTTGGCTCCTCTCTCCCAATTTAGATACACAATATTTCTTTCTTTTGGATGATTGCTCTGGCTAGGACTTCTACATCTATGTTGAATAGAAGGGGTGACAGTGGGCATCCTTGTTTTGTTCTAGTTCTTAGTGGAAATGCTTTCAGTTTTTCCTTATTCAGTATGATGTTGGGTGTGGGTTTGTCGTATATGGCTTTTATAATTCTGAGATATCTTCTTTCTATGCCCAGTTTGTTGATGGATTTTTCATGAAATGGTGCTAGATTTTGTTGAATGTTTATTCTGATTTATTGAGATGATTATATGGTCATTGTTTTTGCTTCTATTTATGTGGGAACTCACATTTATTGATTTCTGTATGTTGAACATTCCTAGCATCCCTGGGATGAAGCCTACTTAGCCATGGGGGATTATTTTTTTGATGTGCTGTTGAATTCAGTTTGATAGCATTTTCTTGAGGATTTTTTCATCTGTATTCATAAAGGATACTAATCTGTAGTTTGCTATTTTTTTATGCCTTTTCCTGGTTTTGGTATCAAGGTGATACTGGCTTCATAGAATGAGTTGGGGAGGATTCCCTCTTTCTCAATATTATGGAATAATTTCTGCAGTATAGGTACCAGCTCTTCTTTGTTGGTCTGATAAAATTTGGCTGTGAATACATCTGGTCTGTGGCTTTTTTGTTGTTGTTGTTTTTGGAATCTTTTTTATTACTGCTTCAATGTAATTGCTCATTATTGGTTTGTTTAGGAGTTCTATTTCATCCTGATTGAGTCTTCGGAGGTTGCGTGTTTCCAGGAATTTGTCCATTTCCTCTACTTTTTCAAGTTTGTGTGTGTAGAGATTTCCATAGTATTCACAGATGATATTTGGTATTTCTGTGGTATCGGTTGTTACTGAATTAGCTTATTTGGGTCCTTTCTCTTCTACTCCTGAGTAATCTAGCAAGAGGTTTAACAATTTTATTTATCTTTTCAGAGAGCTAACTTTTTCTTTCACTGATCCTTTGTATTGTTTGTTGTTATTTTTGTTTTCCATTTCCTTTATATCTACTCTGGCCTTACTTTTTTATTTTCTTCTGGCTTTGGGTTTGGTTTGCTCATACTTTTTTAGTTCCTTGAGGTTTGACATTAGATTGTTAACTTGTGATCTTTCTGTCTTTTTGATGTAGGCATTTGAAACTATATATTTTCCCCTTAGGACTGCTTTTGCTGAATCCCACAGATTTTGGTAGCTTGTCTTGCCTTTGTCATTCAGTTAGGAATCTTTTGATTTACATCTTAATTTCATTATTGACCCAATAATCATTCAGCAGCAGGCTGTTTAATTTCCATGACTTTGTGTAGAATTGAATGTTTCTCTTGGAGTTGATTTCTAGTTTTATTCCACTGTGATCTGAGAAGATATATGGCATAATTTCAATTTTATTGTATTTGTTGATACATGTTTTGTGGCGAAAGGTCGGATCAATCTTTGAGAATGTTCTGTGTGCCTATGAGAAGGATTTATATTTGGTAGTTTTGGGGTCAAATGTTTTATAAATGTCTGTTAGGCCCATTTGTTCTAGAATCCCATTTATGTACAGTGTTTCTTTATTTTCTGCTTCGATGATCTGTCCAGTCTGTCAGTGGGATGTTGATGTGCCCAGCATTTACGATGCTGCCATATACCTCTTTACTTAGATCTGATAGAATTTGCTTTTTCAATCCCAGTCCTCCTGTGTTAGGTGCATAAATATTTATGATTTTTATGACTTTTTGTTGAATTGTCCCCTTTACCATTATATAATGACCACCTTTGTCTTTCTTTACCATTTTTGATTTATAGTCAATTTTATTTGAAATGAGAGGAGCTATATCTCCTTTCTTTTGTTTTCTGTTTGCATGGGATTTTTTTTCATCCCTTCACCTTAGTCTGCATTAGACCTTGTGTGTTAGATGTGTTTCCTGGAGACAGAGGATACATGGGTTGTATCTTCTTATGTATTCAGGCAGCCTATGTCTCTTGAGTGGGGCATTCAGACTTTTCATGTTGATTGAAAGAATTGATATGTGGGATGCTGTTCTGTTCATCATGTTGGGTAATACCTTATTGTTTTGTTTTACCTCTTGTGTTATTGTTTTTTATTTGCTCTGAGCTTTATCTTTTCTGTGATTTTCCACTGACAGGTGTCTATTGTGCTGATTCATGTATAATGCAGTTCTGAGTATTTCCTGCAGGACAAGTCTGGTCTGACAAATTCCCTTAGTCTTTGCTTATCTGGAAAAGTCTTTATTTCTCCTTCATATATGAAACATAGTTTTGCAGGGTACAAAATTCTATGCTGGCAGTTGTTCTGTTTAAGAAGGCTGAAGATGGGGCCCCAATCCCTTCTGGCTTGTAAGGTCTCTGTTAAGAAGTCTGCAGTTACTTTGATGAGTTTTCCTTTACAAGTTCTTTGATGTTTTAACGTCATGGCTCACAGGAGTTTCTCCTTCATGTTGACTTTGGCCAGTCTGTTGAGTATGTGTCTTGGTGATTTTCTCTTCTCAATGAATCCCCCATTCATTCATTGAGCTTCTTGTACCTGGATGTCTAAATCTCTAGCAAGACCAGGGAAGTTTTCCTCAATTATTCCCTCAAATAGGTTTTCCAGTCCTTGTGCATTTTCTTCTTCACCCTCAGGGATGCCTATGATTCTTATATTTGTCCATTTTACATAATCCCATATTTCTTGTATTCTTTGTTCATTGATCTTAATTTTTTGTTGTTTATTTTTGACTCAGTTAATTTGAAAGAGTTTTCTTCAAGCTCTAAAATTCTTTTCTCTGCCTGGTCTAGCCTATTATTAAAACTTTCCAGCGTTTTGTATTTCCTTAAATGAATTTTTCATTTCCAGGAGTTCTATTTTTTTTTGTATGTCTATTTCTTTAGTAAATTTTTCATTCATTTCCTGAATTGTTTTTCTGGTTTCTTTGAGTTGGTTTTCCTTTCTC
>JAKFHU010001937.1:5000-10317 GCA_023783475.1 Daubentonia madagascariensis | reverse complement strand
AATCATAAAATCCCGATAAAATTTTTGCTACTTATTTTTGGAACTGCCACTCTGTTTTTTAAAGAATCTGATTTTTGGGAAAAAAGGACAAAAAAAAATACCATAAAAATAACTTCCTATGATTTCCACGGGCAGGTTTTTGGGAACCTGAAACGAACTTTCCGGGGGAAAAATCAAAAGCCCAAACCACTGGGGTTTCAGAATTTTCCCCCTCCCCCAAAGCTTTTTGTAAAGCAATTTTTTTTTAAGCACTTCTAGAAAAAAGGGGGGTTATTTTTAGCCCCCAAAAAAAATCAATTGAAATAATTAAAACAGAAATACTCCTGTCCCTTCCCCTTTGAGTGCTGAACCCCCCCTTCCTTTAAAAAAAAATGGTTTTTTCAACCCAATGAAACATAATCGTGCAAAAACTCCAATGGAAAAAACTAAAAACTGTGGTTTTTTTTCATTTTTCCTTTTTTGAGTGACTAAGCTTTTTTTCTTAGTCTATATTTTCCATATAATTTGTTATAAAAGTAACCTTAAATTTCTGCAAGCTGATTTAAGGAAAGCAAAAAGGTGCGGGTCTGTTTTTCAAAATGGGGGTTTTTTAAAAAAACATAATGCTGTTGTTCTGAAAATGACTTTTTGGTTCCGAAAAAAAAAAACGTTTGGGGCTAAAAATTGGTTCGGGAAAAAACTTAAGAGAAAAAAAAAAAAAATTTTGGGGAGCTTTTGGAATGGGTTTTTGGGGGAAATTTTAACTTTAAAGGGGACCCCCTTTAAAGAGGAAGTTTTTGGGACTATTTTAAAAGGCTCTGAGCTTTCCCCCCCTCCCTCCCAAATTAAAAAAAGGAAAAAAAAACTCCCGCCCCCTTGCCGAAGGGGAAAAAGCCACCAGGCTTGGGGGGGAGAGGCTTCAGCTAACAACCCGGGTATGGGGGCCTTAACAAAACCCCACATTAATCAACTTCCTTTGTTTTTTTCTTTTTCAGGACTGATGTAGGGAAGAGAAGGCCCCCTGTGTAGGTTTTATTTGGGAATCCCTTTTGGGGGGAGCCCTAAAAAAGGCCAAAATGGTAAAAAAAAAGATTACCCAAGATCAAGTCCATACCCCTTCTGCAAGCCCCCTTTTTTTTCGTTATACTCTGTCATACCGGGAAAAAAAACCTCTTTTTTTTTCCCCTTCTGGTTATGTCTATCTTGTTGGGGTGGGGTTTATTTTTCCCAATTCCCAATAAATGAAAAAAAAAAGGCTAAGACAAAAATTTGTAGAGCATTAACTGTATATACAAGGAAACCTCAATTAGCCCCCCTTTTTTCCCATGATGCCGAAATTCAAATGGTGCCTTTTTCTCCACTCCACCTATGGGTAAAAACGGGTAACCCAAACCCCAGATGGACTGATCAGGAAAGATCATTGCCCCCTTTTTTTGGTCAAAAGCATTTAAGCCTTATTTTTTTGAGCTCAGCACCTTTTTGTCCTTAGTGTTTGTTGTTTTAATTTGGGGGTTTTTCCAAACAGGGAGATCACTTGATCCCAAGTTTTTTTTTCCCTCGGGTTGCCTTCAGGAAGTGCGCTATCGTAATTGGCCCAAAGGGGGAAAGATCAAATGCAAACTCTTAGTAATTATCGCAGGACATTCTCATGAGGATTTTTTTTTTAAAAAAAATAATGCCTAGATTTGATTCTCCCTTCCCCCCCCCCCCCCAGACCAAATAATTCTTTTAAAAGTCTGGGGAACCAAAAATTTAAAGGCCTGGAAAAAGCGCGGATGAGGGCCCCCCGGGGAGGCCAAAAATGACACAGTGAGGGAGATTTTGCAGAGTCTTAAATTTTTATAACCTCATGTTTTTGGGTTGCTTTAAAGGGGTTTCTAAAGAGGTTTTTTTTTTACTAAAACCCCCCAAGCAAGACATTGACTTTTTCAGAAATTTATTCCAACACTAACACTGGGGCTTTTTTTTTTAATTTTTCCCAAACAAGAATTTCTTGCCAATGTTTGGCATTGTAAAGTATTTTTTTTTTCCAACCCACCAAATGCCGAAGTTTCAGGACTAAAAAGCCAATTTTCCCCCCTCCCAGACCCTAGGGTCTTTGGCCCTTTTGTTTTTTGATATTTTTTTCCCCCCCCCCCCCCCCCCCCCCGGTTTTTCCCCCCTCTGCTTTCCCCTTTTTTTAAAAACCTGTTTTTTTCCCAAAATAAAAAAACTTATTGCAAGATAGCTTTTTTTTTAAATTTTTTAAAAAACCCTTTCAACCTTTTTTTTGGGTCAATTCAGGAATTTTTTTTTGCGATTTCTGTTTTGTAAAAGAAACAAACGATTTTTTAAACACCATCATGAAAATCATTCAATTGCCGGGTTTGGGGCGCTTCCCCCAAAGACTCAGAATAGTTTTAAAATTTTAAGGGGCTCTAGGAAAAACCCAAACATTTAAAAGCCTGTAAAAAACCCCCACCCACCATCATTTAAACCAAAAACCCCCCAAAAAACCTGGCCAGGGGGGGGGGGGGTTTTCAAGATCTGACTAAAAATAAAAAAATCCTTTTCCATGAGAATTTCCAGAAAGAATGAAAAAAAATAATTTTTTAAAACCACCCAAAAATTTTTACAAAACCTATTGCAAAAAAAATTTTCCTTTAGTGGCAATCCAGGGGTTTTTTTTTTTTTTAACCCTTTTTAAAAAAACCTCATTTAAAAAAAGCATGGAGATTTTTAACTCCTCTTTTTTTTTAAAAAAAAAAGTTTCCAAAGACCCCCTGAAAGATTTTGGGTGGGTGTTACAGCACCCAAAAAAACTAATAAAAGCACCAATGCCTAGCGTGCTTTTTCATGTGATGCCCCCCCACTTTTTTTTTGAAACATGGCTACTAACTTTTACTACTTTTTTTTTTTTTGAATCCCTTTTTTATTTTAGGGCCCCCAAATGATTTAAAAAAAACCTTTTTTTAAAAATCTTTTCCCAAAAAAAACCCCCCTTTAAAAAAAAAAAAAAAAAGAAAATTTTTTAAATTTAAAATTCCCTCAAGTTTTCCCCAAAAAATTGGGAAAATTTGGAAGAGTTTGGAGCAAAACTTGGAGCCCCTTGTTAAATTTTCCCCCCAATTCCCCCCCTTTTTTTTTCCCCAACCCAAAAAAACCCCTTTTTTTGCAGTTGATTTTTTTTTTTCCCCTTTAAAAAGGGAGAAAAATTTTTTTTTAAAAAATTTTTTTGGGATTTTTTTTTTATTTTAAAAAAAATAAAATTTGGGTTTGGAAAAAAAATAAACCCTAGCATAATAGGGGTTTTTTTGGTTTTTTTCCCACTCCATTGGAGAGGGAACCCCCCCCCCCCCCCTTTTTTCCCCCGGGGGATAAAAACAGGGGGCCCCCCTTTTTCCCTTTTTTGGGATTCCACAAATTTCCCCCTCTTTTTCAAAAGGGCGCTAAATTTCTGTAAAAATTTTAACTTTTTTTTTTTTTCCCAAAGCCCCCCCGGGGATGGAAAGTTTTCCCCAATTTTTTTAAATAAAATTTTCCCCTCTTTAAATTTTTTTTACTTTTTAAAAATAAAAAATTTTTAACTTTTTCCCTTTTTATAAAAAAAAAAAAAACAAAAATTTTTTTTTTTTAAGGGTTTGAAATAAAACAAAGGGTTTTTTTTTTTCCCCCCTTTCCCGGGGAAAAATTAAAAAGGTTTAAGTGGTGGCCCCCCTTTTTATTTAAAACCCGGATGTATGAATTTGAAAGGCCAAAACATCTTTAAAAAAAAAAAATTTAAACAATTTTTTTAAAAAAAAAAAAGAAAAAAAATTTTTTTTTAAAATTGGGTGATTTTTTTTTCAAAAAAACCTTTTTAAAAAAATTAATTTTTTAAAAAAATTTTTTTTTTTTTTTCCCCCCTTTTTTTTTTCCTGGAAAAAAAATTTTGGGAAAATTTTTGGGTTTTGGGGCCCCCCCCTTTTTAAAAAAATTTTTTTCCAAAAATTTTTTTTTTAAAAAAAAAGGGGGGGGGGAAAAAAAAAAAAAACCCCTTTTAAAACCCTTTTTAAAAAATTTTATAAAAAAATTTTTTCCCCATTTTTTGGAAAAAGGGGGGGTTTTTTTAAAAAAAAAAATTTTTTTTTTTTTTCCCCAAAAAAAAACATTTTTTTTTAAAAATAAATTTAAAAAAAGTTTTTTTAATTTTAAACCCCCAACAAAAAAAGAAAAAGACAAATGTTTGAGGTGATGGATATCCCCAATTCCCTAAATTTTGAAATTTAAAAAACCCATTGATACGGGGCATAAAAAATCCCCAAATGTACCCCCAAAATGTGTAAAAACTTTCAAATGTAAATAAAAAAAAAAAAGAAAAAATGTTAAATTGGGGGAACCAAAAAAACATGTGGGTCAAAAGAAATTTTTGGGAAGTGAGAATTTTTTCCATGACCCTAAAAAAATTGATAGAAATGCGGGGAATAAAAACCCCCGGGAAAAATCCCCCAAGTTTTTTCTCAAAAAACTGGTTAAAGGGCCCGTCAATGGTAACAAAAAGCAAGCACATTTGCAAAACCGGGTTTTTTTTTGCTGGAAGTTTTTTGGATTCCAATTTTATTGGAGGTGTTTTTGAATTGGGAATAGCCTTTAAAAATTTTTTTAAAATTTATGAAAAAAAGGTAAAGGGGAAATGTTAGCCTTAAAAACGCCCCCAAAAAACCCTCTGAAAACACACCCCTACTCCTCATTTAAAAGGAACCACAAAAAAAATTTTGGGCCCCCAAAATTTTTTTAATTTTTTTTTTAAAAAAAAATTTTAGATTGAATCATTTATTTTTTTTGAGTTTGTATTTTTATTTTTTAAATTTTTCCTTTTTTTTTTTTCCCATTTGTTTTTTGTGTTTCCCCCTTTTTTTTTTCCCCAGAAAAGCAAAGGCAAGATTTACCCCCTAACAAGGGGAAAAAAACCCTTTTTTAAAAAAAATTTTTCCAAAAATGATTGCTAAAAAAATAAAAAATTTTTAGACTGGGGTTTTTTTGGGGGGGAAAAAAAAAAAAAAAGGGAAAAAAACGGGGGTGATTACATTAAAAAAAAACCCCCAAACCCCCTACTGAAAAAAAAAAATTAGCTGTTCCCAATTTTTTTGCTAAAAAAATTTTTTTTTTATTTTATCAAAAAAAGCTTTTGGCCAAAAATAAAAACTTTATTTTTCCAACATAATTAGTTTTTTAAAAAAGGGGGGGCTCCAGGGGTTATTAAAACAGAAATCAAAAAATCCCTTTTAAAAAATAGAGTCATCCTTTTTTCCCCTCACCTTTGCCCCCCTTTTTTTTTTTGGGGCCCCCTTTTTGGAAAAATTTTTTTAAAAAAAAAATT
>JAKFHU010001936.1:0-102077 GCA_023783475.1 Daubentonia madagascariensis | reverse complement strand
ACTTAACCAATTAAATATTTCTTATAAATTTTGATCTCCTGTTATCCTACCTTGACCCTACAAACATATCTTCCCTATGTTAGAAATACAGAAATATGTACCAGGAGAGAGTAATATTAGAAAATATATTTAATAAATACAATAAAAGCAATACAAATCTTGTATTTTGTTTATTTGTTTTGTATTGTTTTACAATTATGAGGTGCTAAAAATTAATCACACCTGGTAAGTACCTATTTTCTTTTTAAGTAAGGAAGATAAATGTGTTTTCTCTCACCAGCTTTGGAGTTCTATGGAAAGAACCAGATTGTTTTTTTCATATTTTACTATTTTTGTTCAATATCAATATTTTTAAAAGCTATACTTTTCATAAAATCATATCTGCTTTTCGTCAAATCCTATTGGAAATTGAAGTACATTCTGAATGTTTTTTGTATTTTACCATAAAACTGGATACTTAAAAGTCTCTTAACTTCAAATAATGCTTCTCACATCTGAATGTAAGGTAGAAACCCCCTTTTTCCTCATCAAGATATGAGGAAGAATCATATCTACATATTTATTTTAATAATTGTTTAGTATTAAATTATTTTAAGAGGGTCACAAGAAGACTAAATAAGTATTTGAAAGGTATGACAGAGTTATGAAATAACCATAGGTTTTTATTCTGCCATTTAAAAATATTCATATCCTTTTAATTGTGCTTCATTTAATCTCAGTTTTTGCCTGAATTAAGAAAAAATTATTTGTGTAAAATAAATAGTTTATAAGCAAAATACCATGATGGTGTTTCAAAGATGCTTATGAGCATTCAGCTCATCATACCATATAAAACATACAAAAACTTTACATGAAGGAAAAAAAGGAGAGGTCTTATTCTTGCTCAGGTATTATTGAATAATAGAAAGCCCAGAGAACTGAATTAGAAACGGTCATATTTTGCTATGGTTGTGTGATCATATTAAAGTGGAACTTTACAATGTCACTGAACCATTGATATCTTTAACATAGGGCACCCCATGAAACACTGTACCTTTTTTACCTGCAATGAAATCTCTGTCTTGCCTCTCCCATGTGTTTCTCATACAGCACACAGAGAACAATTTATGGATCTTTTTCACCTTTTGAGACTCTCCCTGAGGAGATGCCACGTAATATGTTGACAATCCCCTGAGCATTTGTGAGCATAATAAAATGCCTAGAGGCTGTTCATAAGTTGTCAAGGTCAATTTATATTCACTAGTGTATTAAGGGGGCTCCAGAGAAACAGAATCAGTAGGATGTAGATATAGATATATAGGAAGGGATGTATTATGAGGAATTGATGTAGGCTGACAATGACGTAGGCCAACAACTCTTATGGTTTACTGACTGCAAGTCCCAGCAAAGCTGGTGGTATAGGTCCAGTCCAAACCTGAAGCCTTGAGAACCAGGAGATCCAGGTGTATAGATCCTAGTCTGAATCCAAAGGCTCTAGAATCTGCGAGGAAAACATCTGATTGCAGGAGAAAAAGGATGTCTGAGCTTAAGCAGGGAGCAAACACACCCTTTCCTGCCTTTAGGTTCAATTCAGGGCCTCAACTGATTGGATTGATGCCAACCCCCACTGGTGAGGTGATATTCTTTACTCAGTGTACTTATTCTAATCTGTCCCAGAAACACTCTCACATACCCAGAAATAATGTTTGCCAGCTATCTGGGCATCATATATCCCAGTCAAGTTGACACATAGACTCACCATCATTAATTTACCCTCTTTTAAACTTGGCACCCATGTGCATCTCATTAAACCCTACTTCGTCTCCAAATAAAAAGAATAAGAAGGTCATAGATCTGCTTCACATGACACAGCTATCCTGCATACACATGAAAACTCACTAACCCTTGCTCAGAAGAGGAAGTACATTCCTTGAGTGATGTCTGCATTTCTCCCGATATCCCTTGATGAAAATTCTATGATGTAAAATTAACAATATTTAAATACTGACATAACGTTCATCTATCTTATGGTATATGATAAAGGGAATAAGAGAGGAAAGATACTATATTTGCTTAATATATAATATATACACAAATACTCATAACAAAATTAGGAGGGAATTCTCATGACAATTATAATCCTCATTCTCTAACTGTTCATGTGATTGCAGCTGGTATTTAAATGTGTCATTAAGTATAAAAGAGTCTTATGTGCAATTTATAGAAAAACATATATGTGGGTGTATATATATTCTCTTTTCTCAGTTTACTGAAACAACATAAAATTGTACATTTATTTTCTTCTCTTAATTTATTTTAATAATATTGTGTACATAGAGACTTACCTTGGAGATAATGTAGGTTTAGTTCCAGTCCACCAAAATAAAGCAGATATTGCAATAAGGCAGATCATTTTTTAAAAATTTCACAGTGCATATAAGTGTTATGGTTATACTATACTGTAGTCTATTAAATATGCAATAGCATTATATCAAAAATGTACATAACTTAGTTAAAAATACTTATTGTTAAAAATGCTAATGACCATTTGAACCTTCAGAAAGTTATAATTTTTTTTTGCTGCTGGAGAGACTTGCCTTGAAGCTGATGGCTGCTGACTGATGAAGGCGGTGACTTGGTGGTTGCTGGAGGTTGTGGTGGCTGTGGCAATTTCTTAAAATAAGATAACCATGAAGTTTGCCACACGGGTCATTGGCTCTTCCTTTCACAAAAGATTTCTCTGTAACATGCAATGATGCTTGATAGCATTTTACCCACTTTAGAGCATCTTTCAAAATCACAGGCAAAACTCTCAAAGCCTGCAACTGTTTTATCAACTATGTTTTTGTAATATAAACTTAAATCCTTTGTTGTCATTTCAACAATGTTCGTATCATCTTCACCAGGAGTAGATTCCATTTCAAGAGACTGCTTTCTTTGCTCATCCATAAGAAGCAACTCCTCATCTGTTCAGTTTTGATCATGAGATTGTAGTAATTCATTCATACTGTCAGATTCCACTTCTATCAAGTTCTCTTAACATTTCCACCACATCTGCGGTTGCTTCCTACACTAAAGTCTTGAACCCCTCAAAGTCAACCATGGGGGTTATAACTAACTTTTTCATTCACCTGTTGTTGATAATTTGACCTCCTCCCATGAATCACGCATGTTCTTAATGACATCGAAAGTAGTAGTGAATCCGTGAAGTAAGATGTTGGCATTTTGATAGACATTTCATTGAATTTATAAATCACTTTGGGCAGTATGGACATTTTAACAATCCATGAGCATTTTTCATTTGTTTGTGTCATCTGTGATTTCTTTCATCAGTGTTTTGTAGTTCCTCCTTGTAGAGATCATTCACTTCCTTGGTTAAATATATTCCTAGATATTTTATTTTCTTTGCAGCTACCATAAATGGTATTGAGTCCTTTATTTGACTCTCAGCTTGACTGTTATTAGTATGTATAAATGCTACTCATTGTGTGCATTGATGTTGTAACCTGAGACTTTGTTGAATTCCCATCAAAATACTAATGTCTTTCTTCACATATCCAGAAAAAATAATTCTAAGCTTCATTTGGAACCAAAAAAGAGCCTGAATAGCCAAAGCATCATTAAGCATAAAGACCAAATCTGAAGGCATGGTGTTACCTGACTTCAAATTATACTACAAGGCTATAGTAATCAAAACAGCATGGCATGGGTATAAAAGCAGAGAAATAGGCCAATGGAACAGAATAAATAACCCAGAAATAAAACCATATAACTATGACCAATGATCTGCCACAAATGAGGCAAAAACATACACTGGAAAAAGGATGCCCTATTCAACAAATTGTGCTGGGAAAATTGGATAGCCACATAAAGAAGAATGAAACAGGACCCCTATCTCTCACTTTATACAAAAATCAATTCAAAATGGATTAAAGACTTAAATGTAAGGCATGAAACCATAAAAATTTTAGAAGAAAACAAAGGAAAATCTCTTCTAGACACAGGGCTAGGCAAAAAAATATATTACCAAGTCTCAAAAGGCAAATACAGTAACAACAAAAATTAATAAATGCGATTTAATTAAAATGCGTCTGCACAGTAAAGGAAATAATCAACAGAGTGAATAGACAGCCTACAAAATGGGAGAAAATATTTGCAAATAATACATCCAACAAAGGGCAAATACCTAGAATATACAATGAACTCAAACAAATCCATAAGAAGAAAACAAACAACCCCACAAGAAGAAAACAAACAACCCCATCAAAAAGTAGGCAAAAAACATGAACAGAATCTTTTCAAAAGTAGATAGACAAATCGTCAACAAACATATGAAAAAATGTTCAACATCACTAATTATCAGGGAAATGCAAATTAAAACCACAATGACAAATTAAAACCACCTTACCCCTGTCAGAAGGGCCATTATCAAAAAGTCAAAAAACTACAGATATTGGCATGGATGTAGAGAAAAAGGAATGCTTTACATTGTTGGTGGGACTGCAAACTTGTCCAATCCCTATGGAAAACAGTATGGAGATTCCTCAAAGAGCTAAAGGTAGACCTAGCATCGATCCAGCAATGTCATGACTACATATCTACCGAAAGGAATATAAATAATTTTACCAAAAAGACACCTGTACTCAAATGTTTATCCCAGTACAATTCATAATTGCAAAGATGTGGAAACAACCTAAAAGCCCAACAACTCATGAGTGGATAAAGAAAATGTGGTATATAAGAGGACTAACTCTCCCTTTTGAAAGTAAGGGAAGACACTTTTCACCTTCCCAAATCTCCTCCTACACCTGCCCTTTCTGAGAGCAGTTACTTTAGAAAACTTGCAATTGTAAATTTTTTTAGTTCTTTCTCTATTTCTTTGAAGTGTACACGAATCTTTTCACAGGCCAAAAAAAAAGAGTCCTTTGACAGCTTCTTTAAGACCCAGGGATACCTTTCTCCAGTACTTGGGAACCATCTCTTTAAGATGTAATCAGTGGAGATAGTGCCCCTATCTCCCAGTTTCTATGGGAGAGGAGGAGCCTGATTTAGGTAGGCATGCTTTGCTCCATGTTGCAAAACTACCCCCAGTCATGAAGACAGGTGTGTATTTTTCATTTGGATAATGCCAGTTAGCTAACACAGATGGTCACAGAATTACCAAATGAATTTAGTATGAACTGTGTGTAAAAAAGGGTGTTGTCAAGTCCTCTTACTTGAGGATTGTTGTTTATTTCGAGATCATGTATGTACAGGTTGTATCTGCTCTACTATATTAAAAGCATGGGATTCGTGTCTTTGCAATATTTTAGTAGATTGCCATGGTACACATCACATCTGGTGTTTTGCATAGTCAATAATACAATGACTATCCTTCTCTTCTACCTTTGTGGAGAAGTTTCCTGGGCTGAGAGGAGATTTTGTCTTTAATTATATTTCCCCAACAGTTAGCACTAAATTAATGGTAAAATATTGTCCTTTTGGGATTCAGTTATTTGGCTTGTTTCTGTATTTGAAAGTTAAGAAATAGCATTAAAAATAAAACTTACTGACACAGGATTCCCAGCTAATTGAAAGTGAAGAGTTTGAGAAATTGTACCTCAAGCTGTGTGTGTGTGTGTGTGTGTGTGTGTGTATGTGTGTGTATGCATGTGTGTGTATTCAAAATTTTAAAAACAATAATTCAGTAATTTTAGATCTCTTGAAATATACTAAAAACAAACAAAGAATGAGTAAATTTATGTAAAACTGGTAAATTTCAGGTAACAACAAAGGCAGTCTGTGGCATTCTTGCTAGGCACTGCCCTTAACCCACACCCAAGATTGGCCAGGGCAGGCCTGGCTGTGAAAACAAGCAACTTCACTGCCAAAGCATGTGGGGGTGGATTCCATTTCAAATAAAGAGTAGAAATCCATGCCCAGTGATGAATGTAGCACTCCTATTCTGAAGTCACTGTTCCTGTTAGAACAAGTGGCAGATTAAAGGACAACCCAGAAATTTAATAGATAGATCCTGAATAAAAGATGGCCATAGAGGGATTTGTTACAAATCCCAACATGACACACATCAAGAGCTGTCCTACAATGTATACCTACACAAATAGAGACTTGAGGGTACTCACCTGCAAGAAAATGCTAGAGCATACTTGAACACTAATACAATTTAGAGTGTGAACCCCAAACTAGACACAGATCAGCAGCAGAGGGTGGAAGCCTTGTGGACTCACAGAGTCGTAGGACAATTTCTCACCAATCATTGGCTGACCACTAATCTAGCAGACAAAGAGGCACCCCTTAGGAAGTCATGCTAAAAGATACAAATAAAAAAGAAATATTGAGCAGAGGAAATAGTGGCCAAATTTTGCAGATTAAGTCCAGATAAAGTACTTAAAAAATACAAGCAAAAAAAAAAAATGACACACAGCAATGGCAATAACCCTCAGCAGAAAAAGAAATTTAAAAATCAAATTTCAGATTTGCTAAAATATATTATCTGTCTTCAGGAAAAAAAATAACAACTATGAGCCATAAAATCTAAAACAGAAATGTATGACCCATGCTTGTATGTGGGTGGGATAGAAAGTCAATAGCTACCATATATGACTGGGACCAGATACAGATGCATATGTCCAAGAAGCTATTACTAGTACTTACAAAGGATAGGAAGAAATCATGTTAAGCTCCTTAAGGAAATAAATGAACAAGTAAGAAATATCAATAAAGAAACTGAATATATTAAAGTAGAAATTTTAGAGTTGAGTATGACAGTAGAATGTTAAGAAAGGTGATTTTCATAGTTGAGTGCATATGATTCATTTGGAAAAGTTTCTTAAAATATAGATGGTCTGCTGCCAACAACAGAAAGTCAGATTTAGTAGGCCTGGAATTAGTTCTCAAAGGCTTATTTAACTCCAGTAGGTGTTTCTGCAATAAGTGTCACAGAGATATACTCTAAAACACAAATCTAGGTATGACCTGTGGTCCATTGTGATGGGTAATTTTGTCATAATATGCTTTCTGCCCAGAATGTAGGTAAAACATCATTTCTGGATGTGTCTGTGAAAGTGTTTCCAGAAGTGATAAGCATTTGAATCAATAGACTGAGGAAAGAAGATCTGCCCTACCAATGTGGGTGGACATCATGCTGTTGGTTGAGAGCCTGAACAGGACCAAAACGCAGGGGAAGTGTAAATTCTCTCTCTCTTCTTGAGCTGGAACATCTGTCTTCTCCTGCCCTCTGTATTTGGGCCTCTGGACTTCAGGTTCTCCTTTCACAGATTGCACTGTCCTTGGCCTCCTGACCCCAGGCTCCTGGTTCTCAGGTCTTCAGACTTCTGGACTTACACTGGAAGCACCTTGTCCTCATAATTTTGGTCTTAGACTAGAAATTACATCATCATCTTTCTTGATTCTCAGGTTTTCTAACGTGGACTGAATTAAACCACCAGATTCCTTGCTTCTCCAGCTTACAGTCAGCCGGTCATGGGACTTCTAGTCCTCCATAATCACATACAGCTAATTTCTATAATAAGTTTCCTCACAAATGCACATATACATGTATATACTATTGATTCTGGTTTTTTGGAGAACCCTGACTAAAACATCCGTGGATAAAAGTCATATTTGCATTTTAACTTCTTCAATGGCAAAATTTTAACATCATTCTACCACAAAATGTAAAGTTCCCTTCACCAGGTAGTCTTATTGAAAATCAGATATCCCAATAATAGAGATATTAAGACATTTCCACTAGGGATTACTCAAGTTGTCTTGCTGTGTTTGTAATGGCAATATATGAGTGTATGTAATCATGAAATATCCTAATTAACTGAGAGATCATAGGTGATTCTAATATTTTTGACCCAGAAAAATATAGATATGAGGGACTTCTGGAATAGTGAAGTGAGGATTTCCATGAATGCATCCCTCCATAAAATCAACAAAAAAAGTCAGCAAACATATGCAAATCAACTTTTCCAGAACTATAAGAATATATAAAAGTTTAGAAACAATCTGAAGAGTGTTCATTCAAAAAAAACCCACCGCTGAATCTTGGGAAAAATATCAAGTTTTGTGTTGTTGTAATTTGACCTACTTCCATTCATCATTGTGCAGCTATACAGAACCCTTGAAAAGCAGCATCATGGCAAAAATAGTAGTTGTGAAAACAAACCTTGCATCCATTGGAGGATACAGACTAGATGTGGAGCTCCACAGAAAGTCCTATCTACACACAATTGGGACTGCTTGATGTGTCTTTCAAAGTCCTAGAATTCACAGTTCATTGTGTTTTTTTGACATGACTCAGAGATCATTCTATGAAAACAGCTTTATTCTTGGGGCATATGTTAAAAAGAAATCATTATCAATTGTCAAACTTTATACCTACTTGAGCTGTGCTGCCTGTTGTAACAAAAAATAGTCTAGATAAAAATTAAAAACACAAAAATCTGCAAATGAGATGTCTATAGGGGACTTTTATAAGTTCTGTTGCATTTTGTGGGCTATAGAAGGCCATATCCATATACAGCACTGTGTACATGTTCAGAACTGATCTAAAAGGGCTCCATTCTCTCGACTGTGGCTGACTTGAGACTCTGCACCAGCAGAAAATTAAGGCTTATGCACAGTTCTAAGCTACCTGAGTATTAAAGGTATACAATCTACCCAACCCAACACATAGACACTCAGAAAATGATAGAAGACTTAACATATTGGCCTATGGCAATTTGGGAAATTTCTGATTAATCATTAGTTGATTACTTAGTGAACTGAGCTGAAAATCTCAGTGACCACACACTAGAGGAAATAAAGATTTTACAGAATTAGTCCAGAAAACTCACTAAGTATACAAATAGCAGCAACAAAACCATAATATTCTAAAAAAAAAGGTGGGCAAAAACAATAAACCTTGGATTGTGCGTGTGTGTGTGTGTGTGTGAAAGAGAGAGAAAGAGAGAGCATATGCAAGAGTGAGTGTGCATGTGTTTAAGGTCTTATTTTCATAGTTGCCACATTATATGATGTAAAATGTCTAGTTTTCAGCAAAAATTCCAAGGCAACCAAAGAATAGGTAAAGTAAGATCTATGGATAAGAAAAAAAAACGTAATGAAAGAAACTATCACTGAAGGGGAGAAGCTGTTGCTCTTACAAGATAAAGAATTTAAGATATCTATTATAAATATGTAAAGAAAACAAAAGAAACCATGTATAAGAAGTTCTAAAACAGTATAGAAACAATATCTTACCAAATAGAGCATATTTTTAAACATTCATTAATTGTTTAAAAGACTAAATAGAAAACTTGCAGATAAAAAGTACAACAAATGAAATTTTAAAAAACACTGGTTGAAAACAGAAGACTGAGAAAGTAGAAGAAAGAATCAGTAGTCTTGCAAATAGGTCAATAGGATTTATCCAATCTACAGAACAGACAAAAAAATGTCACAGAAAACTCAAGAAAGTCTTGGAGACCTGTGTGGCACCATCAAGTCATACAAATAAAGTGTGCCACATCAACTGTACCAATAATGATTAAATGGGAGTCCCATTATTAGTGAAGGGAGAGAAAAGGAAAAATATTTTTTAAATTAATGGCTAAAAACTTCTCCAATCTGAGAAAAATCACTGATATATGAATCAAAGAAATTCAAGCAAATCCAAGTTAGATAAACATCAAGGGATTCTCACCTAGACATATCTCACCTTGACACACCATGTCAAACTGTTGGTAGCAAAAACACTTACAAGTCTTGAAAGTAGTAGAGGAAAATAACTCATCCTATGGAGAGGAACCACAATTAGCTTAACTGATGACTTCACACAAGAAAGAGATGGAATAAAATGGTATGTCATTGAGGGAGCTCAGGAAATTTCACCCCAAAATATGACTCCTTGGTATTTTGAATTAAGGACCTTAGAGATAAAAAGGCATTGGAAGGTGCTTTCCCTCTATCTGCATAAACTCTGAATGACCAATCAAATGAACAATCGACTTCTCTCCCCCTCCCTGTTCTCTCAGTATATTACAGGAAAAAAAAAATAATGATCAAGAATGCAACCAGACCTGGCCCAAATCATTTTTAACACACCTGTCTCTCAGATTAATTTACAAGTCAATATATTTCCCCCATCCATTAATTCTCCCAAGTATCTATTCATCCTCACTAGCAACCTATTGACCCTAAACAGAAATACCTATACTACTGGTCTTCCCTCCTCCTCTATAAAAGGCATGAATTATCTGGATTCCATTGGGATATTGAGTAACCACTCTGTGATTCTCCCCATGCACATGGTAAATAAACATTTTCTTTCATTAATCTGCTTTAATTGTGAGTTGAACTTTCAGTGAACTTTTGAGAGAAAAGGGAAAATTTTTCCTCACCCCCACAACATTTCAAAGTGTTGAGAGAAAACAATTGTCAACATAAAATACTATATTCAGCAAAATCGTATTTTGAAAGTAAAGATGACTGGCCTAGGTAAACAAGATTAAGATTGTTCATGGCTAACAAATCTGCCTTATAGGAAGTACAAGAGAAGGGAAAGGAAATTATTTTGTATGGAAATTTCAATCACAGAAATAAATAAGGCACACTGGAAATGGTAGACATGTTGGTAAATATAAAAATATCTTATATGTTTGTGTATACACACATTCTCTTTTCTTGATTTATGTAAATAACATACAATTATATATTTCTTTCTTCTCTATTAAATTCATTTTAATAGCATAAGATTGTATACATACTTTAATTATGATAACACTGTTTTGAGTTTTATAGAAACTAGAATTTGTGTGTGTGTGTATTGTCTAAAAGATATATTGAGAGATAGTGTTATGCTAGTATCAATCTGAAATACATTGTGATGTTACAGTACACACTGAAATCCCTAGAGCAACCACCACTAATTCATATCTGTGTGTGTGTGTTTGTGTGTATGTAACAACAAAGGAATAAAATTTCTAAGTACAAATATTTCAACACAAAACAAGGCAGTAGAGCTGAAATAAGAAAAGAAAAAATATGAGCCATGTAGAATATAATTAGCAAAATGACAGACATAAATTAAACCATTTCAGGGTTAACATTAAATATTAATGGACTAAATTCTTGAATCAAAAGGCCAACATACTCAGAAATAATTAAAAAGACTAGGTCCAATTATTGGCTGTCTACAAGTGACAACGTTTACACTGAAAAACACAAACATAATGAAATTAAAAAATAGAAAACTATTCAATACAAATAATAAACATAAGAGAGCTAGAGTGGTTATACTAAAGTCAGAAAAAAATTAGACTTTAAGACATTAAATGCTATCAGAAAAATGTGGGGTGATTAATAATGGTAATAAGAAAAAAACCCAGTAATTTAGCAATTAGAAATTCATGCACAACTGAAGACAATGAAGTCCAAAAATAACTAAAAGAAAAACTGAAGATAAGAAAAAGAAAAACATAATTTAGCTTGGAATTATAATATCAATATTAATAATTAATCATCCAAATAAAGAGAAAACTAGCAAGGATAAAATAGCCTTGAGCAATGCCACCAACCAGCTTGACCTGTAAAAAAATCTATAAAATAATTGTTGAGAATCAAATTATTTACAGCAAGCTTTCTCAACATTAGCACAATTACCATTTTGGACTAGATTATTTTTTGCATGAAGTGATGTGTAGTGAATTGTAGGATATCTTGCAGCATACTTGGCCTTAACACTCTAGATAACAAAAGCTTTCTTTTTCAGCACCCTGTCATTGTGAAGATCAATAATAATTCCAGGCATTGCCAGGATATCTCCTGGGGAGAAAAATCACCTCCACACAATACCACTGGTTTACAGTTGCTGGCAATTTAATGAAAAAAATATTAAATTTAATTTGGAATATATTATTTAAATTTAATTTGAAATATATAGTAAAGCATTCTTCTAATCCCATAATGGCCAGTCAAGACAGCTCCACTTTTGTCTGTTCTTGGCCAGCTTTAGTTGTATAGCCATCATCTGAGACAATAAATATTTTAAATATAATTTTCAAATGATAAATGAAATAATGTAAATTCTTATGGTACCATCTATAAACAAAATATAATTCCAAGTCAAAATCACTTGCAAAAATTGTAGAGAATTATTTCATTTTTCAGTAAAATATCTTTATTTTAAATTTCAAAGTATTATGGGGGTACAAATGTTTTTGTTTGCAAGGATCACTTTTGTAATGCTTGAGTCAGGGTTAAAAGTGTGCCCATCACCCAGATAGTGTTCATGGGACCTGTTAGGTAGTTTTCCGCCCATCCCTTCCTTTCCCTCCCCCCTGCTTGATTTCCTTTGAGATTCAGTTCCCTCTATGCACATGTGTGCTCATCAATTAGTTCCATTTTAATAGTGAGTAGATGTGATGTCTGTTTTTCCATTCTTCAGATATTTCACTTAGGATAATGGTCTCCAGTTCCATCCAAATTGTTGCAAATGCGTTTTAAGTCATCCTTCCTCATGGCTGAGTAGTATTCTATGGTATACATAAATCACATTTTGTTAATCCACTCATGAATTGATGGGCATTTGGGTTGATTCCACATCTTTGCAATTGTGAATTGTGCTGCAATAAATATTCGAGTGCAGGTGTCTATTTGATAAAACGACTTCTTTTCCTTTGGGTAAGTACCCAGTAGTGGGATTGCCAGATCGAATGGCAGGTCTACTTTTAGTTCTTTGAGTAATCTTAATACTGTTTTCCATAGAGGTTATACTAATTTGCAGTCCCACCAATAGTGCGTAAGCATTCCTGTCTCTCTGCATCCACACCAGCATCTATTGTTTTTGAACTTTTTAATAAAAACCATTCTAACTGGAATAAGGCGATATCTCATTGTGGTTTTAATTTGCATTTCCCTGACAATTAGTAATGTTGATCATTTTTTCATATGTTTATTGGACATTTGTCTATCTTCTTTTGAGAAGCTTCTGTTCATGTCTTTTGCCCACTTTTTAATGGGGTTGTTTGGTTTTTTTCTTGCTGATTTTCTTGAGTTCTTTGTAGATTCTGGTTATTAATCCTTTATCAGAGGTATAGTTTGCAAATATTTTCTCTCATTCTGTAGGTTGTCTATTTGCTCTGTTGATTATTTCCTTGGCTGTACAGAAGCTTCCTTCCCTTAATATTTTTATAATCCCTGTTCCAGTAAACTCCTGGATAACCAACGGACACCCATAGGATCAGTTAATATGATTGGTGCATTTATCAATAACAGCATACATTTTCATGCTTCTTTACTTTTGTCCTCACTGTTTCTAGTTTCCATTTCTAGAAAAAAATGGAGAGTAGAAGGGGAAACTCCTGTTTATCTTTCAAGGTCTTCTGAACTATTACCTTTTCTATAAGAAGCTACTTGATTTTTCATTCCTATGTTGAGTTAATATCTTTCATATTTGTGTTCTAGAAAGACTTTAGACATCCCTCCTTTCTATTTCTTCTCTCTTTTATCACAACCACCAGTTTCCGTACTTCTTCCCTTGACAGACTTTTGACAATTTAAGTTTGAGAGCCATGCTATTTTCATTCATTTCCTAATGTAATCTAGTCTATATATTAGGTAGTAGGGAATTAAAGATTAATTTTGTTAATAGTATTTGAATATTTCTTCCCTTTACTCTTAAGTTATATTCTTTGCTTAGGCAAACATCTCTAGGGGCATATTGGTGACCTTTGCCAAATGTACTTCCCAATAATCTTTGGTAAAATCTCTAGCTACAGCAAGAGGAGAAAGCAGAGTTCTGACATAGATTATAATCTGGTCAATAATGGGCCTGATTTTTCCAAACTTCTCTGTAGATTCTAAACTGGAATTTGTATTTGCTTAAATCTAATAAGAAATATTTTAGATTTACAATGAACACATACATACAAAACGAAAATAAAATTAGAGACAACACTGTTTATTTTACAAAATATACTACAAACTTTTCACTCTGATCATTGCATTACACTTTTTTAAAATTCTTATATTGAGCTAATATAGTGATTTTATTACCCGTCAATAAGTTAAAGTCCACAATTTTGAATTATATTCTTTTAACCTACATAAGGAAGAGCATGCTTCTATTTGTCTTCAAACTGGTTGTTGATTGCTGCTGACCACATGATTCTGTCAGTGCCTCTGTGCCTAAGGAAGCTATTTTAGAGCATGATGCAAGTACAATTATCAGAAAAACTACATTCCACTCCCCACTGGGATCCCAAGGCAGGTTGAAGTGTTACTGATGTGAATCCTGCTTGTATTTCACCAGAAGACCCTATTTAATATAAGGCCCTATATTGCTTATTCACAGCTATAAGAAGTGTAAGCATCCATAGGTAACTCATAGTTTAGTCTATCCTGCAACATCCACTTCCTCACTCTTATAGCTCATTACAAAAATTTATTAGACATAGTTTCCTTTAATAAACATGTAATAAAATCATGTCCAGTGAACAGATCTTGGCTGCTCAGACAGACCTAATTAATGTAATACAATAATTTTCATCATGTAAAATTAGACCAGATTAATGTATCAATGTTTCACATTGATTAGTGAAAGGCTGTATGCTAAAAGACTCTACTTAGCTCCATTCTTTCTTATTTTTAGTGGATCTACCTAAGTAGTTTTTCTAAAATTAATAGAAGTGAAAAAGATACTGAAGGACCATGGGCCCTCCTTGCTTACAGAAACATCTGCTGTAACTGCAATTCATCAAAAATTGTGTGATAAAATAAAAGAAACAATGCCCTATATCAACTGAAGGATTTACCACAATGTTAGTTTAACTGATGAAATAAAACTTCTTGTCTGGGATGCCTCATATTTCTTCTTCCTAAGTTGGAATGTTTAGAAGAAATATCTTTGGATAATTTATCAATTGATAGAGATAATTTATTGGACAAGAATTTCTTTTTCTAGTTTTATCTGCTCTCAGTATCTGTCCAATGGGTAGACATTCCCATTGAAAGAAAGGTTTAAGAGAGTCTTTTAAGGATTCCATACTCCTCTCACATGCTGAAGGAATCGACATTGCTGACCAATGTGTTGGATTCCAGTAGAATTACTTCACCCTAATAAGGACACTCAGTGGCCCTGGGGAACTGACTGAATTTTAATGACTTGCCTAGGTTCAGTCAGCTAGTTAGTAGTGGATCAAGACTCTGGAATGATGGTTCTTTGTTTTGTCCTTTCAAAGGACCTTGTTTTTCACTGTGGTATTATCCCCTGTACTTCTCTGCCAAGATCACTACACTTTAGCTGGATTGCCATCCCAGCAGTTTCTAAAATATGGCCACAGCTACTAGTGTCAAGGTTTTTGTACCTGCTATTGACTCTGTTTGGAACACTCATTCACATTGTCACAAGCCCTGCTTATTCCCTGATACTATATTATATATTGTTTATTATAAATTTTCCTAGTAGAATAGAAACTCCACATGGGATGAAACTTCATTTTATTAATCACTGTAACTTGGGGACCTAAAACACTACCTTTGAAGAGTTCAATATGTAAATACCTATATCCTGTAGTCATTTTGTTGAAATAGACAGTAACATGCACTTTGCAATTTTGACTGATTCTTGGGGGAAAAAAACTATATGCGTGACCAATGTTTACTCACAGGCCTGATTTTGATGAAGTTATTAAAAAAATCACACTTGGAAATTTTAAGAATCTACATAAGTAGATGAATTGTGATGTGTAATTTAATGTCATAATCAGATACTAAGCCACATTTTTATTGTTATTATGAATATTGTAATTATTCAGCAACATCAATAATCATTTAATAAGTATATACTATGCCAAGCATTAGCTACTTGCTATCAAAATTATCCAATTTGTTTTTTATCAAATTTATACAGAATACCTTTTTTCTAGTTTCAATTGTTAACTTTGTTTCACAGAAGTTTTTTTATTTTTGAGACAGTGAAGCCCCAAGTTCTTTTTCATCAAAATGCAGAATTTTCAGAAGTCGTTTTATAGCATAGAAGGGTGTTTCAGTGTTTAATACAGATTTGACTCCTGTAATGAGCAAACAAAATATAAACAATCAAATAGAGGTACGTGCTGTTACATGTGATCCAGGGGTTGACAAAAGTGGAAGATGGCTCTGTCTAACGTACTGAAGCCAGTGCCCTTCATAACCACAGAAGAGTTCTTGTTACTCCTTGTAAGCAAAGTCTGGTGTTCTCTCCACCTCACTAATGGAGAATGTATATTTCCTCAGCCTTTTTTTTCCACTTTGACTTGTGTAGGTGGAGATAGTGAGTTTTACTTGTTAGTTTTAATCCTCACTTTTAAGCCCTCAAGAATTTGACGTAAGATTTACTTTTCATTCCATGTCCTTAGAGAAGCCTTCAGTGGGACATTGTTATTAATCTCACATTCCCCCGTGCATTGTGAGAGAGGATTATTATGTGAGAACTTTTGGGTAGAGCCTATTTAAACAGAGTAAATGTGTTCAATAGTTTAGGACTTCATATTTACGGAAAACTATAATACCACCAATAAATATGCGATTCTTAGAATCCCAAGTCTGTCAGTGAAATAAACGGAATATCAATAATTGAATAAATTGCAATTTAGACACGAGGCAAAGTGATTATCAGCCTCTAATTTTCCTCTAGGAAAATTATTAAAGATTAAATATATCTCTCTAACATGAGAAGAATATATATTTATCTAAGAAATATGAGCTCTCTGGATGTAAAATTTTGTCCATTAACAACATTTATTTTTCTACTGCAACATGTACAATTGACAGAAGAACCCTACTGAAATTTAGGGCCTCATTAGTGATATTGCAGTCAATAAAATGGCCCTAAATTTGAAGTATAAGCGGGTTTGAATTTTGAAGGGGAGAATCAGTCATAAGCAAGGGGGAGGTATTAATGATAAAGAGTTTATTGGCAAAGGAGAATTTCTGGATATGTCTTAGGGAATTAAAGTTAGAAAATGAGTAAACCAGGTGAAACTGTAGAATACGTTGTGACACAGCTTCAGACAGCTTGTTTCGAGTGCTGAGATGTATTTGAGTTATATGGAGGTGATCACTGGCTGACATTTCTTAAGTTATTTATGCTAAGCTTGACCAAATAAGGAATTAGATTATAGATAAGACAGTCAAGTTTTACACTGTCAGAGATAGAAGTTAAAAATAATGAATAGAGAAGACTAAAATGAACACTATGCTATAGTATTAGAGTCATGTTATCAGTATGTAGTCAAGCTTCTCCAGAAAGGTAGGTAGGTAGGTAGGTAGAGTAGTAAATAAGTAGATAGAGAAAAATATAGATAAAGATAGTTATACAGGTAGGTAGGTAGGTAGATAGAGCAGTAGATAAGTAGATAGAGAAAAATATAGATTTGTGTATTTATTTGGGTTACTATACATGCATATAACTCCTATCTATATTGGCTGAAAGTGGTTAGAAACAGTGACACCCTGGTAGCAACCAGCACACCTAATACCCGGATCTTGGTTTCTAAATACTCAGTGAGTGGTTCTGCCTGGAACAAGCCCATGCTTCCTGATGCCCCAATATGTTCATCTGTCTTTGTTTTCCCAGAATAAAAAAGGCTACAGGTTTTCATGGGTAAGAAAATACCAGATTTGGCTATATAAACTGTGTTCTTTAGATTTTTATTTTTAAAATGGAACTCCATTTATTCATTTATTCATAAGGAAGAAAGGGGAAGGGCAACAGTCTCAGTAGCCTGAGTGATGTTGGTGAATGTCAAAAATTTTTGTTGTTGTTAATAAAGTTAATCCTTTATTTAGATTTCCTTAGTGTTTCATTTTATATTTATATAAATGTTCATTTTATATTTCGGGATCCAATTCAGTATAGAATATCACATTTGGTCTCTATGTTTCCTTAAGCTCTTCTTGCCTATGAAAGAATTTTCTTATTTTTTATGACTTTGATAATTCGGAAGAGTACTGATCAAGTATTTTCTGACTTGTCCCTCAGTTGGGCTTTTTCTGATATTTTTCTCATGATTAGACTGGCATAAAGGATTTTGGGGAGAAAAATCATAAAAGTAAGTTGACATTATAATCACATCATAACAAGGATACATGTTGTCTGTGTGACCTATCACTACTAATGTCAACCTTGATCACCTGGCTGAAGCAGTGTTTGTCAGGTTTCTCAACTGGAAAGTTACTGAAATCACTATGTGCAACTCACACATAGGGAGGAGGGAGTTATGCTCCACCTCCTTGAAGGCAGAATATCAACATAAATTATTGAGAGTTCTTCTGTATGGGACATGTGTTTTCCTCTATTTATAATTTATTCATTTGTTTCTATCAGTATGGTATGGAAATTTGTAATTTATAATTGTAATAGTAAATGAGTTCTAATAGTCTACATTACTTATTATGTTGCTCACATTTTTCTGGCTTTGTGCACTGGAAACACTTTCACTTGGCTCCTATTATTTTGACAATGAACCATCATTGTTTTTTTCTCTCTTCCTTCCTCCTAGCCTTCCCCAGCCCCATGCGCCCATCTTTACCTCTCTTGCTTTCTTTCAGCTCTTCCTTAATTTCTGGCACAATAATATATTCTGGACACATCATACAAATTTTCCACACTGTCCTAGTCAAGTCTCAAAAGACCCCTGGTTTCTGTTATTGAAGAATGCTATTAGAAACTAGTGTTTGGTTTCTAGGCCTGTTTATTGCTCTTGGATTGCTCACATGTTTCTAGACCTTCTCAGCTGGCAGATCAAGGAGACAGACACGTGTGTACTAACTCATGTATATATTGCATGTACCCATAGCTACAGCAATTTCTATTTGGAATCCTCTGCATCTATACTAAGCAGAACATGAGTTCATTCCTTCTTCAACACTAATCCATTATTACATGGCTCATCTAGATTCCTCTACTTGCTTATCTGTAACTTTCTACACCAACAGTGTGATCTGGCACCAACCACCTGCCATTCATTTACATAACTGTTCTATTCCAGTGCACGTGTGTAGGGGTTTTGGAATTGTTAAACTGTATTCCTATAGCAGAGTAGAGTGCTATGTGTAATTGCTTTTGTTGCCTTCAGTTTTACATACTCCATTCTTTTCAGTGTTACTTAGGTGAGCAAATTTTCCCCTCCTCCTTTCAGGAAAATTGTTTCACACATTTTTAATACAATAGATTGTTTTGTCACATTCCACATTCCTTTTCAGGTTCGGCCCACCTCCTACACAATTTATTTTAAAATTTGCCTTTATTAATATTTATTCTTTGTCCTTTAGAGCTCTATGAGTAGTTGAAAAAGGCATGTATCATGTATCGGCTATTACAGTGTCATATCACACTGAATAGCTTCACTACAGGAAAAATTCCCACTTTCTTCATCTATTTAACCCATCCCCTCCATCCCTCCTCTCTCAATACTCTGAAAACCACTCATCTGTTTACCATCTCTATAGTTTTTTTCTTTTGCATATTGTGACATAAATTGAATAACATAGTCTTTTCACACTGGTTACTTTCACTTAGCAATATGCGTTTAAGTTTTGTCAGTTTCTTTGATAGGTTCCTGGCTTTTATTGTTGAATTAGTACTCCATTTTATGGATAGGCTGCAATTTGTTTATCCATTCCCTTTCGATTACTAGTGTGACAAGATGCTCCTTCCTAGTTCTAAATTCTCATTTCCTTTAATAAGTAATCATTTTTACGCAGCCACCTTTTTCTATTTACAATAGTAATAGTGGTGTCTAAACATTCAAAGATACTATGATAAATTCACAAAATATCATTTAATAACTGTATGCATTGTCTTTTTATTTAACATGTAAATGTTTGTTTTAAAGGTGAATAATAAATGCAAGTAATAAATGAAACCCAAGTGCCCTGATCCATAGGAAAGAGGCATTATAAAATAGACAGGATGGGGAATATTTACTCAACGCTTTTATTAAGAAATATCTGAAGATCAAGAAGCATCTTTCTTAAACTTCAGATATTTCTTAGAAATAAAGTTGTACTTATAACACTGTACGTTTGTACAACACAAAATTTTTAAAAGGATACACAGATACAACTTTAACATTATACACAAAGTATTTTAACATTCTCTCCTCTACTTCAGGGTCTAATAAAATCAAGTATTTTCTGGGATGTTCTTCACAATACCAGATTTATGGCTAGTGTAGAGTCCAAACCTTTTGAGTAAATTAATTTCAAAGAAGGATAATTTTTCTCAGTCATTGGAAATGCTCAGCATGGTTACATGCACACGTATAAATTATCCTCCATTAACTTATTTTCACAGCAGATTAAACAATGATTTTTGAATTAAGAAATAGGTATAGTACTTAACTCTTTTGAAATGAAAATTTAATTAAAAAGCTGCCATCATTGCATAATTGATCTAGTTAAATCTATTATATTTCATATGTCTTCATTGACTACCTACAGTTTTATGATCTTCTAGATTATCTTTCTAAATCCAAAACCGCCATTTGGACCATCTTAATAGCTTGATATAATTAGTTTGGTGGAACAAATTTTGTTCTTTAGCATGTGGTCATATATATTTCACATCTCAAAAAAATTCTAAATAGAAAATAATTCAAGAGACGGACATTGTTTCTTGATAGCCCCCCAAAAAATTATTGGATAGATATTTTATAATATTCTTGTAAGTTAAAAGAGTGTGTGTGTGCGTGTATATGATAACAATTGTATTAAGATCATGGTATAACATGCAATAGAAAATGGGAGTAAATGTGGGACTGAGGTACAGTAATACTAACTTAATATCTCGACATACACAAGATTGCTTTCTTCTGCTTTTTCATGCTCTCACCAAGGGAAAGAAAGATTGGCATAAAAATTGTACTGAATATGTCAACTCTAAGGTAAAGCTGAGGATAGCCCAATTACAAACTCTCCACATATTTGAATTCAACTTTGTCTTATAGGGTTCTTTTTTATATTTAATTTTTAACTTATCAATAAAAGTATATGTATTTATTATATACATCATGATGTTTTAAAGAATATATACATTTTGGAATGATAAAATCTAGCTAATTGTCAGATGCATTACATCACATAGTTATCATTTTTGTAGAGAGAACACTTGACATCCACTGTCTTAACATTTTTCAACAATACATCATCATTAACTCTCATCACCATGCTTTACAGTAGATCTCTTGTTCTTCCTCTTATATAACTGTAAATTTGTATCCTATAACCAATATCTCCCAACCCAATTCTCCTGGAAGCATCCCAGCCTTTAGTAACCACCATTCTACTCTCTCTTTCTATGAAATCAGCAACTTTAGATTCTACGTATGAGTGAGATCATGCAATCATTGCCGTTCTGTGTCTGGATTATTTCATTTATGATGATGTCTTCCGAGTTCATCCACGTTGTAACCAATGATAGAATTTTATTTTTATGGCTGAATAGTATTCCACTGTGTGTATATACCACATTTGATTTCTCCACTCATCTGTTGATGGGCATTTAGGTTGATTTAATAACTTGATGATTGTAAATAGTGCTGGAATAAACATGAGAGTGCAGATGGCTCTTTTACATGCTCACTTTAGTAACTTTGGATGTGTGTACAATGGTGGAATTTCTGGATCTTATGGTAGATCTATTTTTAACTTTTTGAGGAAACTCCATGCTGTTTTTCATAATGGCTGTACCTTTTCACATTCCCTCCAACAGCGTACAAGGATTCTTTTTTCTCCATATCCTACCATCGGTTGCCATCTTCTGTCTTTTTGATAATAGGCACACTAACATAAGTGAGGTGCTATGTCATTGTGGCTTGATTTGCATTTCTCTGATGATTAGTGTTGTTGAGAATTTTTTGATATGCATGTTGGCCATTTGTATGTGTTCTTTGGATAAATGTCTATTAGGGTCTTTTGCCCATAATTAAATTGAGTTACTTCTTTTTTTAATATTGAGTTGTTTGAGTACCTCATATATTTTAGATATTAACCTCTTATCAGATATATAGTTCACAAATATTTTCTCCCATTTTGCAGGTTCTCTCTTCACTTTGGAGATTGTTCCCTTTGCTGTGAAGAAGCTTTTTATTAATAGTTTAATGTAACTATGTTAATCTATTTTTGCTATTGTTTTCTGTGCTTTTGAGGTCATAAACAGAAAATCATTGCTCAAACCAATGTCATGGAGCTTCCCTCTATGTTTCCATCTAGTATTTTCATAGTTTGTGGTCTTATATTTATGTCTTCAATTTATTTTGATTTGATTTTTATATATGGTGAGAGAAAAGGGTTTAATTTCATTTTTGTGCATGTGGATATTCAGTTTCCCCACATCATTTATTGAAGATAATGCTCTTTCTCCATTGTGTGTTCTTGGAACCTTTGCCAAAAATTGGTTGGTTGTAAATGGGTGGATTCATTTTGGGATCTGTATTCTATTACATTGGTCTATGTGCCTGTTTTTATGCCAAACCATGCTGTTTTTGTTACTATAGCTTTGAACTCTATTTTGAAGTCATGTAAAGTTATGTCTATAGCTTTGTTGTTTTGCTCAAGATTACTTTGGCTGTCCAGGGTCTGTTGTGGTACTGAGTATAAATTTTATAATTTTTTTCAAATTTCTGTGAACAATGTCACTGCTACTTTAACAGGGATTACATTGGCTCTATAGATCTCTTTAAGTAGTACAGAGATTTTACCAATATTAATTCCTTCAGTCCATGAACACGGGATATAATTCCACATATATTGTCATCTTCACTTTCTTTGAAAGATTGTAAAGTTATCAGTGTAGAAATCCTTGAATTCCTGGTCAAATTTCATTCAAAGTATATTAATTTTTGAGCTATTAAAAATAGAATTGTTTTCTTGATTTTTCTTTAGATATTTTGCTGTTACTATGTAGAACCACTACTGATTTTTCAGTGAGTTTTGTCCAGAACCCAAGGTCAATGTAGCCAGCCAGTGGTCATATGGGCCAGAGATCAAGTCCATTTTGTAAGGGTTATGGGTTCATGCCTGGCACTAGGGCAGGTCAGGTGGCTTCATCTATAAGAAGCTCAGATCTCAGTCAAGTGGTACTGGCCTGTATTCAGAGGCCATGAGGGTCTACCAGGTGCCAAATTATATTGAGGGAAACCCTATCTTATGGACCAAAACAATATCCTATGTTTACTTTCCTCTCTTTTTCTCAAGTGAATGTTATCTTTTTCCATAATGTGCTTCCTGGGGTTGAAGAAGTGATGTGGGCAATTTCCAATTGTTCTTCCTGCTCTCTTCAATGTACCTTTTCTTATTATTGTGCTATAACCAGGCAGTGTGGACACTCACTTGGGTTCCTTAGCTCTTGTGAAGGTATTTTTCTGCACAAATATCTGTTTAAATTGATGATTATGTGGGGGACAATCAAAGGAGAAGTCTTGTTCCAGTATTTTGCTCCATCTCTCTTCGTTTTCTTTCATATATCATAATTACTATGACTTAAGATTTAATTCCCATACTTGAAGAAACTTTTCTACACTGAAACACACTTATAAATAAGGGGAACATACACAGAGAATGTTAATATATCTTTTCCAGCCTAGCTGTTTGATTATTTGTCAATATTCTTTCCTAAGGATCAATGTCAGAATTCCCCATGAAGCTTAGTGCCCATTATAGTCAGTATTGTATAATAGATTTATTTGTACACTCACTGGTTGAGAACTATTAGAAAACTCAATCGAATTTTGTACAATAAACTAATTTTCTCTAATTATGTAAGAAAATTCCTGAACTTAGATTGTTAAATATCTAATAATATCACAATACAAATCATTTATTTTCATACTAAAGAAGAATAATACTTAGAGTAAGGAGAAAGAAAAACCTTTACAAAATCCATAAGTTTATAAATGAAATCCAGCATGAAAGTGAGTCCAAGATGGTATCCTGTGTCTCTCATTAAAAATTTGTATATATTATAGTAAGTGGAATAAAAAAATTTAAATCTTATACTGGTTAGCATTCAGAAAATAAATTAATTGGTAGTATACATTTTAACATTAAAAATGTTAAGAAACAGGGAGTTTTATTTTTAACATAATTATGATTTCAATTTTAGTAATTAAGTTGTAAAAAGAGATTATAACCCTGTATAACAACATTTTTTCAAGATGCACTATACCCAACCATACCAAGGAAGAAACAGAAAGGATATCAAAGAATAAAAAATATCAACTGTAATTGTCTTGCCACATTTTTTTTGCTTCATTCAAACTTATTTAACTTTTTAAAAACATTTTTCTTGACTTCTGGAAATAATTGTTTTTCTAACTGTTTAAACCTACTTACTCCTGGGCAAAGTTGGGGATAATTTCTTTTTTCCCCATACTAAACTCATAACTCAAATAGTTTCAGTTTAATTTTCACTTGAATAAATTAAAAAATCCTAAAAACCTCACATCTTAACTGTTTTAATTTTTTTTATTTCAGAATATTATGGGGGTACACCACTTTGGTATATATATTGCCCATGCACTGCCCGTGTCAGAGCTACTATCATGGCCATCCCCCAAACTGTGCTCCCCGCAGCCATTCAGTGAGAGTTTTTCCCATCCCCTCCACGCCCCTCCCGCCTGCCCGCCCCCTGATGAATATTATTGCCCTGTGTGATGTAAGTGTTGATCAGTTAGTACCAATTTGATGGTGAGTACCAGTGGTGCTTGTTTTTCCATTCCTGTGACACTTCACTTCAAAGAATGGGGTCTAGCTCCAACCAGGATAATACCAGATGTGTTAATTCACTATTGTTTTTTATTGCTGAGTAATATTCCATGGTATACGTATACCACATTTTATTAATCCACTCGTGTATTGATGGGCACCTGGGTAGTTTCCACATCTTTGCAATTGTGAATTGTGCTGCTATAAACATTCGCGAGCAGATGTCTTTATTATAAAATGTCTTTTTTTCTTTTGGGTAAATACCCAGTAGTGGGATTGCTGGGTCAAATGGTAATTCTACTTTTAATTCTTTGAGGTATCTCCATATTACCTTCCATAGAGATTGTACTAATTTGCAGTCCCATCAGCAGTGTATGAGTGTTCCTATCTGTCCACATCCCCGCCAACATTTGTTATTTGGGGATTTTTTGATACGAGCCAATCTCACTGGAGTTAAGTGATATCTCATTGTGGTTTTGATTTGCATTTCCCTGCTGATTAGAGAAGTTGAGCAATTTTTTATATGTTTGCTGGCCATTATTCTGTCTTCTTTTGAGAAGTTTCTGTTCATGTCCTTTGTCCATTTTTTAATAGGGTTGTTTGATTTTTTCTTGTTGATTTTCCTAAGTTCTGTATAGATTCTGGTTATCAGCTCTTTATCAGAGGTGTAGCATGCAAATATTTTCTCCCATTCTGTAGGTTGTCTGTTCACTCTAGTGATAGTTTCCTTGGCTGTGCAGAAGCTTTTTAATTTGATCAGGTCCCATGTATTTATTTTTATTGCTCCTGTGATTGCTTTGGGGGTCTTCTTCATAAATTCTTTGCCTAGGCCAATGTCCACAAGAGTTTTTCCAATGTTTTCTTTGAGAATTCTTATGGTTTCATGTCTTAGGTTTAGATGTGTTATCCATTGTGAGTTGATTTTTGTGAGAGGTGAGAGGTATGGGTCCAGTTTCAGTCTTCTACATATGGTCATCCAGTTTTCCCAGCACCATTTGTTGAATAGGGAATCTTTTCCCCAGTGTACGTTTTTCTGGAATTTGTCAAATATCTGGTGACTGTATGAGGTTGGTTTTATATTTGGGTTCTCAGTCCTGTTCCATTGGTCTAGGTCTCTGTTCTTGTGCCAATACCATGCAGTTTTGGTTACTATAGCCTTGTAGTATAGTTTGAATCTGGTAGATAGATGCCTCCCAATTTGTTCTTTTTGCTTAAGATTGCTTTGGCTGGACGGGGTCTTCTCTGGTTCCACACGGAGTGTAGAATTATTTTTTCTAGATCAGCAAAAAATGATGTTGGTATTTTGATAGGGACTGCATTGACTCTGTAAATCACTTTAGGTAGCAAAGCCATTTTTACTATGTTGACTTGCCTATCCAAGAGCATGGTAGGGTTTTCCATCTATTTACGTCCTCTGCAATTTCTTTTCTCAGTGTTTTCGTAATTCTCTCTACATAGGTCTTTGACCTCCTTAGTTAGATATGTTCCTAAATATTTAATTTTCTTTGTTGCTATTGCGAAAGGTATTGCATCTTTAATTTGTTTCTCGGCTTGATTGTTATTAGCATATATGAAGGCTATGGATTTGTGTGTATTAATTTTGTACCCTGAGACTTTGCTGAATTCATTTATCAATTCCAGCAATCTCTTGATTGAATCTTTGGGGTTTTCTATGTATAACATCATATCGTCTGCGAATAGTGGAAAGCAGGGATGGTTCAACATACGCAAATCTAGAAATATAATTCACCATATAAATAAAAGCAAGAACAAAGATTATATGATCCTTTCAATAGATGCAGAAAAGGCTTTTGACAAAATCCAGCATCCTTTTATGATAAGAACTCTTAACAATATAGGCATAGATGGCACATACCTCGAAACTATTAAAGCCATATACGATAAACCCACAGCCAATATCATACTGAATGGGGAAAAATTAAAAGCATTCCCCTTAAAACAGGAACTAGACAAGGGTGCCCACTATCTCCACTTCTTTTCAACATAGTGCTGGAAGTCCTAGCCAGAGCAATCAGACAAGACAGAGGAATCAGGGGCATCCAGATGGGGGCAAAAGAGGTCAAACTTTCACTGTTTTTAATTTTTAGGTTTCTTGTAAACTTGCTAATCATCCACCTAATCTTTTCTTTCTCTTATATAAAAGCAGTATATCTTAACGAATTCTTTGTTTACACATAATGTTCTAAATTTACATTGGTTTACAGGAAGAACCTGGATTTGCCATGAATTTCTTTAAGGCATCCTTCACATCCTTATTCCGCAGGCTGTAGATCAAAGGATTCAGCATAGGGATCACCAGTGTGTAAAATACAGAAGCCATTTTATCAGTATCTAATGAGTGATTAGTTTTAGGCTGCAAATACATGAATAGAAGTGTCCCATAGAAAACTGTGACAGCCATGATATGTGAACCACAGGTGGAAAAGGCTTTTTTCCTTCCTTCTGATGAATGTATCCTTAGAATGGACAAAACAATGTTGAAATAAGATACTAGAACTGTAATCATAGAAGAAAACAAATATGTAGCTGCCAATATAAAGACTACTGTTTCTGGGAGGTAAGTATCAGAGCAGGACAATGCTAACAGGGGCACATTATCACAGTAAAAATGATTGATTACATTAGAAGAGCAATAAGGACACAGAGAATACACAAGATGAAACCACAACAGCTGTAGAAAAGCCATAGAGGTATGTGAGGGACACCAGCAGGAGGCAGATCTTGCGAGATATGACCACCATGTAGAGCAGGGGATTACAGATGGCCACATAGCGGTCATAGGCCATCACAGCTAGCATGATAATCTCAGATACAATAAAAACCAAGAACCCCCCCCAGTTGTGTGGCACATTCATAGTATGAGGTAGTTTTTTTCTTTACTAAAAAATTGATCATCATTTTAGGGGCAATGACGGTAGAGTTGCCAAGATTGATGATGGCCAAATGTCGCAAGAAAAAATACATGGGGGTTTGAAGTCGAGAGTCAACACTGGTGAGGGTGATGATGCCCAGGTTTCCAGACACAGTCAGCCCATAGATCACCAGGAAGACCAGGAAGAGGGGAATCTGGAGCTCTGGACGGTCTGAGACACCTGTGAGAATAAACTCAGTGACCTGGGTGAAATTTCCAGGAGCCATGTAGGAGTTTGGGAATTCCTCTGTTTGAGCAAGAAAAGAAGTTGTAAGTACAGACTTTAAGGAATTATTTTCTAGGACTGCCATTATATGGCAAGCGCACCTACTGTGAAATATTTTCTTGAGTTATATATTAATCTAGCTCAGTTATTAAACTGAAGTTTCTAGGTTTAATAAGTAAAATTTGTAATCATTTGGGAGAGCCAAAGAGCAAATATCTAAAATTAAGTATGGTAACTCAAATAGATGGTCCAGCATCAGGCAACATTTTCAGGATTTAGCTTTAACAATCTTATTGAATTATGAATATGTTCTTAGCTTGTAAACATTTGAATGCATGATTTATATGTTATGTCTTTTGTATTGAGCATGAGAAAAGCTTGAGGGTTTTCTTGTCTGCAGGTAACCTCAGTGGCTCCTTGTGATTTCTTAAGCTGAGACTTCTTGGTTTTTCTGAAGAATAGATGATTCTAGGTACTATCCTGCCCAATTTTTAAAAATTCTGTCCTTGTATAATGTGCATTAGATGTGCATTAAACTCATACAGTCTAATATCCATGCCTGTTGACTACTTTTTCTCATTTTTATTTTATTAACTCAATCAGACCGCCATTTACTATAAATGAAGATATGCCCTCATATTTATTTTATAGGTTACTGATTCTATTTTTAGGTTTCAATAAATAATATCACTGAAAATTTTATCATTTTTGCAATTCTTTGACATTATGCTTTACCAGATTATACCTCTGATATTTCTCTTTGGTCTTTTTCTTCTTGTTCTACAAGTTTGTACAATTACTCATAGTTTTTCCATTGTATTTTGTTTTAATTATATTTAATTTATAAAATTTTATAATAATATTTTTATAACTTACAGAATCTGTCATCTCTTAATTTTAATTGATCTTTTTATTGATCTTTTTCACATTTTTGATATTTTTTCATTATTGTAATAAAAACATTCTTATTTTATAGAGTTTCTGTGACAATTACAATGCACATATTTTCCGTAAAATTACATGTTATTTTAATATGGCTAAATATTTACTTAGATATTTTTAGTTAAAGGATGATCACCTTCCCCTAAGTAAGCCAATTAGAGTTCCTTTGGAGTAATAATTGATAATTCCAGTGGTGGGCATCTGGGCCCAAAGAAATCCTGTCATAGTCCCTTATCTAAAAATACAGAGTTAAATGCTCAAGAGTCAAGACTGTATCATCATAAGTGTCTGAGTGGTAAATTTCTAAAGCTGTTGAGATTTTCTCTCATTCAAAATAAGATATAATAGAAAGAAAAACACAAAACTATTCTTCTGTGAGAAAAAATGAGTGACAATGTCAATAGAATCAAAGAAATAAGATGAAAATAATTCCTAAAATTGTTAGTATCTGGATATCAGTTTCTAATTGACACCAAGCATCTTTCTCTTTCTTGGTTTCTTTAAATCATCTTCTTATTTATTTATTTACAACATAGTTATTGAAGTTTTACTCTGTGCTAAGCAACATTCAGGCTTCAAATAAATTACTTATCCCTCACCTCATGGACCTGCTCTTCCAGTGATGCGGAAGAGAAAAAATCTGGTCAAGAAACATGTAAACGAGATAATTGCAGATTACAATAAGTATAATAAGTAAATTATACAAGAAAATACATTAGGATAACCTGGGAGAATAATTTCACATGGGATGTTAAGGGAAGGCCTTTGTGAGAAGTTGACATTTGAATTCAAACCTAAAGGTTCAGAAGGAACCAGCTTTTTAATGAATGACAGGAAGAACATTCCAGGATTCCAGGAAAGGTGAATATGTTGAAAATGCTACTCTGGAATAGAAAATACACCTTGCATTTTTGCAACCTTGTCTTCTCTGGGTTTGCAGTTTTTAATATTCTGTCTGTAGCCTTCAGTCTCTCCACACCTCCCTTGGCAGACGTATCAACTATCAGCCAACGTTAATGCTTCCAAATTGTATCAGTTACTCTGATTCAGCTGAAACCTAGAGCAATACTGGCTCTATGCTTCATTTGAAAATGCAGTATTTAAATCTTAAAAGCAATCGTTTAAATCAGAAACATCATATTCATCGCCTAATATTTTCTTTCAAACCTCCAGATTGCATTATTTGCTAATTTCCTGCCATTGACTATTGTGTCCTTTCTGGTCACTATGTGATGAATATTTCAGCCTGACAGGTAGAACTGCCAGTTATTAAGGCTTTCTGAGTTATTAAGATGTGCAATCTGAGCAATTTTTAGAATAATTAAAATATGCTTTTGCCTCATTTTTAATACATTTCACAATGAGGTCCACATTACTTTTGTAGTCACGCTACCCTACCAGGTACACATTGAAAGTATGTTTTATCACTGACCCTCTGTGTCCTTACACATATTGATTCTTCTGAAATTACTCTTCTTTTCTTGTGAAAGATAACATCTCTGAAAGAAGTTAGCCCACCATTCGTAGCAGTGGCCCCATGCAATCACAAAACGAAAATGAACACAGTGTCAAGTGGGGCCAACAAACTTGAGTTTTGTAATCGTAAGAATGTTGTTCCTCATCATTCTGTAGGCATGCTCAATCTTTTTAATAATACTGATGATTAACTCGGATGGTAGAAAGATAAGTGAATTATCTTTAAATTATTAATAGCATTGCTAATAGCACCACTGTTTTGCAACGAAAGGGTAACAGTATTAGTCTTTGAAATACGTACTTTAGAAATAGTTTCTATGTACTTTGCATTCTCTTTTATTATAGAATTTATGGTAGAAGTAAAAGAAAGAAAACTTATTTTTGAACATTCTCCTTTAGGTCAGTTGAACCAAGGGCAACGCGGAAAATGAATATTTTCTTCCTGGGTTTTATTTTTTCCTTGAAAACATACTAGAAGTTGTGTCCTATCAAACCGGGAGTCTAAGGTTCTGAGATTCTTAAAGTCTTCCTCCCGGTTATGCAAGTACGTCTCCTCAAATAGAAGCTTTCCTTTTGTTATCTCATGGAAATCTTTCTTTACGATATTTTGTTAACTAAAATGTTGGCAGATTTATTTACTGTAAGATAGTTTTAACTAAATATGTTCCATTACTACATTGATTACATATTATGCTTACATATATATACACATGTGTATATATGTACATATACATACATATGTATCTGCATATGTATGTATGCATATATATTTGCCTGTAAGTTAGCAGATTAATGAATAATTTATATTCTCAAATGGGGCATCATTTAGACTTTGAGTGCTTGTGTATCCAGTTATCTTTCACAAAATATCCTGTGAAACATACAATTTTCATTTAGATAATTTTGAAAAAATAACACTAAAATAACTATAAAAAGTCTCAGCGAGGAATAAAAAAAATTAAATACATGAGACATAATGATGCCAGTTCTAATTTTGAAACAAAATAGCTGGGTCTTACTTGATACCCTATATTCCTAAAAACAGTTATGAATCTTTAAAGCAAACTTTAGTTTAACCATTGTATTATTTGATTATATGTAATTCCCAGTGCCTTCCGAAATGAAGGTGAAGTGGCTCAATTTAAGATATAGTTTTGGATCTTCTAAAAACCATTGTATAAAAATAAATATTTTCTACCCACCTGTAATAGAGAATCTGCTTCACGTTCTTAGTGAGAGTCTCTACATGGATGTAGCAGTAAGAGTCAATGAGGTTCTATAAACCTTTGAGACCCTAATTCTGAGCTTAGGTAATGTAGGATATGCACATTGCCTTTTACATCCTTGGGAAAAATGCCACCAGGGATTGGTTCCTTAACGAGGTCTCCCTCCAGGAATTCAATGAGAACTCCCTGTGTATCTTCTTTGTGGGATGTGAGCTTATATTATTGAAGTGAGTTGTCAATTCCATGACACCTGAAGGACACAGTGCTTAATGTGTTCCTGTAAAAGTTTATATGCCTTCAGAGATTCATTATAGCAAAAATGGAGTACATGAGATCTAGGAACTGGTGGTCTAACAGTCAAATTAGAACAGACTGTATATGTAAATAATATGTTTATTATGCTATTATCTTTGTTGGCTTCCCCACTGCCCCTTTACTTCAAAGTATAAAATTGGCTAAGTCATTATTTAAAGAAATTGAGTGACGTGGATGTTACGAGAAGGGTATGTTCTCCAAGAAACAATCCTCATTGTACTAAAATTACTATTTTACTCTTGTCTTTATGCTTGCATTTCAGGTGAGAAAACGTAGAAGACAACCACTAGAGAAGAGTCAAAGAGAGTATTTAGTTTCATACTGAATGTGTCTATAACTTTCCTGATGCATAAATGCATTTTTTTAAATACTGAGAATTTTAGCGACATAATTTTTATGCATGTGATGACTAATAGAATTATTTAGAAAGGAATATGCGTTGGGTAAATTCTCTTCTTTAGGGATTAAGTCCTCTTTGCAAATCACAAGGTCTTCCCCTGTAGGCCTTAAATTAAAGCTGAAAGTGAAGGTATATGGCATGATGACATTTATATAAATTCATGCACATGGAATAATATTGTACACTTTGTAAGAACACAAAGCAACAAAAAGATTCACATTAAATGTGGTGGTTACCTGACAGCTGAGGACTGCTGTAACAAAATACCACAGGCTGCATGGCTTGAACAGTGGAAATTTATTTTCTCACAGTTCTGGAGGCTAGAAATCCAAGGTCAAGGTGTCAGTAGGTTTGGTTTCTTCTGAGGCTTCTCACCTTGGCTTGTAGATGTCTGCTTTTCACTGTGACCTCACATGGTTGGCCTGGGGTCTGGGCCTGTGTATGTGTCTGGTGCATCTCTCTCTTCTGTCCTATTCTCCTCTGCTTATAAGGACATTAGTTTTATTGGCTATGGGCCCAAATAATGACCCCAATTTATCTTAATTGCCTCCGTAATGGTTCTATGTCCAAATACATCCTGAGGTAGTTGGGCTTAGGGCTTCAACATATGAATTTGGGGGTGGACACAATTCAGCCCATAACAAAACAGACTGAAAAATAAGTAAGAAAGGGGTTTGCTAGCTCAGTAATGGTAACGTGTCGTGAACTAAGAAACACAGTCATTCTAAACCTCTCACTAGAAACCCAAAAACAGTTGAAAAGATGGAAACCTTCACCGGGTGGAAAACCAGATTCTGGAAATCTGTTCAGCAGAAGTAATATGAGTTATTAAAATATATCAATAAAATCTTCAGATGATTAATATTCAGTGTAGTCAAATACTGGAAGCTAAATGCACAGCTTGGAAATTTATTAAGTAAATTATAGACATATATTTAGTTTAATATTATATATTATTTTAAAATTTTGTTTATAGGGATTATACAGAAATATGAGGGAAGCTTCTGAGAAACAAATTAAAAATATTATTAAAAGGGTTGTATTTTACTACATGGTCACACGATTATGTAGAATCTAAATAATTCAAACTTATAGAAGCAAAGACTAGAATGGTAATTGCCAGGGGCTGTAAGATGTGGACAGTTTGGAGATTTTGACCATAGACTATAATGTTTAAGTCATACAAGATGAAAGAGGTCTGGAGGTCTAATGTCCAGCTTGATGATTATGTTTAATAATAGTGTATTGTATACTTGAAATGTGCTGACAGAGTAGATTTTAAATGTTCTCACCACATAGACACAAAAAAGTAAACTATGTAAGGTGATGGATATGTAAATTAGTTTGATGGTGGTAATCATTTCACAATGTGCACATCTAAGAAAACTTCATGTTGTACACCTTAAATATATACAGTTTTTATTTGCCAGTTATAACTCAATAAACTGAAAAAATAAATAAACTGAATATATTATATCATTTCTGTTAAAACAGAAATAATTTATATACAATAAAATGCCATGTATACATGGATAATATTTGAAAAATGTTATTTCTTCTCCTAATTAAGAGATTATTTTCATCACCCCAAAATATTCCTCAATGTCACTGTGGAGTAAATTTCCTCATTCTATTTCCCCAGCTACAATTGATGTGATTTCCATTGCCATATTTTAGTATACCTGTTCTGGAGTTTCATGTAAAAGAGATAATCCTGTGTCTGTGTCTGGTTAATGCTCTTGAAATTCATCCATGATGCTGCATGTATCAGTAGTTCATGTCATTTTATCGCTGGTTAGCATTCTATTTTAAGAATACATGACAATTTATCTTTTTATTTGTTGATGAACAGTAGAAATATTTCCATTTTGTATTGTTTTGAATAAAGCTATTAGTAAAATAAATATACACATATTTCTCTGGACATGTTTTCGTTATTCCTGGGTAAACATCCAGAAGGTGAATTCCTGGAATATGGTAGTTATGCATTTAACTTATTTAAAACTGCAAACTGTTTTCCAACATAAAGTACCATTACCCATGCCAATCAGCAATATATGATCATTTTAGGAGATGAAAATATTAGCTGATACTTCTTATCAACTTGACACTTGGTACTTAATAATGGAATATTTTTAATTCTACTGAAACTAGTGGGTAGAAAGTAATATTTCATTGTTATTGTAATTTCATTTCCCTGATAATTTAAGATGTTCAGCCTCTTTTTCATGTGTTTATTGACCATTAATATTTATTTTATGAAGAATTTTTTCACATATTTTTTCCTATTTTTATTAGGTTGCCTTTATTCACTTGTAGGGGATATTTATATGTGTCTTAGATCTCATAGTACTTAGGCTTCTTAATGAATAATCAATTGAAAATGCATATGTACATGTATTTTGGACTCTTTATTCTGTTATCTATTTGTCTATCTTTATAGAATGCTGCATTATCTTGAGTACTGTAGTTTCATAGTCAGTCTTGAAATCTGTATTGTGTTATCCAACTTTGCTCTTTTACAAGATTGTTTTGTCTATTCTGAATCTTTTCTGTACTGTACAGAAGAAGACCCAAAGCTGGTCATGGGGGACCTTAATTGTTCACTATGAGGCTAGGTTTAGACCTGTCCACTCTGAGAAGTCACTTTTGGTAGCAGATATTAAAATTAATATTAAAATTTGATACCTTAATTAAAACTGAGCCTTATTAAATTTTGTGGCTTGGGCTCAACTCTATGGTGTTAAATTTAAAATGAACCACTCAGATGCTTAGGATAAAATGGTAAAATAGATAATGTTTCTTTTGTTAACTCTTTCCAATCTTAACTCCAGAATGGCTGCCTATTCCATGCAAAAAAATTGATGTCTGTGAGAAAATTCCTTCTAGAAAGAGTATGTCTTGGTGTCTGAATAAAGAAGCCATGGGATAAGAGTTGAAGAAACCCATTCAGAGACCATGTAGGAAGTCAGACTTGAGGACTTTTAGAAATAACTGGAGGTTGAGTTTATACAATCCTATTTTTGGGGCCTTGCAACTATTGTCATTTAAATATTAATACAAATATATTTCCATTTTCTATGTAAAGCTTTTGGTGCATCAAGACATTAAGTAGACATAGAATGAAAATAAACCAAAAAAACCTAAAAATTCTAATGCTGGGAAGAAGGTTGAGTATGTATACACTCAAGAAAGGCTTTCATGTAGGTTGACACCATTATTTCTCAACTACTCATCATTATATTTATGACAAGAATATGTATTCCATGGCTATTAGGGACAATGGCAGTGTACAGTGAGGTCTGGAATAGTATAAACTTTCTGTAGAAAAGAAGGGATGTTAAAGAACCATTCATCTTTTGTCTATGATCTCAAATTGTTGATATTACACACTTATTATTGCATTTTGCAATTTTACCCTCACACAGTGTCAATTATTGGTGAGTTCATGTGGGTTTGTCTGTCCATTCCTGAGATAATTCACTTAGGATAATGGACATCAGTTCCATCCAAGTTGCTGCAAAAGACATTTTTTCATTTCTTTTTTATGGCTGAGTAGTACTCCATGGTGTGTGTTCATATGTGTATACACATATGTATATGAGTGCATGCACACACACACACACACACACCCACATTTTCTTTACCAAAACTAAGAAGGGGGAAGGAAACAAACAATAAAAGAAAAAGACAGCCCATGGATTAGGAGAAAATATTTACAAAGCATTTCTATGGTAAGGGGTTAATATCCAATACATATAAAGAACTCACAAAACTCCATGGAATAATAACAAATAACCAAGTTTTTTTAGAAATTGGCAGTGGACCTGAATAGATATTTCTCCATAGAAGACATAAAAATGGCCAACATGTATATGAAAAGGTACTCAACATCACTAATAATCTGCAAAATGCAAATCAAAATCAACTGAGTTATGGTCTCACATCTGCTAGGATGGCTACTATTAAAAAGACAAAAAGTAACAAATATTGACAAGGGTGTGGGGAAAAGAAAATCCCTATACACTGTCAATGGGAATGTCGATTGGTGTACTTATTGTGAAAAACACTATCGAGGTCCTACAAATAGAAAAGTCATACATAGTCTTTCTGGCCTAATGAACAAGAAGACAGAATTCATTACAACTGCTGCCACAAGAGAATTTTGATGAATCGTAGAAAGGATACATCTGGGAAAGAGAGACCTGTATTCTCTGTACAAACTCCGTCTGGTTCACTGACCCGGAACCATTTCATTGTGGTGCAGATTCCAGCAGCCCAAACATACTAAAAATATGAAATATTATTTGTATGACCACCTTCAAGGCTGAGTTTGCAGTCTGAGTCAAACCACATTAATTTCCTCCTACAATAAATTTTAAGAAAGAACAAAATCAACACTCAATAAGAATATTTTAAAAATCCAACATTTCCACAGCATAACTCACAATGTCCCCAATAGAAACAAAAATTTCTTGATACACAAATGTACAAGTAAATTAGAAAAAGGCTCGTAGTGGGAGTAGGGGCTGATTCTAAGTTTTGCTCATTTCTTAGTCTCTGGAGGATTCTGTGTACTTGAGCCTTGACCCTTGGATTATGGCATTATTAGGTTTCTGGCTTCCTCTACCCACCTCATTCCATACATCCAAAGCTACGTTTTATATATGGGGGTCTGACTTAGTGGTAAAATAGCTGTCTTATATCACTTCAGAATCATTAGCCAAAATGTAAATATAAATGTCAAACAATAAAACTTTCAGAAAAAAAAAATGAAAAAGTAAATTTACCTAGAACACATATAAAAATTCAAAAGAAAATCAATAAAAATGAAAAATAGTCCAAATAAAAATAGGCATAAATTTAAATGCTTTGCAAAGAGGATATATGAATGGCCAAAAAATACATGGGAAAAGTATTCATTATCATTAGTCATTAGATAAATGAAAATTAAAATCACAATAAGAGACCAGTGTATGCCAATTCCCATTGCTAAATTAAATACTTAACAAAAACCCTTTCTATAACAAATATTGGCAAAGATGTAGAGAAAACCGGACTGCATAAATAGCTATTGGTAATGTAAAATACTATAATAAGTTTGTAAAGCTGGCAGTTTCTTCTAAGTTTAAATATACATTTGCACTATGATCCAGTACTTCTACTCTTAGATCTCTAACCAAGAGAAATTAATGTGTGTGGCCACAAATATTCTTGTACAGGAGTGTTTATACTAGACTTTTTACAAAAACCAAAACTCAAATATACATCAATAGAAGAATGGTTAAAAAAGTTTGGTGTATTCATGCAATGGAAGAGCATGCAGCAATATCAACATGACATGGATGAAGTTCAAAAGCAGCATGCTGTGAAAGAAGCAAGGTCAGTAGTACAAATTGGGAAATTCCACGAATATGAAATTCAATATCCAGGAAAATAGATCTAGGGATAGGAATCAGAGCAGCAGTCATCTAGGGATAGAAGGATAGTTTTTGTGGGTTTAAGTAATGGGAAAATTTTCCCTGTGATGAAAGTAGCCTAAAGTGTGGGCATGGGGCATAAAACATAAGGGAGTTTTTGTTTGTTTGTTTGTTTGTCTTTTGGTGTTGAAAATGTCTATATCTTGAATTAGGTATTAAATACAAATGAAATACTTTTTGTTCAAAACTTATCATTTTGTTCGGTTGAGTTCCAAGTTTCACTGTGTAAATTTCCCCCAGTTCTACCATATGTGGAAATCATAGAAGAGTGCATGCTTAAAATGTGAGGAGAGCAGGGGTGTACTCTCTTTGAGTAGAATTTACCTCCAGTAAGGCTGTATTAATACTTAACATCATCAAACAGTTGTGAGATCAGCTCAGGAAACACTACCATTGATGAAATCATTGTCATACACAATGCACTACAATAATTTGTGTAAGTTTTCCATATGAAAGGATAAGGCATATATATCATTCATTTAAAGATAAGGCTTTAATTTGAAATCTTTCAGTTATCAGTTATGTGAGTTCAGGAAAATTGAATAGTTTATCTGAACTTGGTGCCATCTCAGTATGAGAATAGTAATGTCTTACATACATGTGCTAAACGATATATTTTAACCTAATGCCTACCACACATTTTTATTTGAATAATCATTTCAAAGGGAAAAAATCCTATGCGATAATGATAATGTCATTTACAATTTCAACATTAGTTTAGAACTGTTCCACGTTTACCTAATTTAAAACTAATGTCAAAATATTTTAATTGTGACTTTAATAGTTGATTTGTGTAAGGGAGTGGGTGAGTTTCTTCACATCGTGTAGTGCTCTGAAGAACTGTATAGATTATTTATGTTCTGTTCCTTTCTTTGAGACGTCCCTTACATTTTTCTCACTGGGGAATATGTAGAGTGTCCTAAAGGGGTGGACACATCAAGACAATTTCTTAAGTCTCTCAGAGGATTTGGGCACGATAATCTGAAAGAATTACATACTATTTTTTCACAGAGCATCACAAAGTGTGATAAAAACCATAAATTCTTTCTACCCAAAAAACAGTAATTTGGGAGATGAAAATTTGATTCTTCATTAAAGCCGAGCAGATAACAATTGTTCACTTTACTTGTGATATCGAAGTGCTACATTCCACTCTCACAAATCAAATAGGTCTAGGACATCTGTTCAATCCATAAGATTTAATGCCCTAAATCATTATACTAGTCTGGGGAACTTCAGTTAACAAAGGTGATATTAAATTGTCGTGCTGTATTTGGAGAAATCAACTCTCAGTGACCATAAAAGTGTCTATTTTCAGAAGCTAGGAGTCATAGGAAATTATCAACACCCAGGAGACAATAAAAATAAATAACAATTCTTATGAAAATAGTCTTAGTAATATGTAGAACAATAAAGAATCAGCTAACACATGTTTAATTGTAGCTTGTAGGGGGAAGAAAACACTTTCCTCTTGTAGGGCAGAAAAAACATGGCAATAATGTGGGCCGGAATTTTTCTCTAAATTCATTTTTATAAAAACATAATGCCGGACATAAAAAAAGGCTAAAATAACTCCAGGGTAAAAAAAGGAAATTTTGCCAAAGCACATCACAATTAAATTTCTGAAATCCAATGATAAAGACAAATTCTCAAAAACAGCCAGAGATAAAGGATACATTATAAACTGATGAAGAAATGACTTACCACTGATTTCTTGGCAGAAACAATACATGTCATAAAACATCAATTATGTAAGCCTATAATTATATAGTCAATAAAAATATCCTTGATCAATGGGTGTATTATCAAATATCACGTAACATTTTTTGAGAGAGTTTTTCTTCCATTTACTTGTGAATTGTGTGTGTTGGGGGGAGGGTACCAAATATTTTGCATGATATGTGTAACTGTTATGCTGACAATGGCATATTAGTGATTTCCAGTGTTTAGTGGTATTGCATAATTTGTTTATTCAGTTAGACTGAGGCATGAAATACTTTTGACTTTTCCTAATGAAACATTCTGAGAATAATTAACAGATATCTAAGGGACTCTCCCTCAGGCAATTAGTGCAATTTGTGTATCCTTGAATCAGATTAAAACTTGTACACGAGTCTCAAGGGGGTAGAAAAAAACTTAAATTTATTTGTAACAACCTGTGAGGACTAAAACAGTAGGAAGCCAAGGCAAATTCTCCATTGAGGTAAGTAGAAATATCAATCTTTGAAAGTATCTAAGGACATAACTCAAGGAGGTTATTATCACCAAAGATCTTGAAGTTCCCTATACTCTGCAAAACTATATCTTCCCTTGCAATATACTATTCTGTTCTCTCTCCCTCTCTCCCTCTCTCTATCTATCTATGTATATATCAATATTATCCTGGCGCCCGTCCTGTCACATTCTTTATATCCTACCTGTGCAGAGTGCCCTTAATGGAGAGGTGGCATGCTAGAGTGTTTATGAGAACATTTTCTGAAGGTAGAATGACTTTATTTGAATCTTAACTCCACCACTTATAATCTGAGATATCTTTGTTAAGTTATTCAATTCTCTGTGCCTCAGTCCCCTTGTCTTTTAAATGGAGATGGTATTACTGCCTACTTCCTGGAGTTATTGTGTAGATCACATGGGTTAATATCTGTAAAGTGCTTAGAGAATCAGCTGGCACAGAATGAGTTCCCTCTAGTTCTTCATATTAATTTATATTCTTTCTGCTGGGTCTTTTTCTCATAATTCTCCATTAAGTGTTCAGGAATAGTCAAAATGGCCAGGTCCTTTTCATGTAGAAGAGAGACATATGACTGAGAGATCATTACTCAGCAGGCAAAAAGGGCAGTTGTGGTAAAGGCAGACTAAGATATTACTAACAAAGTTCTAAATATTGCATATTATGGCATAAAATTTTGTATTGGATAAATATATTGAATTTATAGTGAGATGTATTGAACATATATTTAATGGTCAGAGGAGTCTTTTTTAAATTTTATTTCAGAGTATTACAGGGGTTCAAATGTTTTGGTTACATAAATTGCTTCTGAACAAAGCTACAATTGACCCATAACCCAGATAGTTTGCATTGTACCCGTTAGGTGTGAATTTACTCATCCCCCCCTTTCCCCTTCCATCTGCTTGATTTCCCATGAGATTTATTTCCACATGTGCAAGAGTTTTCTTAATTACTGCCTGATTCATTACCCCATCAATAGTTTGGAAATCTGTTATTGTATTGCTTCTTTAGACAGATGTAATGACTAGCAATAAGGTAAAGTTTACGGTGTAGGTATAGGTGTTTGTTTTACAAATTACTTGAAAATTTAAAAAGCTGAAATAAAATTTATGGCGAATTTGACATCCTTAAAATGGCTTTGGGTCAAAAGAACTAGGTCATAGTAACTGCATCAAAACCCTCTGTTCAAAATGTCTTGCCTCTTCTGAAGCACACTTGAACACGTTGCAGTGAATGTGAGGGCAGCTGTGGGTTTGACCCAATGGGAGGAGGAGTCTTTACTGAGAATTTGAGATAAAGAGAATTTCTCTATTGCTAGCACATCATATTTTCAATTCTTTTAGAAGATGGTGCTTCAATTATAATAAGAATTGACTTTATACCTTACGCAGGTTACCAGGATGAGCCATGTGGAGAGACGCAATCAGACTGCAGTGACCAGGGTGACTGAGTTTATTCTCATGGGGATCACAGACAACCCCAGGCTGCAGGCATCCCTCTTTGGAATCTTCCTCGTCACATACTTGGTCACAGTGATGGGCAATCTGGGCATGGTTATCTTGACCCATCTGGACTCCAAGCTACACACCCCTATGTACTTTTTCCTTAGACACTTGTCAATTACTGACCTTGGTTACTCCACTGTTATTGGCCCAAAAATGATGGTAAACTTCGTTGTGCACAAAAATACCATTTCCTACAATTGGTGTGCCGCTCAGCTAGCATTCTTCGAGATTTTCATCATCACTGAACTGTTTATTCTATCAGCAATGGCCTATGACCACTACGTAGCCATCTGTAAACCCCTTCTCTACGTGGTCATCGTGGCAGAGAAAGTATGTTGGGTGCTGGTACTTACTCCCTATCTCTACAGCACGTTTGTGTCACTATTCCTAACAATTAAGTTATTTAAACTGTTCTTCTGTGGCTCTGACATCATCCATTATTTTTACTGTGACTGTCTCCCTCTGATATCCATGCTCTCTTCTGACACACATGAATTGATCATTCTGATCTTCTCCGGCTGTAATTTGCTCTCCTCCCTCTTGATTGTTCTTATATGCTACATGTTTATTCTTGTGGCTATTCTCAGAATGAACTCGGCAGAGGGGAGGTACAAAGCCTTCTCCACCTGTAGCTCCCATCTGACAGTGGTGGTCGTGTTCTATGGGACATCATTGTTTATTTACCTGCAACCCAAATCCAGCCATACTTTTGATATTGATAAGATGGCCTCTGTATTTTACACCTTGGTGATCCCTATGCTGAATCCATTGATCTACAGCGTAAGGAACAGAGAAGTAAAAGATGCTCTAAGGAGAATGTTAACTAATCGATTCAAAATTCCCACTTAATATCTTAATATTCAGTTGCACAGTAGGGTCCGACAGTCTTAGTTTAACACTCTGTCAAATAAATTATAGCATCAAAAAGTAGAAATACTTTACCTGTTTAAATTTTTCTCCGTTTCTGGACAAAACACTTCTTCTTATATCTTCTCCATTTCAATGGAATAGATAAGTACTGTAGCGAGTTAATATAAGCCCCAAGTGATTGTCACAGTAATATTAGAACCTATATTATTTATAAATAAGACAAATCTTCCTAAAATTTTGGTTAAACTCAGAATTGTAGAGATTTTTAAAAAGTCTTAAATAGTTAAAATGGAACAAAATTAACCAGAATATTAGTAATAGATATTTTATAGCAGTCACTGGGTACTAAGAACAAATTAGACTGAACCATGGAGCACGTGTAGGCTAGGCAGCTGGTGAGAAACTAAGTAAATGTGTGTTTATAGCAGAACATGCAAAGACTGTTTTAAAAATCTAGGCTAAGTAGGAAATAAAGCACGTTATAGCAGAATAAGGTTTCAATCAGACATAAATTAATATTTTATATCTCCAAGATAGAGTGGGTATTTGGGAAGATGTTTTGATTAGGGCCCATCAGAGAAACATTGGATAATTCTATATCCTCCTTGATGCATCCTCACACTAGAGCAAACTTTGGTTTATGACAGCCTCTTGATAAGCCGATTTAGGTTTGGCAACCTCAGGATAAATAAGTTATTTGGTCATCTACTATAAGAGCATCAATATTTGGAATAATCTATATCAGTGATAACACAGACTAAAGAGAACAGATGCACGCAAAGGTTAACTGCATTTTCATTTCGGTCTCCTTTGTCTCCTTCATGAGCCTGTGCACGCAGTGACATGGACTCTGGGCTAACAAAATGCTTCCTTCAGATTGTGTGGTCTCACTCAGCCAATAATCAGATTCCTTACATCTTAGTATTCTCCTAGTTGTTCAATTAGGCCTCCTTTTTTAGATTTTAAAAGTATGCATATTTTCCCAATTGTGTTTGTTTCAATCCAAACTAGTATGCAAAATAACAACTGTGAGGAATTGAATCAGAAAATGAACGAAGGCACCTTTATCCCAGACCCATTCATTTTATTTTCCACTTTAACTGTATTGCATTTTAGTTTATCTAAGACGTAAATTGAACAAAATAACAGTAATATAAAATGTCACTATCCAATCATATCAAATTTGTTTTACCATGATACCTTCAGGTCCTGTCCCTAAGCATATTTATTGTTGTAAATAATTTTTTATTTTCTAGAGTAATATTTTATATTAAACTACATACACCTAACTCTTTGGTTTTGTATATTTCTCCTTACCAAATTCTATAATTTGTATACCATTCTACAACCATGTGTTAAATGACATTAATAGTATTCTCTAATATCATCTATACAGAAAGGGCTTAACAATCATATTATATCATGTTCCTAGCAACTTTTTATTACTTGAGAAGTCAGCAGCAGAATTTTTCTTAGCCAATAAAACTTAAATTCTTTTTTTAATTTTTAATGGTAGCATACAACTCTGGAGATTAGAACATCACTTTGAATTTAGTCATTCCTTGATTGATAGACATTCGGTTGTTTGAAGCTTTTTTTTTCCCCCACCACAAAGAAATACTGTAATAAATATCCTTTTGCTTATAAAATGATATCTGGTGCTTTTTATTTCTAAAATAAATGTGTAAGGTTTCTTCCACATTCTAATAATGTACTGTTGGGAAAATGTTTTGCATCTATACATAGTAATTTGATATTTTAAAGAAAACACTGATATCATAGATAAAATATGAATGGTTCTTAAACACATTCCCTATATAGAACTGCCCCCTTGCTGTTATTAGAGAAAGTTTGAAAACCAAACCTATAAAGAAAGAAACAAAATAAAGCTTATAAAGGGAGGAAGATTAACAAAAAAACCCACAAAACTTCACCTTATTTCCATGATCTTCTGGGTGGATGCTATTATATTTAAAAGCCAATAACACAAACAGAGAAAAGCAAGCATAAAACATTTTGAGCTGAAACAATCAGGTGTGATTCTTAATCCATGGCAGTAAAACCAATATCAGTATTGGAATGGAGGATATGTCTCACAGAACTAAACTGGAGATGTTAGTATAAACACAGTTAGTGCTCCTGGCATTCAACAGAAGCAAACTTACATATTCTCTAAAGGAGATTATCTCCAGGTAAGCTGGTTACTAGAAAAAAGCCAGCATTTCCAGAATTTTTAGAAAAAATGTACTTGTTTATATATAAGTATACATGGAAGCAAGAATTGACTCTGAAGAAAAAACAAATATAGATTTAGGTCAATGATAATTTTAGATATTTGAATCATCATATGCATATTATAAAATAAATCTGAATAAATACAAAAATTTAAATTTAATGACAAAAATTGAAAGATAAAGCATGAAAAATGCATACTAATATTGAATAAAGTAGAATACACATATTAATATAAAGCAGAGAGAATCTAAGAAAAGTTGTTAAGAGATAAAGATAGTCAAGATACAATAATTACAGTTTCAAATAATTTGACAAATATTATGATTGTAAATGTTTAAAATTTTATGCAACTGTATTAATTAGTGGATATGTAACTTTTCCCTCCCTTCTCATGGGTGCATTAAAAATATTGATTCCAGCCACACCCAGCTCAGGGGCCAGGTGGGACTCAGAGATGCTTCCAGTCTGAGAGCCTCCATCTGGCATTCGGGATATGATACCACCCTGCAGGAAGGAATTTTATTCTCTATGTTAGCCATAGAACACCACAAATTTTAAAATAAAAAACACTGCAATTAACAGTAATATCAATGTGAGATACTTATTGGTAAATCTGAGCAAAAATTGAACATCCTGTAAACTGAAAATTACAAAACACTGCAAAAGAAATTAAAGAAATTTTAAATTAAAAAAATATTGATTCTACCAGATTTCCTTGTAAATATGCTATTGGTGTTTTTGCAGCAGAAAGATAACCACAAACTTTTCTCTAAAAAATGTTTTGCTTTTTGTCATTTATGAGCTTATATTGTCGAAATACCTGGAAAATGGAAATTTGTTCCTATAATCATTATACTGCATAACTAACCAAGTGTTAAAATGAAGAAGCCCTAAACCTACATACACCCAGGGAAACTGGCTAGATGGATAGACAACAAATACCAGGCACAGGGAAAGTTAGAAATAATACTGCCCCTTGCTGTTATTAGCAAAATTTTGAAAACCAAACCCATAAATAAAGAAACAAAATAAAGCTTATAAAGGGAGGAAGATTAAAATAAAAACACCAAAACTTCACCATATTTCCATGATCTGCTGGGTGGATGCTATTATATTTATAGGCAAGGCACTCACCATTGATCAGTTACCTGGAAGCCTACAAAGATAGCCAAGGTCACAGCTAGTAAACCATGGGTCCTAAGGGTATATTGGTAATGAGTGAAACACTTCACAGAGAAGTCTGTTGACCCTGGGCCAGCATGCATTCTCTGAATAGATTAGGATGGAACACTACTAATTCTATATACAACTGAGTGAAAGAGATTCCTTGGGTTGATACCCATCCCCAAGTGGTGGCAAACTTCTATGAGCTGGCTGTTCTGTAAGGTGTGACAACTAACTTGTTGCAATAGATAAAGGCAAGATTTCAGCAAATTTACCCTGAGGAGAGAAAACTGCCTCACTCTCTTCATGACTAAGAAATGGAATACTTCTGAAGCGGTGGGAATGATGTGGTTGTACGTACTCAATAATGTTGGTTTGCAATCAGACAGACATATCTAATTGAAGGTTGTTGACATAGGTCACAAGTTTTGGCACCTTACGTAACCTTACTTTGGGAGGGGGCTGGAAAATATTCAAGAGGTAGTAACTGATCTACTAGTTTGGATGCCGTGTAAGAGGCTAAATTATGGCAAGAAGATTTATATCACTCAAAAGGAAAGTGAAACTAACGAGAAAAAAATTAAAAGGGGGGATGGCGTTTTAGATGAATTTAAAAATGAAATTAAAAAGACGAAATTAAGGGATTGCTACCAGAGATTTAGAAGAGCATCTTTGATATTTAGGGGGTAAAAAAAATTGACTCTAACTCCAGACATGACCCATATTTCTCGTAATGTCCTCCAAATTAACTCCACATATAGATATTGACTAAAGGGCCTGTATACTCGCACTCATCCTTCAGGAAAATCCAAAGCTTTATGCAATGTTTTGTTGGAATGTTCCATGGTTAGTATACAAATATTTGAAATTATTAGAAGCTGGCGCTGATTTTAAAGTGACCCCCGTGGGAGAAAGACAGCGCATTCTCAAATGCCCAATGGTAGGATATGGAGATGTTATAGCAGAGGATACTAATGTCATGCTTAAACTGCAAATTGGAAAATTTGTATTTTCCATTTGTATCTGGAGAAAATAGACTGTGGTTGTATTACCATTACCTGAGTGTGCAGTTGGGATTGTCATCAGAGTCTGCCTCTACCATTCTAAAAGAGAATGTTGATCAAGCACACTTATCACATATTTTAAACTGGACATGCAAAATGAGAACCTTTGAAATCACCCAAGCCCTACCCTGTAGTAAGGATTAAGCCATTTAGAAATCTTAGTAGTAAACAAGAGATCACCGCTTTGATTAAGTGATTGTTGGAACAGGATTGCTGACCTCAAATAAGTAATTCTAAGAGAGAATGGCTTAGCTGAGCTCTCTTGAAATTCCTGACAAGCAGAAATTGTGAGCAAAATTAAGTGGATGTTTTTTCAACCCAATAAACGTTGGGGTAGTTTGTTGCATAGCATCCTTAATCAGAACAACTAAAACTGATTGATTAAAACATTGATTGATTTCATTTTATTATAATTAAGAACTATTTTTAATTAAAACATGGCATAAAAAGACACAGAGAGGAAGAAGAATTTTTATTCAAATGATAAAATCAATAAAGGATAGCATCCAAAATATAAGAAGAGTGATCATTCACCCAAAGTAATAGTAAACACTTTCTAAAGGAGATAATTGATATCAAACTATAGCTGCTACAATTTTCTTAGATATGTGTGGTACACAATAATAAATAACCACATATATGAGAAGACAGGGTATGACTGAAAATCCAAAGATTAAAAATGAATGAACTAAAAATCATGCTGTGGAATTTTTATTCATGGAGTTGAAAAGGAAAATAATCTGTTAAAAATGTAAAGATGAGAAGGAGAATTTTAGTAAGAATTGGAAGCTATAAACATGTTTTAAATTAGTATTTGATGTCCATTTAGGTAAATATAAGTTGCTGTGAAGCAATGGTCCTCCTTACGACTACAAAAAGCTATATAATTTTTGAAAATCTTATTGTAAAGCAAAGGTGAGGTGTAAAAACAGTTATTTTTACATGAACTAAATCTGAAATGAACATACTATTTTCAAAACAATAGAGAATCTTCAATTGTTTTTCCCCTGGGGTGTTTGCCTACTCTGGAATAGGCCACTGGATCAAGCTTGCCCAGGTAGGGAGTGTCCAATGGGGAGAAAAAATCTGCAAAGCTTTGGTGATCAATGCTCATAAGACAAATTTGAAATTTGAAAGACTCAAATGTGTGGCAGGTTTTTCACGTGAAACATTTTTGGTACTCTCTGTAGGGTTAGAGAACTAGACCTAATCTGTGAAAGGAAGAGAGAAATGTGCTTCAGCAACATCAATATATTAGAAAGGAAACCTGCTAATAAAATGCACTGCACTAACTATGAAACTTATTACAGATGAAAATATAAGGGAGCAAGGATAGCTAAATTCTTCTAAAAAAAAGAACAGAGGGAAAATACCAGCTCCTCTACATTCCAAGGTGTAGTTTAGGTAGAGTATTTTATCCCACAAAATATTGACACAGGAGTCAAAAATAGATCAAAGGGTTAGCAGAGATGGCAGTGAGTCAAAACCTTTGCTTTGGAGAATTCTTGATTTATAAGTAATTGACGAAAAACAGTGAAGAGTTGGTCTTTTTACAATAATAAATAGCACTGATATATTTGAGCAATTGTATAGACAAGTAGGGGAAGTACATAATCTTTGTAGATGATAATTTATCTCATATTAGACTCGGTAGAAATAACAAAAAAAAAGGAAAAAAGAAAATAAAAAGGAACAACTTAAATATGCTGAAATTAAAATATGTTGTTATCAAGGAAGAAATAAATGGTTAAAAGACAAAACAAACCATAATGTAGAAGAATATATTTCCAATATATGGAACCAATAAAAAGCCCACATCAAGAATTTATAGCACTTATAAGCAACAAAGGACTTTGTATCAAGAATATCTTTTAAATCCTATAAATCAATGAAAGAAACAGCACATAGATACCATCTTGATACTAATACTTTATTTATACCTGTGGTTTCTTTGAGTGTCACTATGACTCCCATTGTTAGTTTTCCTTTTTTGATTGGTGTTATGATTCTTTTAATTGAGCTTCAACAATTCTCAGAGCAAGGCAAATTTTACTTGCCAAGTAGCATTCTTACTCATTTTCCTGAATTCTTATCTTCTAAACTTGTATTTCCAATGCTTTCAAATTCTATGGAAAAGATAAGGTTTGTATGTATTAGCTGTGATGTGAGTTTGTTAAATACAATTATTTGCAAATTTATTTGTGTGTGTGTATAAAAGTGCTCAATCGTGTCACTCAGTGATTAAACACAGCCAAACTGATGAGTATTGTTTTGTCACTAAATCATTATGTCTGTGGAACACAGCGTCAGAACCAGAAATATAATCAAGGTTACCTAAAGGAAGCTGGGACAAGTTAAGCTCCTTTCATCGATCATTTTTTTAAATTAATTCATCTGTATATAAATATATGTGGAAATATATATGTATAAATACGAATGCTTGTCATAGAAATAAAAGAGTTTTACTTGCACTGAACAGATTATTGCTATGATCTATTATTAGCATTACAATGATGAAGGTTGTTATTCTATTTGGAAGTACATTTTATGTAATTTGACTTATATCACACATGAATGAACATAGCATTGACTTCAAATCAGCCTACTTCCATGCCCCAAGTGTTGTGAAACGTAGATGCAAAACTAACTATTTTCACAATAGTTTTTTGCTGTTTTTGTTCATAGGAAACATAACAATTACTTTTGATTGTTAAAATGTTGCCATTTTTGCTAGCAAACTGACTATGCTTGCATTGCCAAGTATAAACTAGCAAATGTAAAATTGCTTAGCTATTTGAAAAAGCTTCACATTAATTTCAAGCACCTGAGGTTTTCTCCTGTGATAAATCAGTAGTTAATAGAGGCCCCAAAATACAGAAAACAGTATATAATTCATTTTAATTTGCAAAATTTATTGCAATGTTATTCACAGCACTTTTCGGTAACATTCCTAAAATGATGAGCATTCCTAAAATGATGTGAATATGTGAAGTTTTATAACCAAGTAATCCATTATTACAGAACTGAACCTGTACACAGACATAAACATTCATCTTATGATTTAAAGATTGCTATTTTTTTTAATCTCGAAAGAATGTGAAGGAGATTCTTGAAGGCAGAGATGGACAGCAAAAAGAGTGCTGAATTTTACCTATTCCAAAATGGAGTCATTGCATACATACGTCTATCTTTTAAGTGGATATTTTAAGAAAAGTACCTTAACACAAACAGAATTATAATAGGGTCATACACAACTCCTCTTTTGTTGCTAGGTCATGAGTGTCTAACGAGAGGAAAAAACATAGATAAATAACCAAAAGGTGGAATTTCAATTGGAATCAAACCCTCCTTATTTAGCTAACCTGGAGATTCAGCACTATTTACAATGTAATGCAGGTTTTAAAAATACAAGCAAATATCAGGCATATCTCAATCTTCCGAGTAACTAAATTCTGAAAATTCTTAGAAAAAGCCTTAATTCTTTACATGTCTACAAGTATATACCAACTCATATAGATTCAATTATCCAAATATCTAAAAAGGTATGTGGCAGCTGGGTGTGGCACACACCTGTAGTCCCAGCGACTCAGGAGGCTGAGGCAGGAGGGTCCCTTGTGCCCAGGAGTCCAAGACCAGCCTGGGCAACATAGTGAGACCCTGTCTCAAAAAATAAAAGATACATGCCATTCTTAGAGCAATTGGTTGATTTAAACATTAATGTCCTAACATCTCAGGAGGGCTCGATTTTAAGTTACCTTTTCTAAAATAAAGTTGTACATTAAGTCCCTTCAATATTCTAGCCTTATTTTCTCATGTGAACAATGAATATTTTGAATATAGTGATTGATGAAAACATCTAAAACTCCAGAATGCACTGAGTTCATATGAATGTTAGTAACTGAAGGCTGACCAGGAATGCTGTCGGAGTAACAGTGACTTTAAATTAACTTGAGAAATGTCTTGTTTCTGACTCTTTTCACAGCATCCTTTACCTCCTTGTTTCTCAGACTGTAAATCAGGGGGTTTAACATGGGAGTAACTAGTGTGTAGAACACAGAAACCACCTTCTCCTGTTCCACAGAGTATTGTGAGCTGGGCTGAATGTAGTTAAAACTTAAGGTGCCATAGAATATGGTCACAGCAGTCAGGTGAGAGGCACAGGTGGAGAAGGCTTTCCGTCTGCCTGATACTGAGTGGATTCTCAGAATAGCAACAGCAATGAATATGTAGGAAATGATCACAATCGAGAAGGTGGTCATGGCAATGACTGCAGAGAAAGTTAAAAGCAAAAGCTCATTCATGGAGGTATCAGAACATGACAGCTTCAGCAGTGGGGGAACATCACAGAAGAAGTGGCCCACAACATTGGGCCCACAGAAGGACAGTCTCCCTAAGCTTATTGTGTGTGTCAATGAGTTAATCATTCCACCTGTGCATGACCCAGTGACCAGCCCTATGCACTTTCTCTTAGACATAGCTGCAGTGTAAAGCAGAGGGTTTACGATGGCCACATAACGGTCATATGCCATTGCTGACAGTAGGAAGCCTTCTGTGGTAATGAACACCCCAAAAAACAAATGCTGCGCTAAGCAGGCAGAGAAGGATATGGTTTCCCTCACAACTAACAGGTTGGTGAGCATTTTTGGTGCAATAACTGATGAATAGCAGACATCCACAAATGAAAGGCAACTGAGAAAAAAGTACATGGGTATGTGGAGCTTTGGGGTGATTTGGATTAAAAAGATCATGCCCAGATTCCCCACCAAGGTAATGGCATAAATCACCAGGAATAACACAAAAAGCAAAATTTTCACTTCAGCACGATCTGTCAATCCCAAAAGAATAAACTCAGTAACAACTGTAAAATTCTCTTCAGCCATTTGAAAATTCCTTTTCTTGAAGTCTGAGGTGAGAAACAGAAGGGGTTAGAATGGATACAGGAGAATCTGGTATATATTAATATCAAATAGAAGCACCCATGGACGTGTGTCCTTGGATAAGTAAACGTTATTTTTCCGTTTTATTTATCTCTTAACTTAAAATTGTAAGAGCTTCACTCTATTGTCTCTTGCATTCCTTTCAGTGTTACTTATGATTCAATTCTGTAAGGAAATATATGAAAAACATTTTGGTGGTCAAAAATTTCAGTCTTTCTCTAAAATACCTGTCTTGGTAGAAAGGTGATACTTGCCTGAGGGACACTTACGGTGATTGAAAGGAAGCTGCAAAATTAACATTAAGTTCTCTCCAAATCTCAATTTAGATTATAAAAGAAGCAAATGACAAAAAGATCTAAAACCAGCTGTACTATTAACTCCACAGTCAATGTATGGATGAATTATGTTATAAACAGAGCATTGACAAAGATTATGAGGAAGGGGCCTGGTCTTCAAAGATGATGGTGTGATACTTTTTGAAGTGCATAAATCTCAGGCCTCTTCTGAGTGTCCTCACGAGCATCATAGAGAGAGACTCTCAGAGGAATCACCCAGCTCTGAGACTCAGAGCACAAATATCTCTGTCTTGCCTAAATGAGGCACTTAAAAGTTTTCATAGGTTTTCTGATGCTTTGAATAAATATATTACATATTTATTTTTGGTATTTATTTTTGTTATATAAATACTTGTATAGACTCTATATATAGGATATATTTTATTATTTTCAGTAAAGATGTATATGTATATATAATATCTTTACATACACATATGAAAGATAAAATTTTAAATGTGGATAACTACAATCAGCTTATGGTCTGAAATACATTTTTATGTCATTCATTTAATTATAAATATATATGACCATTATGGTTTCTAATTTCAATTTTCATTACAGTTTTGTTTCTTACACTTTTAATTCAAACGTATTATATTTTTATCAAAATCAATATGCTCATAATACAATAGAGCTCTCTTTTTCTTTAATAATCCACATATTCTGTACTTAGTTAAGAGAACAAACATATATTCTTAAAAATAGAGATAAAAATGATAAAATTTAGCTTATTTACGTCAGTTGTATTAATTCATTTGATTTAATGTATTTCCACTGCTGCAGAGGATACAGGGTTGTCATTAGCCTGACTTGGGATGAAGATGTGTTGCTGTCTCTTACTGACTGTGTTAATTTGGGAAATGCATTTATCTTCTCTCATCACAGGATTTTAAAATGGTAGGAAATACTGTATGCAAAATGCTAAGTGTTACTTTAGGGGCAAAGTAGGTACTCAAATTATAGGTAGACAATAAGATAGATAGTTTATAGCTAAGTAGGTAGGTAAGCAATATACTGATGAACAATTTCTATCTGACATTTGGGGGGGGACTGTAGATAAGTATAAATCATGCAAAAAGTATATTAATCAACCAATTATATTTCCTCATTATTTGAAATTATAATTAAATGGAAATGCAAATGGGTGATTTATAATTTTTGTTGTTAGTTATTAGCCTGAAAATTTTTATGATTTTTCATATGCTGCTTTGAAATTGCCAGAATATTTTCCAAAGTGCAGGAGTGCTTTCAACAAATTTCAGCAGTGTTAAAATTGATATTCAAACTATATATTGTTCAACCACATCTGAAAAGTCCAATACAGTAGCTATTCAGACTTCATGTGAATATTTAAACAGAAAATGAAATTACCTAAATTACCTAAAATTAAAATTTAAATTGTTTTAACTAGTTCCAATTCAAGTACTTAATAGGCATATGTGACTAGTGGCCACTGTCTTAAACAGCACAGATTATAGAATGTTTTCATCACCATCGAAAGTTATATTCGTTAGAGCTCTCTTCTAACTCTCTGCCTCATCTTTGTAGAGTACCAATTAAACAACATTTTCTCAAGGACAGATTATCTATTATACGTTGTTTTAATTCCAAGTTTAATTAAGGAAATTAGGTTTCGAATTAGAATTTCAAAGTTCACTCATGCACTAATTCAGGAGATGCCCATCTCCTGAAAATTTAAGGTGATTTTGTAACAGAATTGAATGATAGATTGTGGAGTTGGATTAATTGACCTCTAATAGTGTTAACATACAAATGATTATATCGGATTTAAAACTTAAATTCTTTAACTAATCTACTAAATATGAGAAAATTCAAATGAAGAGGAAGACATTTTTACAGAACAAATTTAACTTACCAAAAGAAAATATTTTAAAATTTCAGATTTAGAAATATCATGCCCTTTTCCATGGTTTCTCACCCTTTACTCAAAAACAGTCTCAGTCAATGATCATATGATATGCAGATTTAGCAAATATTTTCATAGTATATAGCTGAACATAACTCCAGGTAAAATAATTGAAGGGAAATGCTATCCATTAATATACAACAGATAAATAAAACCTTAACATACTTATTTTTTCCTCTTAGAGGATAAATTTGGGGGAAAATGGAGATGTATATATTTATACATATATACACACACATATACATATTACATCAACCAGTAATGAGCTCTACCATTGCTTAAGCATTATAGAGTAGCAAATGACACCTTAGGAAGTACACTTTTTCTTAAGGGACTTTGAAATTTCCCATGACTCATATATCTCCCTAAAGTGCTTAATCAACTAAAGCGCTATAAACACTTGAAAAAAAAAATGTCAAGCAAAGCACGAGGATTCTTGAATTTAGTAAAATATAATGAAAGCGATAATTGAAAATAATTGGATCAATAGGGTTATGAATTACCCAAATCATAAATGGTTCAATGGTCCTAGGTTAGTTACAAACTATTTCTTTGTGCATATGTGTAAGATAGAGAACCTGACAAACGCTACTATAAGTAAAGGAGTCATTAAAAACAACACACACACACACACACACACACACACAGGACTTAAGCAAGTTTCTCATGTTTGGATTGTCTATCTCCATTTTTACTTTAACATGCAGAATGGGTTTGGAAATGGATGGAAATGGATGGAAATTTGAATGGAAATTTGGTTTACATTCAATGTTTACATTCATCAAACTAATATTACTGATGAATGATCTACACTAGGAATTATGTTGTACACTAGAGATAAAGGAGCTTTCAAAAATGGTGGGATATGCATTTTTTAGACAGACTACAGAATTAGCATGCTCCCCCAAAAGCATGTAAGAGAATATCTAGAAATATGGTCTAAAAATAGGAAACATACATTAAAATTTGTAGCATAAATCCCAGGGGAAAAAAAGAATAATCACAATGGGGAAAATGAGAAGGCAGTTAAAAATTTTACGGATATGGGAAATTGAAATTATGCATTTCTGAGGGCTGTTGTCAATCCCCATACCTGAAGTACCTATTTTAAAACATTGGAAATATACTGAACTATAATTCTATATCATGCAAACACACAATTTAAAACTCAATAGAAATATATGACTTCATGATCTGTTTCTGGTGATTATCAAATAAGTTGTGATAAGACAAATCATCCCACAATTAACAATTAATATCTTAGAAAGAAAAAAAACCTGAAAGTATTTGAGAGATACCAAAATCGGGCAAAAGCAGAAAGACATTTGACACTGAACGGATGATTGATTTTCCCATTTTTGCAACTTTTATTTGGAGGGAACACCCCAGTATAGACCATTAGATAGAAATCTGATAAAAAGCCCACAGTCTTTCTGAAGTAAAGAACAAGAAGCAGAGTTCATGACAACTACAGCCACAGAAACATCTGGATGAATCCCAGAAAAGATATATCTAGGGAAAAGGAAATCCATATTCTGTGTGAAACACTGTCCAATTCACTATCATAAACCACATAGGTGTGGGACAAATCCAGTATCCTAGAGCAGGTTAATACTATGAACTAACATTAATATTGCCACCCACAAGACAGAGTTTGCAATCTGAGTCAAACCATGTTAATTTCCTCCTGATATAAAAACAAAAACAAAAACAAAACACTCTTAGAAGAATATGACAAACTTCAGACATTTTCACAGTATGGTATCACAATGTCCAAGATAGGATCCATAACTTCTTGATACACAAATGTACAATAAAATTAGAGTAATGTTTGAATTGGGAACAGGGACTGCTTCTTGGTACTCCTGCTCCCTTCTCAGTCTTAGGAGGGTTCCGTGTACCTGGACGTTGGGTTATGTCTTCATTAGCTTTCTGGCTTCTCCTACTCACCCCATCCCCTGCATCCAGTCTATGTACTATATAAGGAAGTCTTAGGTGGGAGACAGCTTTCTGTCACCCCTAGTGGTAAAACAGCTCTTCTTTGTATCTTGCAGGATATTGGGACAAAGAATAAATTTAAATGTCAAAACTTCCATAAAGAAAATCTGAAAAAGTAGTTTTATTTAGAGCCCATAAAAGAAGATAAATGAATGACCAATAAATGCATGGAAAACTGTCATTTTCATTGGTCACCGGGTGAATAAAAGTTAAAATTAGAGATGTCATTTTGTGCCAGTTCCCAACTCTATTTTGAAAATTAACAGATAAAACTTTCTACATCCGATACTGGCAAGGATGAGGAGAAAATTAGAACCTTGTACATAGCTTTAGTTTATAAAAAATGCTACAATAAGTTGGAAAAGCTGACAGTATCTTCTAAATTTAAATATACATAAACTCTAAGATCCAGTAATTTCGCCCTTAGATGCAAGGTCCAGGTACAGAGAGCCCGCATAAGAAAAAATTAATGCATACGTCAACAAATATATTGTATAGGAAATGTTTATACATTCCTCTTAATAGTAACCTCACATTCAAATATCCATCAACAAAAGAATAGTTGAAGAATCATGATACATACATGCAATGGATTATTATGTAGCAAGACAAACAAAATGTGGATGAACTTCAAAAGCAATATGCTATGTGAAAGCAGTGAGACCAAGAGTATGTGTGATTCTGTGTTATATGAAATTCAAGAACAGAATAGAGATAGAGATAAAGAACAGTCTAGAGGTAAGAGTCCAGTTGCCTGGGGGTGAGAAGATGTTGGGCATTAAGATAGGAGGGATATTTCCTAATGATGGTAATGGCCTTGGGGGAATTTTTTGGTGCTAAAAATGTTCTATATCTTGATTTAGGTATTAGACAATATACACAAATGAAATACAATTTTTTGACTCATCAACTTGAGCAATTTAGGTCTATGTTTCACCATATGTAAATTTTTTATCAATTCTTATAACTATCGAAGTCATAGAGAAAAGGACACAGAATGTTATGAGAGATGGTGTACTATCTTATAGTAGATTTTGCTCTCAATAACGTTGTACTGAACATTATCCAACAGTAGTCAGATCCCAACTCATGAAATACTATAGTTGGGTAGTTATTTCATTAACATTGCATTACAATAATTGTTATGGGTTTGCCATATGAAAGAACAAAGCGTATATATTGAGATGAGACTCTAATTTCAAACATTCCAGTTATCAGTAATACGACTTTGGGCAAGTTACATAGTTTATAGGAGCTTGGCATATTCTGAATATGGAAATAGTAATATCTATCTCACATGTAAGGGTTAAAGGATATATTTTTAACCCAGTGCCTACTACACATTTGCATTTGAATAATAAATTCAAAGAAAAATTCTATCCAATAATGATAATGTCACTTATAATGTCATCATGGCGTTGGAAGTGTTCCAGTTTTACTGGATAATGCTGATATCAAATCATTTTCCAATGTTACTTTAATATCTTTACTTCTTATAAGTCTCCATGGAACTGTACAGATCATTTATGTTGTTTTGTTCCTTTTCTTAAATTTCCCCTTACATTTCTCTCACTGGGGAATATGTAGGTTGTCCTAGTAATTAGCAGGCCCTCCAAGGCAATTTTCTTAAGTCCCTCACATTATTTGGGCATAATAATCTGTGTGAATTACATGCTGCTTCCTCAGAGAACATCACAAAGAGATATGAATGACATAAATTCTTTCTAACCAAAGAAAATATAAGAGTGATTTGGGATAAGAAAATTTAATTTTCCATTAAAGGTGAGTGGAGAATAACTATCGTTGATTTTAACGATAACTTGGATGTTAATAATTTCTTATTACTTCTGGTTTCTGACTGCAGAAACTCTTGTGGTAAATCACAGATGATTCCTTTCAAATACACCACAAAAATACATTTTCTCCTTTGTTAATTGGGGTTGCCTGGAGTAGTATGATATTTCTAGAGCATTGAGTCCTGTAAAATGAACAGATGCCTAGACATATTTGATTTGTTAGAGTTGATGGTAGTATTTGCACATTGCAAATGAAGAGGAAATTAGAAATATTTGAAAACTGAACACCAATCTCATATATTAGAATCTATTAAGGTTAGAATCTCAAGATAAAATACAGGATATCTAGTTATAATTAATTTTTACATAAACAATTCATAAATTTTAAAATAAGCCCTATGAAATCTTTAATAAATAACAAATTATTTTAGGATAAATATATTCAATGCAATATTTAAAAAATAGTATTTTAAGTATTTCCCATGCAATATATTAATCACTTCAATAAATTTTATATAATATGTTGCATGAATAATTTGCAGATTTTTTAGTTTTTTTTTTGTTTTTCTTATCGGGATGCTCACTACCATGTCTTTGTTTTGAAGAACGGACCTTACAAACAGATTGAGTAGACTGGCAAATAATAAAATGACTTTTGCATGTTATGGAGTGACAAAAAAAATCCTGAACATCAAATATTTCTTAACTGATTTCACCACATCTAAAGACTTGAAAATCAGCCATTCTCCACACAAGAAGAGTAGGCATGGTGAAATAATCCAGACATCTTCCAAGGGAGGTAATTGGCCATGAAAATGGAAATAGACTCAATAAACATTAAAATAATTTTTAGTAAAGCCTTGAAGACTTCAAAGTGGTGGGGTTGATACCAGAATTCTGAATTTCTTTCTCAACCTAGTGCACCTCATATTCTAGCATAAAACCCCGTGATAACAGACCTGCAACACTTAAAACTTGAAATAAGGTTTTCAAAAGGGGATAGGTTTATTGTTCTTATTTGTAGGTGAGGAAGGGACCTTAAAGGGGACTGAGAACCAACAGGACAAAGAGCAGACAGCTTGGTCTGGGAGGGCAGGATGGAAGAGGCTCACTAATCTCCAGTATTGCCTCTACCCCAGACCTCCCACATTCCCTGAATCGAAAAGCAGAATGTCCACCAGTTATGGGCAGATTCCTAGCATTGCTGCCAACTGCCACAAGGTGGCCATGGATGGCCGATGCTCCAAACTGTAGTTTTGGACCTTGTGGTGGCTTCCTGGAAGTTTCTACCTGATAAGCTGTATAGGCGAAAGTGATATTTCATTATATTATAATAATTCTATCCTACATTTTATCTGTCTGAAGATTTACAACTTTCATTTCTCCTCTGATTGGCAAGCATGCTTACAGAATGCCAGGTATCCTTGATGAGACAGTGAGTAATAAGAAGAGAATCCAATGGATTTAGCTAAATCAGCTTCACTACCTTTAATCAGAAAAGTTCCACTTTGTTTTAATGACTTCTCATGTAAATTTTTTAAATGAATGGTGAGGTACTAATCACAAAAATATTTTAAAATCACTGTTATACTCTATAAATACTCTATTGAACAATTCCATAAATAAATTGACATTTAGTAATGTGTAATGTAATAAATGCTCAAATAGTTTTAAATGCTTTGTAGAACCTATCATTTCTACAATGTTATATTAGAAGAAATAAAGTATATGGAATTAAATACTCAATATCCCCAAAGATTGAAATAAACCATATATTTTAGCAGGAATGGATTCATATCAGGTGTTTCTTGAAGCTTACGCTAACTTGGGGCTTTCTATTTTTAAAAAGAAATAAAATTATATATACAAGAGGAGATATAAATGTGAATACTTGTGTAGAACAGGTAAATAATTTTAAAATCTCATTGTAAGCAAACCCAAAGGTCAAAATTATCATAAAATCTATAAATATAATCATTTTATTAGTGAAATTCCAGAGACATCTCAGATATCAGGTAATAGGAGTGTTCTTAGAAGCTATTACTATACCATAAGAGGTAGTATTATTCAATGATTAACGCCATTGATTTTGAAACTATAAATATACCTACTAAACATCAAATAAATGTTATTAACTCAAATTTCCCTTAGTTGGTCCCCACAAATGCTAATAGACCCACCAATGTACCTCTATATGAGTTGAAGTGTGATAGGATGAAAGTGGGAATGAAGAAAAAGTAGGTTTAATTAATTCTGATTAAATACCTTACCTTCACAACATTTACAGAGATATATCACTGTGTGAGTACACAGCTAAAGTCCTCAAGGTACTCGGAAGTGCAGATGAGGAACCCTAAAACTTAAGCTTCATTAGGTTCATGTTATTTATGCCTTTCTCTTTAAGGATATCAAAATTCCACAAGAATTCTACTACAGAGATGGAAGTGTCCTTAAGAAAAACTGTGATGAGATTGTATAGATGAAATAAAGTGTAATATTTCTACATTGATACCTGTATGGTTTTTGTTATCAATGGATATGCTTCAATAATTGCTGACCCTCTTTAGAGTTTAATCTGTGTTGCATTTATGTGTTCCATCTGGATCTCTACTTTTTGGGAAGTAGAAGATTCTAGCATTTATTCTCATTTCAAAATCAGATGTAGGAATTATTTTTGTCTTCCCTATAATGAACAAAAATTTTTATTCTGTCTACAAATATTATGATTTGTTTATATGACACTACGTGAAAGCTAGTAACTACTCTCCTATTCCTTCCTAGAAGAGATAGCTTGAATCAATGGGCCAACGGAATCTAACAGTGCTGACTGAATTCATTCTGATGGGAGTCACAAGGCGGCCTGAGCTGCAGCTTCCCCTTTTTGGGGTCTTTCTCATCATCTACGTGATCACAGTGGTGGGTAACCTGGGCATGATCATTTTGACCAAGCTGGACTCCCGGCTACGTATACCTATGTATTTTTTTATCAGACACCTGGCTTTTGTTGATCTTGGTAATTCTACTGTCATTTGCCCCAAGATGCTAGTAAATTTTATTGTGGATCAAAATACTATTTCCTATTCTTCATGTGGCACACAGATGGCTTTCTTCATTGTGTTCATCGTAAGTGAACTTTTCATCTTGTCAGCCATGGCTTATGACCGCTATGTGGCCATCTGTAGTCCTCTGCTCTACAATGTTATCATGTCTCAGAGACTCTGTCATGTGCTGGTGGGCATTCCATATCTCTACAGTACCTTTCAGGCTCTGATGTTCACTATTAAGATTTTTACATCGACTTTCTGTGGCTCTGACATCATCAATCATTTCTATTGTGATGTTGTTCCCTTGTTACCTATGCTCTGCTCAAATGCATGGGAAATGGAATTGTTGATCATACTATTTTCAGCATTTAATCTGATTTCCTCCCTCCTGGTAGTCCTAGTGTCCTACATGCTGATTCTGTTAGCCATAATTCAAATACATTCTGCAGAGGGGAGGAAGAAAGCTTTCTCCACATGTGGTTCTCATCTGACAGTGGTGGTTGTGTTCTTCGGGTCTCTGCTCTTTATGTATGTGCAGCCCAAATCCACTCACTCCTATGATACTGATGAAATGGCCTCTGTGTTTTACGCTTTAGTGATCCCCATGCTTAACCCCTTGATCTACAGCTTTAGGAACAAAGAGGTAAAAAATGCCTTTCGCAGGGTGTTTAAGAATTGATGTAAACTTTGTATTTAACGTTCAATATGGAATGTCGTTCTAATGAACTATGATAAAGGCAATGTCCTTGACAGTATTTCTAATAGATATATTGCATTCTTCATGGATGCAGAGCAAATTGTAAATATAACACACTGACAAATAAATTCTGTCCCATATATTCAGCCAAAATAACTCTCATATTTTAGATCTCAGTTAAATGTGACTCCCTTACCAACAGTCCTTTCTTCTGATTCAATATTTCTTTAGTAAATCCAAAGAATCCCATATTTTCCTCATAGTGAATGCTTATTAAACTCTCTACATAATTTAACTATGAGTTTCTGTCAATCATTTTTTAGGCTGGGTATCTTCCCTGACCCGTTTTCATTGTATTTTCTGAATCTAAAACAACAGTGTAAACAAAGCAATTCTCTTTCAAATAACAGATATCTTTTGGACGTTTTTTTTTTTTAATCCATTCTGCCAAAATCTGACTTTTAATTGGAGGTTTAACCCAATTGCATATAAAGTAATTGTAGATAATGAGGACTTCCTTCTGTGTATTGCTATTTGTTTTCTATATGTGATATCATTTTACTTTTTTCATTCTTTTCTCCACTACAAGGTCCTGTTGAGTATGTGGCTGAGCACCATGTTGTGCACGCATACAGTGATAGCCCAAAAGGCTGTTAAAAAAGACTAGGTAATAATAAAATATCACTGTTTGATTGCATTTTATAAATGGATATAGATGGATTTAATGAATAAGAAGTAAAATTTATAGTTCATTAAATTGTACTAGATGGTTATAGACCAAAAAAGGCAGCTAAGCAAAGGTAGTATGCTAAGCAAGAGTAGAAAACAGTTCTGGTTACAGAAGGGATAGCAAAGTTTCTAGTGTTTTTATCACATACTGAATTAAAATTTGCAGTTTCTGTCATGTGTGCTTGTGTGTGTGTGTGTGTGTGTGTTGTTTATGTGTATGAAAGCTTTTTCCTTCTGTTTTAAACTTTATACTTTCTGCTGGTATATTTTGGAGTTCAGCTTAATATTGGTTGTTTCCGTGGTATTTGATGATTTCAAGTACTCAGTCATATGAATATGCTCAAAAACAATTATTCTAAACATTGAGATCCCACTTTTTGCTCATCAATACCTTTATTTTCCACATATGAGACTGTTCACTGAACATACTTTGTAACTTATTTAGGTTATTAAGCATGAAATGTCCAATTTCCTTAAGTACTAAGTTTGACAGTTGATTTGATATCTCTGACATTTCACTTTGACACTTCTTTTTTTAATTTTTATTGTGAAGGTACATCCTCACACTTTCAAACACACAGTGTGGCTTGTGATTATCCTTCAGAAAATTTTTTAAAGCAATTTTTGTGAAAGCATGGATAAATCAAAAATTAGTGTTATTTTCTAATATGAGTTCCATCGTGGAACAAATGCTACATGGACAGCTCAAAATATCAACAGAGTATTTGGGAAACATGTGGCTGATGAACACATAGAACGTTAATGGTTTGAGAAGTTCCATTCTGGTGATTCTGGTGATTTTAATCTTGAAAATGAGCCACTTGGGCAACCTGAGACCAAAGTGGATAATGATGAGCTGAAAGATGTAGTGGAAGTGAATCCATCTCAACCAATGTGTGAATTAGCAGCAAGGTTTGACATTACTATTCCAACAATATTGGACCATTTGAAACAAATTGGCAAGGTAAAGAAGCTGGATAGATGGGTACTTCATGAAGTAAACAAGCATCAGAGGAGAAATCATTGAAGCTTGACTTTCTTTGCTGTCATGACATAGAGTCAAACCATTTCTACACCATGTTTTTACATGTGATAAAAAGTGGATTCTTTTTGACAATCACAAGCATTCGGCACAATGGTTGGATAAAGATGAAGTGCTGAAACACACTCCAAAATTGAATATTCATCAAAAAAAAAAGCTGATGGTGTCTGTTTGTTGGTCCAGCACTGGCATTATCTGCTAGAGCTTCATGAAACCTGGTCAATCAATTACAGCGGGTGTCTACTGCAACCAACTGGATGAAATAATGAGGATGCTTGTGATTAATCAGCCAAGATTAGTCAATAGAGACAGGCCAATCCTCTTGCAAGACAATGCTCGACCACACGTTGCACAACAACACTACTCAAACAACAGAGGCTGGACTTGGAAACTCTTTGTTATCCACCAGACCTTGCACCAACTGACTACCACTTCTTCCAGGCTTTGGACTACTTGCAAGGAAAATGTTCAATTCTCAGCAAGCTGTGGAAAATACCTTTCATGATTTCATTGCCGCTTGCTCCCCAGGCTTCTTCTCTGCAGGCAGAAACAAGCTACCGTTAAGATGGCAAAACTGTGTCGATAGTTTAGGTGCATAGTTTGATTAATTGTACTGCTTCTTGTTTGACATATAATAAACTAAAATTTTGATTCAAAATTGCACATTTCATATTTAATGACCTAAATAATTACACTTTCATAACAGGATTGTTTAAAAGAATATAGGTGATACTGCGTGTGAAATGCTAAGTGTTGCTTATGGTATTCTACAAGTACTTAAATTATAGATAAATAATAAGATAGGTAGATAGGTAAGTATACAGGTAAGTGATGTATTGATAGACAAATACTAATACTACTTGAGGTATTTTGGGGAAGTGTGGATGTGAATAAGTATAATCATGCAAAAGTATCTTAGTCAACTAAATATGTCCCCAATTTTAAATCTGTAGTTCTTTTTATTTAAAATTGTAATTAAATTGAAATGCAAATGATATTTTACAATTATCTTTGAAAAATTATTAGGCTATACATTTTCATTATTTCTCATATATACTGGCTTAGAAACTACCAAATTATTTGTCAAAATGCAGGAGTCCTTTCAACAAATAATATTAAAACTTGACATTCAAAACTGAGTATATCAGTCCACATCTGAACTGTTGAAAACAGTTGGACATATGCACACATGTAAATATTTAAATAAAATTGAAATGAACTAAAATTAAACATAATTAAAATTTCAGTTTTTAAACTAGTCCCAATTCAAGTACAAATGCTTCTCAACTTATGATGAGGTTATCTCCTGACAAACCCTTCAGTAAGTTGAAAATATTGTAAGTTGAGGAGACAATCCACGGGCCAATCCACTCCTCTGGACTCTTACCACACCACATACTCCCTTCTCCCCAGATACACATCTTCAAAAGTTCCTGCCTACCTGAACCACATGCATCTCTTCTTCAAAGGTGGATGCCTCAAGTTTCATTTTGAGCTCCAAGTTCAAGATTTGAGGCTGATGTGCCTCCTTCAACGTCAGTTTCTGGATGGAGCTCTTCATAGTCTGGTAACTTATAACTAAATAACATTATCCACTCCTACAAATTGTCCCACATTATCCAATCTCGCAGTCCTCCTTTTAGTACTAGAACTCTTGAATTTTTTTTCTTTTTTATCTCTTAATTCCTCCCCCCATTCCTAAAAGACAATAAATTCCCCAGTTTTGTGGTTTGAGAAATTTTAACTTCACTCTCCAGCTCCAGAAATTAGCCATGATAGGTCTAAGCCAATCAAGGAATCAGATTTCCCTAGTCACAGTGACAGGTTCCGGGATGGGCCCATGCCTTAAACTTGTCCAACAAGGTTGTTTGACGTTTGGGCTAGCAGATGCTCTCTTTCTCCCTGGATGTCGATGAGGACACTAGTCCATGAGCAGCTAGCAGCTATGTGACATGAAAGAAAGCCAACCCAAGGATGAAACCAAAATACGAAGGAGGACAAAACCAAGAGGATCCCAGGAAAAGAGACTTGCAACCCTGACGACATGCTGAACCTCTAGACCAAAACATGCTTGATGTTCTACCTCTGGAATTTTCAGCTAAATGAGCCAATAAATTTCTTATATTGTTTTAAAAAAATAAAAGAAAATATTGTAAGTTGAAAATGCATTTAATATACCTAACTTACTGAGAATTATAGCTTAGCCTAGCCTACCTTAAATATGCACAGAACAGTCACATTAGCTTACAGTTGGGTGAAATCTCTAACACAAAGTCTATTTTATAATAAAGTGTTGAATATCTCATAGAATTTATTTAATACTGTACTAGAAGTAGAAAACTGAATGGTTGTATGGGTACTCACCATTAACATATGCAGTGGAAAGCACACTGGGCCTGAAGATGAGCAAGATGATGAAACTGACAAATGCTACTATTTTAAAGTCTTCTTTAGAAGCAACACACAAACATATACATGTGCACACACACACACACACAGAGGACATAAACAAATTTTTGGTGATTGGGTTGCCTATCTTTATTTTCAGTTTAACATGAAGAATGAGTTTCACAGAATCCTGCTACAAATGTGGTTTAAATTTGATGTTAATTTCATGAAACTATTATTTACTGGAGCATGATATACTCTAGGGATTGTGTTGTACACCAGAGATAAAGGGGCTTTCAAAAATAATTGAACATGCAGTTTTAGAAAGATTGGAGAATTAACATATTCTCCAAACCCTTATATCAGTATATCTATAAATCTATTCTAAAATAAGAAAAACAAGCTTTAAATCATAGGGGGACAAAAGGGCAATCACCATTGAGAAAAATGAGAAGGATCCCCAAAATTAGGCTGATAAGGGTAATTGGGAGTGTGCACTTTCTGGGGACTGTCATCAGTTTTGTAACTGGAATTTTGGATTTTAATAAATCTGATGCCAAAAACAACTGGATTTGGAGTACGTGCATGCAATAAATGTTTTCAGACATTTGGCAATTGTTGGTACAGTGTTATGATCTGTGAGTTAAGGGATGCATTTATTGGTCCCTCACACAGAGATGGTGTTGGCACCCAAGGAGAGCACAACTGTTACGCTGAGAATAACACACAACATCAGGATCAGCAAGGGCTGAGGTGCCTGGAAGATATCTAGCCAAGTACATTCGTGAAGATACCTTGACAGAAAAAGTGAATAAGATATCAGAATGGAGTCTGAGACTTTGAATGACCCCTAAACTCCACATGTTAAAGAGAGACTACAAAAGGCCAGACCAGGAAAAATTACCAAGGAAAAAAACCTACCAAGAAATTGTATGATGAAAACTACCAGTTCACACAGGGTTCACATATGTTCAAGTTCCAGCAACCCTTCTGCACTAAGGGCATTCAATGGAGACAGCAGAGAGAAGAGATTGCCTGAAAGGAAAGGATTCATTAAACCCACTCTTAAAAGATGTCAACATTAACCTCAAAAGGATTAATCTGATTTGCAAGCACATAAACTGCCTACCAAAACAAAATCTGATGCTGTTTAACAAAAGATTTAAAATTTGTGAAATTTGACAGCAACATGTTCACAATGTCCAGCATTCAAAAAAATATTTATTTACCAGGTTGAAGCAGGAAGATGTTACCCAAAACCATGAGGAAAATGTACTGTCAATAGTAGACCCAGGAACAACAGATATGATGGAATTAGTGAAAGGGTGTGAAGTTAGTGTGCGGGAGAAGAAAGATTTCTCAGACAAAGTTTAGGTTAGAAAGAAGTACAAAGTTTATTTTTCTGAGAAAGAAAGAAAGCAAGAGAGAGATAGAGAGAGAAAAAGAGAGAGAGGGAGTAATTGGCCACAGCACACGAATGATAGAAAATGCCAGGCAGTGAGGGAAAGCTGCTTGGAGTTTTAAAGGGTAAAAAGGGCTTTTTCCCCCTATGCTTTAGCAGACTGATAACAGAAATGACGGCGAAGCTATTGCAGGTGTTCTTTATTTTTTTCTTTTCTCTGTGAGGCTGGGTTATCTGAGTCCTTGAAATCTGTTTTTTTGGCAGGAACTGAGGCAAAAAGCTGGAGCACGGAGCTCACACCCCTGCTGTGTGCTTAGTGCTCTTCAAGGTTATGACAAAACTCTTAGAGATAACAAGTTAGGCCACAGATGTTTTCAGTAAACAAAGGGTAGTTGTGTTGTGAGTGTTCTCTTCCTTTCTGTCTGACAGTTTTTATTTCCTCTGTTAGATAGGTTATTAGTAAGACCACCTTTCAATTAGCACATAAGAACTTTAAAACATTTATAAATATTCACAAAAATTTAAACAGGAATATTAAAGAAAGAAACAGAAATTTTAATAGAGAAACAAATTGAGTCACAAGGGCTAAATGGATCATCAGAAATAAGCATTACATTGTTCATTTCTTAAATGCATATTAGGTATTTTAGAAAAAATATTAGAATAGTGAATTTGAAAATGGGACAATGGAAACTATCCACACTTAAGCACAAAGAGAAGGAAAAAACAAAGGGTTAAAACTTTTGAAATTTGAAAGGCTTGTGGAAAATATATCACAAATAGAAGGAAATAAAAGGACAAGAAGGAAAACAGACATCATGACAAAAATAATGCAAGCCAGAAATAAATGGAGCAACCTATTTAAAACACTAAAAAAATATAAAACACTACTCTACATCAGACAGACACATAATTTAAAACTCAAAGAAAGATATGATTTCCTGGTGTTTATGGTAATGACCAAGTAGGTTTTGACAAGATGAACAGCATCACAAATAATATCTTATGGAATAAAGAGGACCCTGGAAGTACTTGAGAAATGCCCAAATCAGGCAAATTCTGAAAGACATTTGACATTAAAGGAATAGGAGATTTTCCCATTTTTTACAACTTTTATTTTGAGGGAAAAACCGAGTCTGCATCATTTAGTCAGAAATCACATATATAAGCCACAGTTTTTCTGAACTAAAGATAAAGAGAGTTTATAACCACAGCCACAGAAACATTTGGATGAATCCCAAAAAAGGATACAGCCTGGGAAAGGAAGATGCATAATTTGTGTACAAATCCTGTCCAATTCACTTACCTGAAAAGTGTAGAATGTGAGTAGAATACAATAGCCTAGAGAAGGCTAAAAATATGCACTGGTATTTCTAGTACCAACCACAAGACCGAGTTTGCAGTCTGAGTCAGGCCACCAATTTCCTCTTAAAATAGAGAAAAAGAATAAGCAAAATGCATGTTCTTAAAATAATACAATAAAAATCAGACATTTTCATTCCATAATATCACAATGTCCAAGATAGAATCCAAACTCTGTTAACATTCCAGTATACAGGAAAATCAGAACAAGGCCCCATGTGGGAAGAGAGGTTGGTTGTTAGTTCTCTTTCTTCCTTCTCAGTCTTAGTAGGGTTAGGTGTACCTACACTTGGGTTATGGCTTCAGTAGCTTTATGGCTTTTTCTATTCATTCTATCCCCTGCATCAAAATCTATTTTGTATTTGTGGAGGTCTTTGGTGGGAGAGAGTTTTCTGCTCTCTCTCCCGCATGGTAGCAAACTGTTCTTTGTATCACTGCAGGATATTGGGTCAATAAAGTAAATCTAAACATCAAACAAGAAGGCTTACAGAAGAAAATCTAAAAAAAGTAGTTTCATCTCAAACATATATAAAAATTCAAAAAATAAATAAAAAAGAAAAACAATACAATTAAAAGTGAGCAAAACTTTAGACACTACAAAAGAAGATATATGAATGATTAATGAGTTAATGCAAAGTGTTCATTATCATTAGTCATCAGATAAATGGAAATTAAAATCTCTGTGAGGTACCATTTTGCACCAATTACCATTTCTAAAATAAAAATGAAAGAAAAACCCTATATACAACAAGGATCGGCAAGGGTGTAGAAAACATGGGACTTTCATACATAACGGATGGTAATATAAAATGCTACACCAATTTTAAAAATCTGGCATTTTCTTCTATAGTTAAATATACATCTACCATATGATCCAGTAATTCTACTTTTAGGCCTATAACAAGAGAAATTAATGTGCATGCCCTCAAATATACTTGTATAGAGCACTTATATTAGACTTTTAATAATAAATCAAATATTCATCAGTAGGAAAATGGTTGAAGAATAGTGGTGTATTAATGCAATGAACTATGCGGCATAAAAACACAATATGGATGAATTTCAAAAGTAATATGTTGCATGAAAGAAGCCAGACAAAGAGTATGTATTGTGTGATTTCATGTATTTGAAATTCAGAAACAGAAAAAATAAGTCTAGGCATAGAACTCAGTTGCCTATGGATGGGAGGATGTTGTGTGGGGGTTAAAGTATGAGGAAAATCTCCTCATGATGGAAGTGGCCTATGGGGGTGTAAAGCATGAGGAAATTCTCTCTGTCGTTGAAAATGTTCTATTTCTTGATATAGGTATTATGCAATAGGCGTATATGAAATACACTTTTTAAGACCCATCAATTGGTGCAATTTAGTACCATGTTTCATTCTGCATATATTTTCCTCAATTCTTTTTTCATTTATTTATTTATAATGGACAAATAATAATTGTGTGTATTTATGGAGTACAATGTAATTTTTCTCTATGTATACATTGTAGAAAGATTAGGAATAGAGGAAGAGGACAGGTGTACACCATCATATAGTAGATCTTACTCCAGATGAGGTTGTACTAAACATTATGCAACAGTGATGTTAGCTCAGGAAACACTACAGTTGGGTAGTCATTGTAGCAACATATTGCATTACAATAATTGTTAGGGGATTACCATGTGAAAGGACAAGTTATTAATATATATGTCAATCATTTAGAGAGGAGGCTCTAATTTCAAATATTCTAGTTATGAAGTATGTGACTTCTGGAAAATTACATAGTATATATGAGCTTGTTTTCTTCTGAATATGGGAATAGTAATATCTATCTCACATGTATGGGTTAAAAATATATTTTCACCCAGTGCCTACTACATACTTTTATATAGATAATAAAGTCAAAGAGTAAATCCCATGTGATAATGATAGTGCCACTTACAATATCTCCATGACTTTGGAACTGTTTCAGTTTTACTAGGTTGAAGCTGATACAGTATGATGAAGGATTTCTCATTATTACTTTAATTGTTGACTCAGTGTAGGTGAGTGAATGAATATCTTTACATCATGTAGGTCTCCATGGAACTGTTCAGAACATTTATGTTGTTTTGTTCCTTCCCTTGAATTGTCCCTTATATTTTCTCACTGGGGAATAGATAGAGTGTACTGGATAATTAGCAGGCATATGAGGGCACCTTTTTTAAGTCTCTCAGATGATTTGGGCTTAATGATCTGAATGAAATACATACTATTTCCTTAGGGAACACCACAAAGGAGAAACACCATAAAATCTTCCTAGCCAAAGAAAAAGTATGAGTAATTTGGGAGAAGAAAATTTGAGTTTTCATTAAAGGTGAGTCAATAAGAATTGTCATTGATTTTGATTATTACCAGGGTAAGGATAATTTCCCATTCTCCTGGATTCTTACCGTAGACATTTGTATGGTCACTAACAATTAATTCTTTCAAAATATACACAAAAATTTAGTTATCCACCTTGATAACTGGAGTTCCCTGGAGTAGTATGATGTTTGGGTACTATCCTATGGGGTGAACAGATGTCCTAGATCTGTTGATTAGTGAGAAGAGATAGTAGAATTTGGATATTACAAATGAAGTGAAAGTTAGAAATGCCTAAAAAAATTCATCATTGATCTCATATTTTAGAATCTAATAAGGGTAAGATTTTCAGATAAAATGAAAGATGCCCAGTTACATTTAAATTTCAGATAAACAAGAAGTACTATGACCATATGTAATGCAATATTTCAAAGAGAATATTTTAATATAATTATTTTATGTAATATTTCATAAGCTCCAAATAATTTCTAGATGCTGTCACATGTATAAACTTTCAAATTTTTAGTTTGCTTGTTTTTTCTACTGGGTTACTTACAACATTTTTTTAAACTATAGGCATGGCAGACTGATTGCTTAGACTGGCAAATAAATAGAATTTTTAAAGTTATAGAGTTACTGAGAAACCCCTGAAACCTAAATAATTCTTAACGGATTTCATCTTCAGAGGAAGGTAATAACTGCCAGGGACAATGGACAGAGATTCCATAAACACTAAAAAATTTAACAATTATTTTAACTGTTAAATATTTTTAAACTGCAACGGACTTCAAAGTGGTGGAATTGATACCAGAATTCTCAATTCTATTCTCAGTCCAGTTAGTTTCATATTCTACCATAAATACCATGTTAGCAGGTCCTGTAGCCTTGCAAACTCAAGATAAAGTTTTCAAGATTGAGTAGGCTGTTTCTCATTTGTGGGAGAAGAAGAAACTTGAAAGGGGAGTGGAATTCAATGGAGAAACAGCAGACAGCTTCATCTAGGAAAAAGGGATGGAAGAGGTTCATTAATAGTCTCTTCCCCTGTCCCCAGTCCATGGTTGGTAAAATGTTTACCAAGAATGAGCGTATTCGTAGAATTGCTACCACCTGCCACAAGGTGGCTGTGGATTGCAGCTGCTCCAAACTGGGAGAGCTCCCAGAAGTTTCTACCTGATAGCTGTGCAGGCTAAAGCTGGCTTTCTATTCCATTATATAATCCTGCATTTTATCTGACTGAAGATTTTGAAATCAAATTACTATTCCGATTGAAAATCACCCTGAAAGAGTTACAGATTTTCACTGAGTAGAAACTAAATGTGATAGGAAGAGAATTCAAGTGGATTAGACTAAATCACCTTCATCATCTGTAATCAGTGCAGTTTCACTTTCTTTTATTGAATTCTCACGTAATTTTTATTAAATAAAAGGGGAAGTACTTTTCACTGAACTATTTTTAATCACAGTATTATTCTCTTTGAATACTGCATTCTACAATTCTCGAAATTGACTGACATTTTAACAATACACGATGCCATAAATGCTTAAGTAATTTTTAAATGCTTTATAGCCTCTATCATTAGAGGAAATAAAGCATATATAATTAAATAATCCAAATCCTTGGATATTGACTTAAACTATATATCTTTGCAGGAATGTATGCAGATCATGTGTGTCTTTAACCTTATACTAATTTGTTTTTTCAAAATAAAATTGTATATGCAAGTTGAGACATAAATATGAATATTTATTTAGAATGGCAAAAAAACATTTAACATCTCAGTAGCAAACAATCTCATGGACACAAACATTAAATCTATGAATATAATATGTTCATTAATAACATTCAAAACACACCTCAGCATATACATAGTAAGAGTGTGCAGAGAAGAACTTTTTAAATCAGAATAGATAGCATTATTCAATTAATTGTTTTTGAACCATGCAATTATATCTCTCAACACCAAAGTATTAACTCAATTCTACCTTGCTTTGATTCCACGATGCTTGCAGACATGCCAAAAACCCTGATACTGGTTGAAGTGTGATGAAGTAGAAGTTGGAATGAAGAGAGAAAATGGGTTTAATTGATCATGGTTATCATATCGTACATTTGCAAATGCACGTTGTGAGTGCATTCATAAGGCCCCACCCAGGACTTTCAAAGGGCAAAAGAGGGACCCTAATTCTAACCTTCATTACTTTATTGTAATCTCTGCCTCTATGTTTAAAAATACCAAAATTAAACAAGAACTCTTACATGTGAGATGCCATTCTGCAAATGAAATAAAGTCTAATATTGTTATATTATTAATAATACCCATATGGCTTTGTTATTAATAGATATATAGTCCAAAACTTGCTGAAACATTTACTCCGTGTCATATCAGTGCGTGTATTTCATATGAATCTCTCTTTTTGGAAAGTATAAGATTCTGCTTTTTATTTCATTTTTAAACAAATGTAGAAATTATGTTTCTATTTCACATTATAAATAAAAATGCCTAATCTGTGTACATATATTGTAATTTGTTTAGGTGACACTATATCATAACACATAATAACAATACCTCTGTTTATTCCTTGAAGAGATTACTTGATTAAATGGGCCAACAGAATCTAACAGTGCTGACTGAATTCATTCTGATGGGAGTCACAAGGCGGCCTGAGCTGCAGCTTCCCCTTTTTGGGGTATTCCTTATCATCTACACAATCACAGTGGTGGGCAACCTGGGCATAATCACTTTGACCAAACTGGACTCCCAGTTACATACACCTATGTACTTTTTTATCAGACACCTGGCTTACCTTGATCTTGGAAATTCCACTGTCATTTGTCCCAAGATGCTGGTAAATTTTGTTGTGGATCAAAATACCATTTCCTATTCTGCATGTGCTACACAGCTGGTTTTCTTCCTTTTGTTCATTATTAGTGAATTTTTCATCTTGTCGGCCATGGCTTATGACCGCTATGTGGCCATCTGTAGCCCTCTGCTCTACAATGTTATCATGTCTCAGAGACTCTGCCATGTGCTGGTGGGCATTCCATATCTCTACAGTACCTTTCAGGCTCTGGTGTTCACTGTGAAGATTTTTACATTGAACTTTTGTGGTTCTAATGTTATCAGCCATTTCTATTGTGATGATGTCCCCTTGTTAAGTATGCTTTGCTCAAATGCAAAAGAAATAGAATTGTTGATCATACTATTTTCAGCATTTAATCTGATTTCCTCCCTTCTGGTGGTCCTCGTGTCCTACATGCTGATTCTGTTAGCCATATTTCGAATGCATTCTGCAGAGGGCAGGAAGAAAGCTTTCTCCACATGTGGTTCTCATCTGACAGTGGTGGTTGTATTTTATGGGTCTCTCCTCTTTATGTATGTGCAACCCAAATCCACTCACCTCAATGATACTGATAAAATAGCCTCTGTGTTTTACACTTTAGTGATCCCCATGCTTAACCCTTTGATTTACAGCTTAAGGAACAAAGAGGTAAAAAATGCCTTTCGCAGGGTGTTTAAAAATTGATGCAAACTTTGTATTTAATAATCTATATAGAATATTGTTATAATAATATATGACATAGGCCAATGTCAATTGGTAACATTTTCAATATATGGGTATTATTTTTTTGCTCCAGAGCAAATGCTAATTAGAACTCATGGAGAAAGAAATCGCTTTCCTTACATTTAGCCAAATTAACCATCATATTTTAGATCTCAATTAAGTGTCATTTCTTTACCAACACGTCTTGTGTCTGATTCAGTGTTTCCTTTAGTGGCCATACAACATCATATTTCTTCCCATAGAAATACTTTTTAAAGTCTACATCAGTAAACTATAAGTTTGTTTCTGACAGATATTTTTTCTTCATTGGAAAGATATCCTTCCAATTATGTTTTCTCTAAATTTTATGAACATATGACAACAATGTAAACAGGAATCTCTTGCAGAAAGCATTTAGTCAGATCAAATTGTTGTTTTTCCATTAAATTCATTCTGCCTTTTAATTGAAGAGTTTAATCCATGTACATTTAAAGTAATTGTGGATAACAGATTTCTTTTTGGCACACTGCTATTTGGTTCCTAAATGTCATATCATTTAGTGCTTGTTGTTCATCATTTCCTTTATTAAAAGTTTCTCTTGTTTTGTGGCTGAACACTAAAGTATAGGTGCCTATCTTGAAATGTTTATGGCCATTAAAAGAATGGCCAGAGAATTATCAGCCAAACAACTACTAGACACCCCAGAGGGCAGTAAGACATTAGCATTCCAAAAAAGCCAGCATGTAGAGTGAGTTCTTGTTCAATACATGGACATCCGAGAGAAATCTCAGAAGTAAAATCTACTTTAGACCCCTACTCATACAGCTAAAAGCAAATCTCAGCCAGAGCCAACTGATCCTTGTTTAAAACATTTAACATTATTTTAGTAAACAAAACACAGCAACTCATTAACACAAAAGCCACGATATTCACCATTCAATCACAAATACTAGACGTATGAAAAAGCAGTAATATGTGACTCTATCCAGGAGATAACTAAAATAGATTCTGAAATTACAGTGATTAGAGAATTAGAAGACAAGGACTTCAAAACAGATGTTATAAATAAATTCCCTATGGTAAATTATTTAGTAAAGTCATTAATAATGTAATGAGAGAAGTGAAAAATTTTAAAATAACCAAATGGTACTTCTAGAGATGAAACCACAGCCTAAGTGTCCATCAACAGATGAATGGATAATGAAAATTTTGTATACATACACAACGGAATACAAGAGGTCTTCAATAAGTTCATGGAAAATGTGTATTATGAAAAATTATGCAAGGATTTCAACATTTTTTGCACCAAAACAAACTCATCCTATCTTATTATACCATGTCTGAACAGGATCTAGCTTAAAGCACTAAAAAAAATAAGATATCAGTTTGAAAAGAGCCCCTATCAGAGCAAGATGAATTCTGCTAACATCGGAGCAAGAACAAACATCAAATTTAGGGTGAAGCTTGCGTAGAAGAATGATAAAATCACTGATGCTTTACAAAACGTTTATGAGAACAATGTCTGAAAGAAATCAGCAATTTACAAATGTATAACTCGTTTAAAGAAGAGATGAGACGCTGTTGAAAATGAAGTCCACAGTGGCAGATCATCCATGTCAATTCGCAAGGAAAAAAATCGTCTTGTCTGTGCCGTAACTGAAGAGGACAAGCAATTAACAGCAGAAACAATAGCCAACACCATGGACATTTTAATTGGTTCAACTTACACAGTTATGACTGAAAGATTAAAGTTGAGCAAACTTTCCACTTGATGGGTGCCAAAAATATGGCATAGAAAGACAAAAGTTCCATGTTCTCATTCATATGTGGGAGCTAAAAAAGTTGATCCCATGGAGTAGTGAATGGAATACTGGTTACCAGAGGCTGAGAGGGTAGTTGGGGGGAGGGGATAAAGAGGAGTTGGTTAATGAGTACGAAAATACAGTTAGATAGAAGGAATAAGGTCTAGTGTTCAGTAGCACAATGGGGCAACTATAGTTAGCAATAATTTATTGTATGTTTAAAAATAACTAGAGGAACAGATTTGGAATGACCCCAACACAAGATAATAAATGTTTGAGATGATGGCTATCCAAATTATCCATATTTGATCATTACACATTGCATGCTTGTATCAAAATATCACATATACCCCATAGAAATGTGTAAATATTAAGTATTCATAAAAAATAAAATTCAAAATTGAAAATTAAAATATAATATGACATGAATAAATATTCATAGATGGATAATAACAGCATATCACACACTGAACAATAATAGAGAACTGAATTTATACACATCACAATAGACACTACCATAAAGGAAGCCAAAGAGAAAACTAAATACTGGACAAAAACTATGAAAATAGACACAGTGATCTTTAGAACAATCAGAAGCTACTCATCATATGTTTAATTTTATGTCTGAGTTGAAAAAAGCAACCATATGGGGCAAAACCAAAAACATTGAAATAAATGCTGGCCAGAATTTTTCAAAATTTATTTTTAAAAAACTTATGATCCCAGAGATATAAGAAGCTAAAATAACTCCATGCAGGGTAAACAGTAATGAAATTACACCCAAGAACATCCCAGTGAAATTTCTGGAAACAGGTGATAAAGAAAAATCCTTAAGAACACCCATAGTTTAAAGATACGTAATAAACAGATGAAGAAATGATTTAAAACTAATATCTTGGACGACACAAGTTATAAGACATTGCCTTAACGTAAACCTATAATTAAACATCCAGCAAAATTACATATTCAACAACCATATTCTTAGTTAATAGATGTTGTATTAGTAGACGTTTCCTAATCTTTTCTTTCAGGATGTCCTTCTCTCATCCCCTCACAAATGTGTGTGTGTGTGTGTGTGTGTGTGTGTGTATCTCCAGCTTCACACTGGACAATGTGGGTTCTAGGAATGACCACCATTTTATTATGTCTGCTTTTGTGCATAAAATATTGTAGAAAATGCTGTAATAAAAATTTCAAAAAATGCCTATGGGATACCTGACAAACAGCTAATGACAAAAGTTCAGGGTAAAAAACGAAAAGCAATGGCTTAGCAGCTGGTTTGTATTATTACTTCTAGCCTCAGGGACACCTGTGGATGTCTCCTTGATGGCTATCACATCCATAATTAACTCAATGAATTTATAGGGGATATGTGGAAAAACAGATAAATGGAAATCCACTTCCAAATAATGGTAAATAGAAATCCATTTGACGGTAGGATGTATTGTACAAAACATGTGAGGAGGGTCTGTGACTATTGAGAGCTAAAACTGAAGGGACTCTACAGTTGACAGCTTGCTGAGCTGTGATTTTCTGCACACACTTATTTACTTCTTGCATGACCATGCTTATCCCAATTGCAGAATCCCTGGGACAATGGGGGCTGCTCTTGGAAGTCAATAGACATCTGCTACAGTATCACTATGAGTGCTGTTATGTCTGTCTTGTATTGTTTATTAAAATTAAGTAAATTTGAGGCAGCCTGAATCCATTGATTTGTTTGTTTGGTGAGATTCACAGTCAATCTAAAACCAAGGTCATTCTTTTCAATGTGTTAAATAGATAAATCCTAAGCAATGTTATTAATTTTCCCTATATGTAGTAAATAAAATTAAAAATACATGTGAAAATATAACATAATTGACTAGCTAACATGAAAATAATTTGTATATCTTGGTTAATAATGTTAATATTGCCAAATATCAAATATGGTAAATGTAATCTTAACTATTTCCTATTTTATAACCACATTATGTTTGCACATTTATTTACATTATTTTTTTCATTTTATTTTATTTTATTTTTATTGCTATAGAATTGCTTTTTTTAAATTTCAGAATATTACAGGGGTACAAATGTTTTGGTAACATGAATTACTTTTGTACAGTTTGAGTCAAAGTTACAAGTGTGTCCCTTACACAGATAGCATATATTATATCTGTTAGGTATGAATTTACCCATCTCCTCCTCCCCCTCCTACCTACTTGATTTCCGTTGAATTTTACCACCATGTGTACAAATGAGTGTTGATCATTTAGTTCCAATTTCATAGTGAGTACATGTGGTGTTTGTTTTTCCATTCTTGTGATATTTCATTAGGAGGATGGTTTCCAGTTCTATCCATGTTGTTACAAAAGGTGTTAATTCACCAGTTTTCTAATGGCTCAGTAGTACTTTACAGTATACATATACCACATTTTATTAATCTACTTACATATTCATGGGCACGTGGGTTGTTTCCACATCTTTCCAGTTGTGAATTGTGCTGCTATAAACATTCAAGTGCAAGTGTCTGTTTTATGAAATGTCTTTTTTTCCCATTGGGTAAATACCCAGTAGTGGGATTGCTGGATCAAATGGTAGGTCTACTTTTACTTCTTTGAGGTATCTCCATACCACTTTCCATAGAGGTTGAACTAGTTTGCAATCCCACCAACAGCGTGCAAGTGTTCCTTCCTCTCTGCATACACGCCGGTATCTGTTGTATTGAAAATTTTGATAAAAGCCTTTCTCACTGGAGTTACGTGATATCTCATTGTGGTTTTGATTTGCATTTCCTTGATGATTAGAAATTTTTTATATGTTTATTGACCATTAGTCTATCTGCTTTTCATGTCTTTTGTACAATTTTTAATGGGATTGTTTGATGTTTCCTTGCTGCTTTTCTTGAGTTCTTTGTAGATTCTGGTTATTTGCCCTTTATTGGATATATAGCATGCAAATATTTTCTCCATTTCTGTAGATTGTCAATTTGCTCTATTGATTGTTTCCTTAGTTGTGCAGAAGATTTTTAATTTAATCAGGTCCCATTTATTTATTTTGTTGTTGCTATGATTGCCTTGGGAGTCTTCATAAATTCTTTGCCTTTGCCTATGTCTATAAGAGTTTTTCCAAACTCTTCCTCGAGAATTCTTATAGTTTCATGCCTTAGGTTTAAATTTGTCATCCATAATGAATTAATTTTTGTGGGTGGTGAAAGGTGCGGATCGTGTTTCACTCTTCTACATGTGACTATCCAATTTTCCCAGCACCCTTTATTGAATAGGGATTCTTTTCCCCAGTGTATGTTTTTGTCTGGTTTGTTAAAGATCAGACGGCAATAGGAGGATGGTTTTGTACCTGAGTTTTCTGTTCTGATCCATTGGTCTATGTTCCCGGGCCAGTACCATGCTGTTTTGTTTACTATAGCTTTGTAGTATAGCTTGAAGTCCAATAAATTGATGCCTACTGATTTGCTCTTTTTGCTTAAGGCTGCTTTGGCTGTACATGGTCTTTTCTCATTCCATATGAGGAATAGAATTATTTTTTATAGATCTGTGAAAAATGATGTAGATATTATAATGGGGATCGCATTGAATCTGTAAATCACTTTGGGTAGTATAGGCATTTTAAAAATGTTGATTCTGCCGATCCATGGGCATGATGTGTTTTTCCATTTGTTTACATCCTCTGCAGTTTCCTTCTTTAGTGTTTCATAGTTCTCCCTGTAGAGGTCTTTCCCCTCCTTGGTTAAATATATTTCCAGGTATTTTATTTTCTTTGTTGCTATTGTTAAAGGTATTAGCCTTCAATTTGATTCTCGGATTGATTGCTGTTGGCGTATATGAATGCTACTGATTTGTGTACATGGATTTTATAACCTGTGAGTTTACTGAATTTACTTATCAATTCCAGGAATCTCTGGGCCAAGTCTTTGGGGTTTTCTACATATAAGATCACATTGTCAGCAAAGAGTGATAGTTTGACTTCTTTTTTCCCCATTTGGATACACCTGATTTCCTTCTCTTGCCTGATTGCTCTGGCTATGACTTCCAGCACTATGTTGAACAGAAGTGTTGACAGTGAGCAACATTGTCTGGTTCCAGTTCTAAACAGGAATGTTTTCAATTTTTCTCCATTCACTATGATGTTGGCTGTGGATTTGTCATATATGGCTTTTATTATATTGATGTATATTCCATGTATACCTATTTTCTTAAGAGTTCTTATCATAAAAGGATGCTGAATTATTTTGTCAAGTGCTTTTTCTGCATCTATCAAGAGGATCATATGGACTTTATTTTAGCTTTATTTATGTGGTGAATCACATTTATAGATTTGCATATGTTGAACCATCCTTGCATTTATGGGATGAAGCCCACTGGATCCTGGTGGATTGTTTTTTTGATGTGCAGCTGAATTTGGTTTCCAAAGATTTTATTGAGAATTTTTGCATCTGTATTCTTAAGGGATATTGCCCTGTCGTTTTCTTTTTCTGTGGTGTCCTTTCCTGGCTTTGGTATCAAGGTGATATTGGCTTCATAGAACAAGTTGGCAAGGATTTCTTCCTTCTCCTTGTAAAGAAATAATTTCTGCAATATAGTTACCAGTTCTTCTTTGTAGCTCTGATAAAATTAGGCTGTGAAGCCATATGGTCTGGGACTTTTTTATTGGGAGATTTTTTTATTGCTGCTTCAATATTGGTACTTGATATTGGTCTGTTCCTGAGTTCTATTTCTTCCAGATTGAGCCTAGGGAGGTTGTGCACATCCAAGAATTCATCCATTTCCTCAACGTTTTAAAGTTTATGTGCATATAGATTTTTATAGTATTCAGAGATGACATTTTGTATTTCTATTTTATCAGTTGTAATATCTTCTTTTTCATTTCTGATTGAGCTTATAAGGGTCCTTTCTTTTCTGTTTCTGGTTAATCTAGTAAGAGGACTGTCACTTTTGTTCATCTTTCCAAAGAACCAAGTTTTTCTTTCATTAATCTTCTGTATTATTCTTTTGTTATCGATTTCATCTAGTTCTGCTCTGACCTTAGTTATTTCTTTTCTTCTGCTGGGTTTGGGATTGGTTTGCTCTTCCCTTTCCAATACCTTGAGACAATTCATTAGATTGTTGAAGTGTTATCTTTCTGTCTTTTGGATGTAGGCATTTATGACTATGAATTTCCTCTTATGACTGCTTTTGCTGAATCCCACAGATTTTCAGAACTTATGTCCCGTCTGTTATGTAGTTCAAATAGTCTTTTGATTCCCATCTTAATTTCCTTCTTGATCCAATAACTATTCAGCATTAGGTTGTTTAATTTCTTTAACTTTGTGTAGAGTTGAGTGTTTCTGTTGTAATTGATTACTAATTTTAATCCACTCTGGTCTGAGAAGATACATGGTATAATTTCAATTTTTTAAAATTTGTTGAGATGCGTTTTGTGTCCTAGGATGTGTTCAATCTTAGAAAATGTTCCATGAGATGATGAGAAGAACATATATTTATTGGGTTTTGGGTAGAATGTTCTGTAAATGTCTGTTAGGCTGACTGGATCTAGAGTTCCATTTAAGTCTGTCATTTCTTTGCTCATTTTCTCCTTGGAGGATCTGTCCCATTCTGTCAGTGGGGTGTTGAAATCCTGAGCTATTATGATGTTACTGTTTATCATTTTGTTTAGATCAATTAGGGTTTTCTTTATGAATCTGGGACCACCTGTTTTAGGTGCATAAATAATCAGGATTGTTATGTCTTTTTGTTGAATTGTTGCCTTCACCACTATATAATGCCATCTTTCTCTTTCTTTACTTTTGGTGAATTGAAATCTATTTTATCTGATATGAGAATGGCTACACCAGCTTTCTTTTGTTTTCCATTTGCATTGAATATTGTTTTCATCCCTTCACCTTGAGTCTGAAAAAGTCCATGTGGGAGAGAGCAGCTTCTTGGCTCTTATTTTTTTATCCACTCAGCCAGCCTATGTCTCTTGAGTGAGGAGTTCAAGCCATTCACATTTATTGAAATAATTGATATGTGGGGTGAATTTCTGTTCATTCAGTTTAGTAGAACTTTATTGCTTTGTTTTACCTCTTGAGCTATTGTGGTATCTGGGCTCTGATCTTTTGGGTGATTTTATAATGGTGGGTGTCTATTGTGCCAATTTGTGTATAATGCAGTTCTGAGTACTTCCTGTAGGGCAGGTCTGCTCTTCACAAATTCTCTCAGTGCTTGCTTGTCTGAGAAAGTCTTTACTTCTCCCTCATATAAGAAACTTAGTTTTGCAGCATACAAAATTCTAGGTTGGCCAATATTCTGTTTGTGAAGACTGAGAATGGGGACCCAATCACTTCTGGCTTGTAAGGTCTCAGTTGAGAAGTCTGTAGTTAGTCTGATAGGTTTTCCTTTGTAAGTCACAGCTGCTTTCACCTTATGGCTTGTAAGAGCACCTCTTTCGTGTTTACTTTTGCCAGTCTGATGACTATGTGTCGGGGTGATTGCCTCTTCACAATGAATCTCCCAGGGGTCCTTTGAACTTCTTGTACCTGTATATCTAGATTTTTAGCAAGGTCGGGGAAATTTTCCTCAGTTAGTCCCTTAAATATGTTTTCCAACCCTTGTGTATTTTCTTCGTTGCCCTCAGGGATGCCTATGATCCTTATGTTAGGCATCTTTACACATCTCATATTTCTTGTCAGTTTTGTTCATTCCTCTTGTTTCTCAGATCTTTCTTTTTGACTAACTTATTTAACTCAAGGGTGTTGTCTTCAAGCTCTGAGATCCTTTCTTCTGCCTGATCTAGGCTACTGTTAAGGCTTTCCACTGTGTTTTGTATTTCCTTGAATGAATTTTCATTCCCAGAAGTTCTGTTTGATTTTTTTTTAATGATTTGATTTCCTCAGTAAATTTTTCATTCATTTCATGCATTGTTTTTGGGGTTTCTTTGTGTCGGCTTTCTATTTATTGTTGTATTTCATTGACCTTCCTTACAATCTATATTTGGAATTCTTCATCTGTCATTTCAATCTTTGCATTTTGGTTGTTATCCATTGGTAAGGAGTTTTTGTTTTCTTTGGAAGGTGTCCTTTTTCTCTCATTTTTAATGTTTCCGGAGTTCTTTCTCTGATTTCTTCTCATCTGGCCTCTTGGTCAAGACCTCAGGGTGCTGGGCCTGGCTTACAAGCCTTTGTTTGGGTTTCCAAAGATCAATCCCTAAGCATGCCGTGGAAAGGAGTGCTGGTCCTGAGTTGCCTATGGGGTGTTCTAGCAGGTTTGGTGTACCTGTCAGGTTATCTGTGACCTGTTGTCTTCACCTCTTCCCAATAGTGTGTAGTGAGTTAGTCCCCTCAGCTTACTCTTATTGATGGTGAGTGGTACTTGTGAGTGAGAATCAGCCACACCCTGTTTGCTTGAGTTGAAAGATGTGATGATGAGCTATATCATTGTTCTCCCTGTCATTGGTTGATGTTTCTGTGAGACAGCCAGCTGCTGAGATATTCTTTCGTGTACATGGTAGACTGTGGTCCCCTAGGTGGAGAACTTGAGTGCTCCATGCTTTAAGAGGGACACTGTAGCTCCCAGGGGTCTTCTTGATCTCCATCACCACTGAGGTGGGAGGAAGAGCAAGGCAATTCCTGGCTAGGTTGTGGGAGCCTGAAAGGCTTTGCATTGCCTCCGCAGGGCTCAGGAGTTGCTTTTCTGGCCACTAGGGGGAGCCGCTGGTAGGAGGGTCAGGACAAGCTCTCCAAACCGGGAGGGCTGTTCACTGGGGAGGGGGCTAACCTCTTGTGTGCTAAGGCCCTGGGCTGGGTTCTTTCCACCCTTATCCTGTTGTGCAGTTTTTCTTTGGGGAGGAGTAGGTGCTCCCCCAGATGGCCTCTCCTTGGTCCCCTACTCACCCTGTAAAATTGAGTCAGTAAATGCTGCAAAGGGTGTGTAAATTGACCTCCCTGTCAGTGGGAGGCACTCGCCGAGGGAGCAAGCTGCAATGTTGTTTTGGGGTCCTATGATTGGCTCTAGTCCCTCAGGAGAAGCACTTGAATGCCCCATGTGGAGTGTGGGACCCTGTGACTTCTGGGTGAATCCTTATTCTCTGCCACAGCACAGGTGGGTGGGGGAGTGAGGCTGGGTAGGGCTGGGTTAAGTGAGTTTGTCCCCAGGCTCCACAAAAGCTGCCAAGGTATCTGTTGCAGCAGGGGTCAAAGGTCTGCTCCTGGCTTCTGGACAGAGCCACCAGGGAGGGGCTGAATTAGCCCCTCCCAACCAGAAAGTCTTTATGCAGGCAGGCCCATCTGAGATTCACAAACTGGCAGTCTGCAGTGGGCCTAGCTCCTCTTCCCCTTCCTGTGCTCCACAGTCTTCCCCGGTGTCTGCCAGCAGGCCGGAGCCCAAGCCCGCCGTGTCCCCCACGACCATGCTGTGGGCCGGGAGTTTCCCTGCCCAGGAAAAATATGGAAGTTATAGAGGAATGATAAATAGGTAAAATGTTATGAGATAGGACATGCTACCTTTTAGTAGAGTTTACTCTTGATAAGGTTATACTAGACATTATTCAACAGTTGTGGGATCTCAGCTCAGGAAATGCTACAGTTGGGTAGTCATTGTAGTAACACATTTCATTACAATAATTCTTATGGGTATGCCAAATGAAAGAACAAGATATGTATATCTGTCACATATCATTCATTTAGAGATGAAGCTTTAACTTAAAAATTTTTAGTTGACAATTACATGACTTCAGGAAAATTACATAGTTTATCTGAGCTAGGTATCCTCTCAATATGGGAATAGTAATATCTATTGCACATGAATGGGTTAAATGACATATTTTTAACTTAAATACTACATATTATAATTTGAAAATATATTCAAAGAAAAAATCCTATGTGATAATATAATGTCATTTAAAATTTCATCATGGCTCTGGATCTGTTCCACTTTTACAGGGATAAAGCTGGTATCAAATTATTTTCAATTTTCACCATAACATTTGACTCTGTGTAAGTAATTCTCTTTAAATTATTTAGGTCTCCACAGAACTGTTTGGATCATTCATCTTCTTTTGTTCCTCTGCTTGAATTGTCCATTACATTTTCTCAGTGTGGAATATGTAGGATGTCATCAAAGTAATTTTTAAGTTTCTCAGATGATTTGTGCACAATCATCTGAATGAATCATATACTATTTCCTCAGGGAACATCACAAAGGAGGAAAATCATAAATTCTTCCTATGCAAAGAAAATGTAATTTAGGAGATGAAAATCTAATTCTATACTAAAGGTGAGTGGATAGGAATTGTCTTTGATTTTGATAATCACCTGGGATTGGTAATTTCTCATTACTCTTGCCTTCTGACTGTGACACTATTATGCTCACTGACAACTGATTCCTTCAAATACGCCAGAAAATCTCAATATCTACTCTGTTAACTGGTATTCCCTGGCATTTTGTGTTTAGACCATTAAATTCTGTGAATTGAACTGATGACCTAGACCTATTTGATTTGTGAAAATTGAACGTGGCATTTAGATATTCCAAGTGAAGAGAAAGTTAGAAAACTTCAAAAATTATCAACAATCTCATTTGTTAGGCTTTACTAAGATAAAGGTTTCCAAATAAATTATTCTTTCATTTACTCATGAATTGCATGTCTCTGTGTGTATGTGGAGGTATATCCAATATGTGCATAATATTATGTAACTGAGATGCTGACAAAGGCATGATTTTTAGTAATTAGTTATATTGTGTAATTTATTTATTCAGTTAGATTTAAATATTTTGACTTTTCCTAATGGAACATTCAGGGAATAACTAACATTTACAGAAAGCACTCTCTCTCAGCTAATTAATTATGTGTAATTTACCCTTGAATCAGATTAAAACATCCACATAATGAATCTTAAGGGAGTAGAAAAAACTTAAATCTATCTGTAACAGCCTGTGAGGACTAAAACTGTAGGAAGCCAAAGTAGATTCTCCACTAAGGTAAGTAAAAACATTGGCCTTTGAAAATTTCTCAGGGCATATAGCTTAAACTAGGTTATCATCAAATATCTTGAAGGTCCCTCTCCTCTGAAAAACTGTTTCTTCCTTTGAAATATACTGTTCTGTGCTAAACGGGATTAGTGCACAGGGCAGACCTGTTATACAGTCCCGAGAAGCCTGTGATGTTCATTGTTAATACCACCTTAGTTTTCAAATTAACGTCATACTTCAGTCATGTATTTTAATGAGGATCTTTGTCTATGAAACATAGATCACATTCATCTCCTATCTATGCAGAGTAGCCTTAATAGAGAGGTAGCATGCTATAGTGTTTATAAGAACATGTTCTGAAGGCAGAATGACTTTATTTGAACCCTGACTCCACTGCTTACAATCTGAATGACATTTGTTAAGTCTCCGTGTCTCAGTTTCCTTGTCTCCTAAAGGGGGATGGTGTTATGACCTACTTCCTAGAGTTATTGTGCAGCTCATATGAGTTAGTATCTGTAAAGTGCTTAGAATATTGCCTGGCACAGAATGAGTTCCCTCAAGTTCTTGATACTCATTGTGTTCTCTCTGCTGGGCCTCTTTTCATGATTCCCCATGAGGTATTCATGAATAGTCAGAAAGGCCAGGTCCTTTTTCTGCAAAAGAGAGATGTATGATAGGGAAATCATTAGAAGTAGTGATTCACCGGCAATAAGGGCAGATGTGGCAAATGCTACATTTCTAGCCCAGAGCAGATTTTCAAACAATTCACTGTTGCCTGAAATCCTAGAATGTTCTTCCTGTGATTCACTATATAGCTGATCCCTTCCCAATCCTTAGGTTTCATTTCAAATGTTACTTTCTCAGAAAGTTTTCCCTAATGTTCCCTGTAAAATTATTGTCCCAGGTTACCCCAGTGTATCTTCTTGTTTCATTTATTTATTACATTTATTACGACTTACAATTACCTCGTTCATACAATTTTAACATATTTTTGTCTCTTTGCTGTCATTGTTACAGCTTATCCATGCTGTGAGGGACAAGTAATTCATTTAAAGCTTGACCATTATCTCACAAAAAAGTAGAAATTCAATAAACAGGTGACAAATATTAATAACCTGATTCACAGATACAAAGGTAAAGAAAGATGTTTGGTGTCAAAAACAAACATATCAGATATTTAACAAAGTTAGGAGTCATTTTGGTCTTATTTCTCTGTTCTTTTTATGTTGCGACTTCATTCTTTTTTACCACTGCAGAAATATTGGTTTTTTTAATATCTATTCTATTCTTTTTGGAAGGAAAGAAAATGTTTTGAATCAGAACCTGGGGTGGAGAAAAAATTAAAAAAAAAAAATGAAAACCTCAGCAGCTCTGGGCTTTTAAAATTCAAACATGTATGATGATATCGTCATGACTCTCTGGAATTCAATTGCAATTTTTTAGATAAGGAACTATGACAGAACTTCTTCAGGCCAGGTTCCCACCACTGGGACTATCAATTATGACTGCAAACAGACTTGAATTGGCTTAGTTAGGGGCAGGCAATATTCCTTAAAATAAACAACTTTAGGAAAATATTCATCCATATTAAAATACCATGCTGAATCTGTAGCAAACTCATGCAACATAATTGCCATAGAAACTCTATAAAATAAAGATGTTTATTCTTATTACAATAATAAAAAATGAAAAATGAAAAAATAGTAAAAAAACTAAAATTAAGAGCAGATATATTTTATGAATTAAAAATAACACTTTATCAATAAAAATACTGATTGAAACTAAAAACAATGGAAATGATATAAAGAATTGCACAGACTTGTGGGGTAAGAGGAAAGAGAGTAATGAGAGGGAAGGAACAGGAAACAGTATCCAGTAAAGTATAATGTCAGGGAAATACAAAGACGATAAAATTTTCACTGATAGTGTTTATTGAAAGCTAAAAAGAGAACCAGTGACCAAAAAATAGATCTGATGACATATCTCTATGTATTTTTGTCTGCGTTAATAAAATGGAAAGTGATAAAAAGCAGTTGACACACATGGATGGTGGAATTTGAAAATTTAATATATATCAGATGCATTTTATAGAAGGATAGAATTTTAAAAATGGGATGGGATAGTACCTAGAATCATCTATTCTTCAGAAAACGCAAGAAGTCTCAGATTAAGATATTGAAAGTAGCATTTGGATTATTTGGGGATGTACAATTCTTCAAGACTTTCTCATGTTCAATGCAAAAGACATCAGATAAATCCTGGCTTCAAATGTTTTCAGATTAAGAACTTATTCATAATTACATTAAAATGCAAAGGAGTAAATCCTCAAACGTTGCATGATTAAACCTATTTAATTTGCCATATTTAATTTCCATACTTGCTATTTTTTCTCTCCCATATGATTGCAACACTTATTCATTAGACATAGAACCTTGAGTTCAATAACTGTGTTAGTTGAATACATGACTTGAGGATCTGACCCTCAGGATGCCCTTGCCATCTAATGGCAGTCCTAGAAAATAATTCCTTAAAGTCTGTACTTACAACTTCTTTTCTTACCCAAACAGATGAATTCCCAAACTCTGACATGGCTCCTGGAAATTTCACCCAGGTCACTGAGTTTATTCTCACAGGTGTCTCAGACCGTCCAGAGCTCCAGATTCCCCTCTTCCTGGTCTTCCTGGTGATCTATGGGCTGACTGTGTCAGGGAACCTGGGCATCATCACCCTCACCAGTGTTGACTCTCGACTTCAAACCCCCATGTATTTTTTCCTGCGACATTTGGCCATCATCAATCTTGGCAACTCTACTGTCATTGCCCCTAAAATGCTGATCAATTTTTTAGTAAAGAAAAAAGCTTCCTCATACTATGAATGTGCCACCCAACTGGGAGGGTTCTTGGCTTTCATTGTATCTGAGGTTATGATGCTAGCTGTGATGGCCTACGACCGCTATGTGGCCATCTGTAATCCCCTGCTCTACATGGTGGTCATATCTCGCAAGATCTGCCTCCTGCTGGTGTCCCTCACATACCTCTATGGCTTTTCTACAGCTGTTGTGGTTTCACCCTGTATATTCTCTGTGTCTTATTGCTCTTCTAATGTAATCAATCATTTTTACTGTGATATTGCACCTCTTTTAGCATTGTCCTGTTCTGATACTTACTTCCCAGAAACAATCGTCTTTGTATCTGCAGCAACAAATTTGGTTTCATCCATGATTACAGTTCTAGTATCTTATTTCAACATTGTTTTGTCTATTCTAAGGATACGTTCATCAGAAGGAAGGAAAAAAGCCTTTTCCACCTGTGGTTCGCATATGATGGCTGTCGCAGTTTTCTATGGGACAATGCTGTTCATGTACGTGCAGCCTCAAACTAACCACTCATTAGATACTGATAAAATGGCTTCTGTGTTTTACACGCTGGTGATCCCTATGCTGAATCCCATGATCTACAGCCTGCGGAATAAAGATGTGAAGGATGCCTTAAAGAAATTCATGGCAAATCCCTGTTCTTCCTGTAAGCCAAAGTAATTGTAGAATTTTACAAGAAAATGGGGAGATTATTAATATAAGCTACCATTATGTAAGAGAAAGAAAAGTGTGGGTGGACGACTTACATATTTACAAGCAATGGTGGGAAATAAAAAGGTCTATTATTTGGAGTGCATTGAATCAATATAATAAATTGAAGTTCTTGGAGTTGTGAGAGTAATACAGAAACAAAGATGTTTTTCATGAACTTTGCCCAGAAATAAAGAGGTACCAAGTTTGGAAAAAAAATATTTCCAGTATTAGTAAAGATATCAGTTTTTTAAAAATTAACTTAGGTGGAACAAGCATATATGGATGAGTGATGTAAAGTCATTCTTTTTTTAATCTTTTGTTTCCTTTTTTTTGTTTCTTCCTGGTTATAGTTGGGTAGAATGGATCACTGCATCTTGAAAAACTGAAATTAAGAATGACTAAAATCCCTGGTTAGCAACATTGAAATGACAATTATGTTTAAAATGCAACTCCCCAACTCTTTCTTAATGTTGTTTGAATGAAGAAGTGTATATATACTATCAATATATATTTCAAGTGATAACCGAATATGACTGAATTATTTTATATTAATTAATATACCTCATATAATTTTAAATGAAAGACACAAAGTACCATTGTTGAATATGCTTTCATGTTTGATTTGATTTATAAGCCATTCTAGAGTCTCTGTTGACTATTAACCAGTAGTGTGAGCATTGGTAAATCATTAAAATTCAGTCAGTTCCCCGTAGCCATTGAGTGTCATTGTTCTGCTGAAATAATTCTATGGAAACCAACACACTGCTCAGCAATGTTGATTACCCCCATATGAGAGGAGTGTGAAATCAATAAAACCCTCTCTCAATCTCTCACAATTCTTTCTTTCAATGGGAATGTCTTCACCCATTGGACAGTGAGAACAGATAAAACTAGTAAAAGAAACTCTTGCCTAATAAATTATCTCTACTAATTGATAAGTTAGCCAAAAGTTTTCCTTCTAACTTAGGGAGAATAAATATGAATCATTACAGATAAAAAGTTGTATTTTATCAATTAAACTAACATTGTGACAAATCTTTTAGGATACTGGACATTGTTTCCTTTATTTTATTACAGAATTCTTTCCAAATGGCCAAAGTTTAAGAATGGACAATGAAGTGTAGAGACAATATACAGAATGGTAGAAAATATTTGCAAATTATCCATCTGATGAGGAGTTAATAAACAGAATATATAAGGAACTCAAACAACTCAATAGCAAAATTAAATTAATTCATGTACTTTTTCCAACGTCATGCATTATTTCCTTTGAAACCAAAGTAAAATGGTTTGTATACACACATTTCAGAGTTTTGTGTTTAGAAGTGGAGAAAAACAATTGACAGGGAAAGAGACCAGAAAAATAGAGGTAAGTTGGATAAAGTTTAGTTTCTTTCCAGCCTGGTCTATTGTCTCTTCTTTCACTGCACTGTATCAGACTATACATATGTAGTGTTTGGAAAGTAATAGTTCTCACTATATATTTTTGAGGGAGAGAATGCATAAATGGGGATATGCTTCTAAGAAAGTAGCCATTAGACTTGATCAAGGGAAATGTTAAGGAAAGAATGTGTGTAGTCTTGGGTACAGATGAGAGTGGGAGGTGTAGCAAGGACTGTTTGTAGGTGAGTTGCTTATCTACTCATGGTAATGAAAATGGTGTGGTGTGTAGTAGACTAGTATGCATTTTTGAAGCTGCACTTGTAAATCACTGATTCAATTCTTAGTGTCTGACTAGAATTATTTGGATTAAATAGAATTGAATAAAATTCAGTGGAAGACAAAGGAATACAATAAGTATATCTCAGGTCGTGAGAATATTATTCTGGATATATTCTGTGTTAGATCCATGATGTCTTGTAACAAGTATTTATTTCTGTAGTTTGTGATCAAAACAGTTTGAATCTGAAAGCTGGTAGTTTAGATAAGGGTTGTAGTCTAGCCCAATAAACAAATTTTTTATCTTATCTTTCTGTTTCCCTTTCATTTCCCATTTGTTGCTTTTTTTAACTCAAAATTGGCTTTAACTTTTTTAACACAAAAATCAGAGATTTGGAATTTATGGATCCTTACATCCCTATTTCCCTCAACTCTTACGTTTCTTTAATTAGATATTAAAGCTTCACCTGTATGAGGATTTCAGAATGTAATATACAGTCTATTTCAGATAAAATTAAAGTAAGTACTCCTTGAAAGCTATTACTTATGTTTATTAAAATGAACAAAAAGGAACTAAAATGCATTTTTGATAAATTGAGCAATAGCTGTAAGTACACTACAGCTATTAGTAAATTCTGAGGAAAATATGAAACAAAGCCTCTTATTTTACTTGTATGTTTATTCCCATTGAAATTTCCAGAGTATATGAAGCAATTTACAACCTTTTCTAAAATGGCTTTGTTTCCATTTTTTAGATATAAGGTGAAAGAGAAAAAGAGAAAAGAAAAAGTAATTATAAAAATCAATCAAAATGAGTAAGAAAAAGGTCATAGAATTGTATCCAACTTTAAATAGAGTAGAAACAAATTAATGCACAAAGTATAATTCAAATCTGTGTTTCTTTAATAAGAGAAAAAAATTGAAAGAGATATAAATCGTCCTGTAAAGAAATATATATTTCTAAATCTCTTGGAAAGCAAACATCTATTTTATTCTAATATAAAATATGTTATAAGATTATGTGAGGATTCATTTCTTTTGATAATATAAATTCACACTTTAGAGATAAAGATGTTTATACAGTGTCTTATCAAGAAAAATCTGGAAATAAATTATGTTTCCAACAATAGAGTAAACATGTATATTATATTGACAGCATAATGATCAGGTGTGCACTCCCAAATCAGAAACATGGGTTTGAATCCCAACTGTTCTCAAACCATCTGTCTGACTTTGTTTCAGGTAGTTGTGTGTCATTCTTCTCTTCCTAATCATCTGTAAAATGGACATAATAATATGATTTTTACATCAAGGTGTAGTGAGTTAAAATGAGGTAACTAAACACCTCACTGTGCTTTTCATAAAGTTAGTTATTTTCAGCATTTGCATTAACATGAATAGGATTATTTTGGACCTATAGTAACTTGCAAATGATTAGTTGTTAAAGTAAAAGAGAAAACATAGAGCTGTGTTTCTGTCAGCATGGGAACAAAATGTACTTGTGTCTGCACAGGTCCAGTGACAAATCTGTCAGAGTGGCGGGACTGCAGAGGATTCGTTTCATTTTATGTTATTAACATTAATATTTGTTCAATAAAAACAATAGCTTGTTTTTTACAGATTAGATTATAATTTTAAATGACTTAACGCAGAAGACTTTTGAACAGAAACCAAGGTAATTTAGACTGTTCTGCAGCTCCCATCTTAGTATGTACAATGTGTTTGGTGAAAAGAAATATGCCTTTTCCACAAATATATCTTTCTGCTCTTCATCCCATTCTCAGAATCCCAGTATGTTAACAATCACTATGTTAGGAACAAAAACTCTTTACAAGGTATTAAACATAAAAACACCACTTATAGGAATTAAAATATAAAAATACCACTTGGATGTATTAACTCTTCTCTCTAGTCCTTCATCCATGTGCCTGAAGACACATGGCTCAGATAAATTGCACCCAGAAAAGGAATTTATTTTCCTGGGCCTCACGGATCATTGGGAGTTGAAGTTGCCCCTCTTTGTGGTTAACCATTCTTTTGACAAGGGTAAGATGGCCTCTGTCTTCTCTACAGTGAGCATCCCCATGGTGAATCCCTTGATCTTCAATTTCAGGAACAAGAGTATGAAAATTGCCTCAAGAAATCATGATCAATAGAAACCAGGCTTTTGTGTTCATGAAATTAAGAAATCGACTTGAATAAAAAAAAGTGGACTTTCCTTCATGATGTGTTTTCTGCAGATTAATAAAATTAGTAGAGTGTCTTGGTTTTAGTTGTCAATCAATAAAGATCTGTTCACTGTAAAATGAAATCTCTGTATTGATTGTAAGCAAGTTTCACTTAGAAGTATATTCTATACGTAGAAAGCACCATAAGAATTTACGTAAAATGCTACTTCTCACATGAAAAAATGTTTTTTAAAAATCTATTATCTCATTTGATAGCTAGAAAACTAGGTACTTGCTGAGAAAAGTGACAAAAGTGGACAAAAGTGAAGGCACCATAACACCCAGTGTAAGACTATAAGACCACTTTAATAATATATTGATAGGGGGCCTTAGCAATATATTTGAAATTAAATTTAAATAATATATTCCAAATTAAATCCAATAATATTTTCTAATTAAGTTACAGTGAACTGCATACTAGTGGTTTGGACTGGGAGTGAGTTTTCCCACTGAAGACATTTGCCAATATCTGGAAATATGATTGATTTTCATGAATGACAGTGTGCTGTGAAGGAATGCTGTTACTGTCTAGAGGGGAGAGAGAATACGTGCTGCAAAATAGCCTGCAATTCACAGGACAGCCCCTCACACGAGAACAGTATCCAGTTCAAAAAGTTAATGGCGCCAGAGTTGAGAACGCCTGCCCCAAACAGTTGTTGGCTTGGTAATTGTTTTAATCAGCTCAAGCTTACGGTAGTGCTGCTCTGGTCTTCTATAAGCTGTCGCTTTTCCCTCCACTTGTTCTATAAACTATTAAGACACATTAGAATCCCAAGTTAAATTATGGTTTGTTTGTTTTTTTTACCTTTCTTATCTGTCAGTTTTTATTTCAGATATTCTGGGCTCCTTAGTCATTAGTACATGAATTTACAGTTGCTAAATTTACTGATAGTCTCCTGTAATCTTTATAAACTCTTTTTCCTTTTTTTTCCCTAGTAGCATATTCTATTTTGTGAGAAAGTTTTTTTTATGATTTTGTTATAGCCCCTCCAATTCTCTTATGATTGTTATTTGCATGGAATAATTTTCTATTATTTTATTTTCAATTTATTTATGTATTTGAGTGTAAGTTGTACCTCATATAGACAACCAATAGTTGAATCTTACCTTTTAAATTAATTCTAAATATATCTGAATATATTTTGATTAGAATATTGAACAATTAATATTTATTAATATTTAATATGATTTTTGATATGGTTGAATTTATGTCTATCATTTTGCTAATTGCATTCAAAGTAGCTAGTCTTTTGTTTCCCTATTTTAGCTTTACTGCCTTTTTGGAAATATTTTAACGTATAAATTCGATAACTGTATTGTTAAATAAACACATACAGAAATACACACACAAATGCACATATGCATTAATGGTATTTATAAGGATTTCTATGTGTATTTTATCTTATCAAAATCTACCTCAGGTTGTATAGCATGATGGTCCCAAAATACCCACATTTGTGTAAGCATATATAAACATACATATATGTGTGTGTGTGCATCTACTCCCTCTCTCTCTCTTATACGTATATAATATATACACACACACACAAATATATATACATGTGCCAATGTATGTTATAAACACCAAAACAGTATTATCATCGTTGAGATACAGACAGGCCTTGTTTTGTTGCACTTTGTTTTACTGCAATTTATAGATATTGCATTTTTTACAAATTGAAGGTTTGTGGCAACCTTGCATTGAGCAAATCTATCGGCACCATTTCCAACAGAATGTGCTCACTTCTTGTTTCCGTGTCACATTTTAGTAATTCACAATATATAAAACTTCATTATTATTATTATTATAATTATATCAGCTATGATAACCTGTGATCAGTGATCTTTATAATTGTTTTGTGGTACCACAAACCATGCCTATAGAAGATGGAGAACTTATAGATAAATGCATGTGTTCTGCCTGTTCCACCAACCAGCCATTCCCCTGTCTCTCTCTGTCTCCTCTGGCCTCTCTGTTCTCTGAGACACAACAATATTGAAATTAGCCACAATAACCCTAAATGGCCTCTATGTGTTCAAGTGAAAGAGTTGTAAGTTTCTCACTGTAAATCAAAAGATAGAAATGATTAAGCTTGGTAAGAAAGGCACATTTAAAACCAAGATAGGCTGAAAGCTAAGCCTAGTGCGTCAAACAATTAGCCAAGTTGTGAATGCAAAGGAAAAATTCTTGAAGGAAATTTAAAGTGTCACTCCAGTGAACACACGAATGGTAAGAGAGCAAGACAGCACTATTGCTGATATGAAGAAAGCTTTAGTGGTCTGGATAGAAGATCAAACCAGCCACAACAGTCCCTCAAGCCAAAGCCTAATCCAGAGCAAGGCTCTAACTCTTCAATTCTATGAAGGCTTGGAGAGGTGAGGAAGCTGCAGGAGTTTGAAGCCAGCTAAGTTTGGTTCATAAGGTTTTAAAAAAGGAAGCCATTTCCATAAGAAAAATAGTGCAAGGTAAAGCAGTAAGTTTGGGGCCAAGTTATCCAAAAGGTCTAGCTAAGAAAATTGAAGAAGGTAGATGCACTAAACAACAGATTTTCAGTGTAGACAGAACATCTTTCTGTTAGAAGCTGATGCCACCTTGGACATTCATAGCTAGAGAGGAGATGTCAATGCCTGGCTTCAAAGCTTCAAAGGATAGGATGACTCTCTCATGAGGGCCTAATGCAGCTGGCAACTTTAAGTGGAAGCCAATGCTCCCTTACCATTCTAAAGGTAAGGGCCCTTAAGAATTATGCTAAATCTACTGTGCCTGTGCTTTGGAAATAGAGCAACAAAGCATCTGTTTAGAGCGTGGTTTACTATTACTAAATATTTTAAGCCTACTGTTGAGACCTACTACTCAGAAAAAAATATTCTTTTGAAAATATGATTGCTCCTTGAAAATGCACTTGATCACCTAAGAGCTCTGCTGAAGATGTACAAAGAGATTAGTGTTGTTTTCATGTCTGCTAACACAACATCCATTCTGAGGCCATGGATCAAGGAGTAATTTTGATTTTTCAAGGGTTATGATTTAAGAAATATATTTTGTAAGGGTATAGCCTTCATAAATAGTAATTCCTCTGATACCTCTGGGCTAAATAAGTTGAAAATCTTCTGGAAAGGATTCACTACTTTATTTTTTTATTTCAAGATATTAAGGGGGTACAGATGATTTTGTAACATGGATACACTGTATAATGCTGAAGTCAGGGCTTTCAGTGTTCCCTCACCAGAACAGTGTTCATTGTACCCAAGAGGTAAGTTTTTAACCACCAGCCTGCCCCCTTCTTAGTTTCCAATGTCCTTTATGTCTCTTTGTGCCCATGTGTACCCATCATTTATCTCCCACTTAGTAGTGAGAATATGTGGTGGTTGTTTTTTCCATTTCTGAGATACTTCACTTAGGGTAATGGTCTCCAGTTCCATCCAAGTTGCTGCAAAAGACATTATTTCATTCCCTTTCATGCTAAATAGTACTCCACAGTATATATATACCACATTTTATTTCTCCACTCATGAATTGATGGGCTCTTAGGTGGCTTCCATATCTTTGCAATTATGAATTGTACAGGGATAAACATTTGAGTACACGTGTCTTTTTGATAAAATTATTTATTTTCCTTTGGGTAGGTATGTAGTCATGACATTGCTGGATCGAATGGTAGGTCTACCTTTGGCTGTTTGAGGAATCTTCATACTGTTTTCCACAGGAATTGGACCAGTTTGCAGTCCCACCAACAATGTATAAGTGTTCCTATTTCTCTACATTCATGCCAATATCTGTAGTTTTTTGACTTTTTGACAATGGCCCTTCTGACAGGGGTAAGGTGGTATCTCATTGTGTTTTTAATTTGCATTTCCCTGGTAATTAGTGATGTTGAAAACTTTTTCATATGTTTGTTGGCCATTTGTCTATCTTCTTTTGAAAAGACTCTGTTCGTGATTTTTGCCTACTTTTTGATGGGGTTGTTTGCTTTCTTCTTGTTGATTTGTTTGAGTTCTTTGCAGATTCTAGATATTTGCATTTTGTTGGATGTATTATTTGCAAATATTTTCTCCCATTCTGTAGGCTGTCTATTCATTCTGTTGACTATTTCCTTTACTGTGCAGAAACATTTTAATTAAATTCCATTTATTTATTTTTGTTGTTACTGTATTTGCCTTTTGAGACTTGGTAATATATTTTTTTGCCTAGCCCTGTGTCTAGAAGAGTTTTTCCTTTGTTTTCTTCTAAAATTTTTATGGTTTCATGCCTTACATTTAAGTCTTTAGTCCATTTTGAATTGAATTTTGTATAAAGTGAGAGATAGGGGTCCTGTTTCATTCTTCTGCATGTGGCTATCCAATTTTCCCAGCACAATTTGTTGAATACGGCATACTTTTTCCAGTGTATGTTTTTGTCTTATTTGTTGCAAATCATTGGTCATAGTTATATGGTTTTATTTCTGGGTTCTTTATTCTGTTCCATTGGACTATTTCTCTGCTTTTATACCCATGCCATGCTGTTTTGATTACTATAGCCTTGTAGTATATTTTGAAGTCAGGTAACATCATGCCTCCAGATTTGGTCTTCATGCTTAAGGATGCTTTGGCTATTCAGGCTCTTTTTGGTTCCAAATGAAGCTTAGAATTATTTTTTCTAGATCTGTGAAGAAAGACATTGGTATTTTGACAGGAATTCAGCAAAGTCTCAGGTTACAAAATCAATGCACACAAATCAGTAGCATTTGTACATAGTAACAGTCAAGCTGAGAGTCAAATAAAAGACTCAATACCATTTACAGTAGCTGCAAAGAAAACAAAATATCTAGGAATGTATTTAACCAAGGAAATGAAACATCTCTACAAAGGAGAACTACAAAACACTGATGAAAGAAATCACAGATGACACAAACAAATGAAAAAATATCCAATGCTCATGGATTGTTAAAATGTCCATACTGCCCAAAATGATTTATAAATCAATGAAATGTCTATCAAAATGCCAACATCTTACCTCATGGATTCACTACTTTAGATGTCATTAAGAACATTCATGATTCATGGGATGAGGTCAAATTGTCAACAACAGATGAATGAAAAAGTTGGTTATAATCCTCATGGTTTACTTTGAGGGGTTCAAGACTTTAGTATAGGAAGCGAACACAGATGTGGTGGAAATGTTAAGAGAACTTGATAGAAGTGGAGTCTGACAATGTGAATGAATTACTACAATCTCATGATCAAAATTGAACAGATGAGGAGTTGCTTCTTATGGATGAGCAAAGAAAGCAGTTTCTTGAAATGGAATCTGCTCCTGGTGAAGATGATATGAACATTGCTGAAATGACAACAAAGGATTTAAGTTTATATTACATAATTGTAGTTGATAAAGCAGTTGCAGGCTTTGAGAGGATTGACTGTGATTTTGAAAGATGCCCAAACATCATTGCTTGCTACAGAGAAATCTTTTGTGAAAGGAAGAGCCAATGACCTGTGTGGCAAACTTCATGGTTGTCTTATTTTAAGAAATTGCCACGGCCACCACAACCTTCAGCAACCACCAAGTCACTGCCCTGATCAGTCAGCAGCCATCAGCTTACAGGCAAGTCTCTCCAGCAGCAAAAATATTACAACTTTCTAAAGGTTCAAATGATCATTAGCATTTTAACAATAAGTATTTTTTAATTAAGGTATGTACATTTTAGATATAGTGCTATTGCATATTTAATAGACTACAGTATAGTATAAACATAACATTTATATGCACTGTGAAATTAAAAAAAAAATGATCTGCCTTATTGCAATATATGCTTCATTTTGGTGGACTGGAACTGAACCCACATTATCTCCAAGGTATGCCTCTATGTACACAATGTTATTAAAATAAATTAAGAGAAAAAATAAATATACAATTTTATGTTTCAGTAAATTAAGAAATCAGAATATATATATATACACACACATATTTTTTATATAAATTGCACATAAGACTCTTCTATTTACTGACATATTTACCACTTCCAGCATGCTTCATTTCTTTCCATGATTGTAATTTCCATATAGAATAATTTTCTTTCCTCTGATGGAATTCCTTTAGTACTTCTTATATAGAAGATTTACTAGCAATGAATTATCACTATCTTATTTGCCAAACTCAGACTTTATGCCACTTTTATTTTTGAAATATAATTTTCCTGAATATTGTATTTTTGGTTGACAATCTTTTTTTCTTTCAGAAGTTTGAATATGTCATCCCAATGCCTTCTAGTTTTTTTCTTGTTAGAAGTGATTTGTTAATTTTACTGTGGTTCTCTATAGAATGATTCATTTTATGTTGCTATTTTAAAGACTTTATCTACATCTTTGACTGTCAACAATTTGACTATGATGTGTGCAGGTGAAAATCTCCTGATTTGTATCCACCTTGTGTTTGGTTGAGCCTCTTAGATCTATCTGCATATTACTGATTTTCCTCTACTTAGAGAAGTTTTCAGCTATAAATCTTCATTTCTTCCCTTTTCTCTGCCTTTACTCCCACTGGGACTCCTATTGAATCTGTTGGTAAATTTGATAGTTACCCCAAGGAGTCTAAGGCTTTCTTGATTTTGGGGGAACCTTTTTCCTTTTCTGTTCTTTGGATTGGATACATTCTATTTACCTATTTTTAAGGATATTGAAAATATCTGCTATCTTAATCTTCTGTTGAGTCTAACAAGTAAATTTTTCATTTTAGTTACTGTTCTTTTTAACTCCAGAGTTTCTATTTAGTTCCTTTAGGAAAACAATTCTATTTTTAAAAAAATTTTCTCCTTTGGTAAGATATTGGTTTTATACATTCCTTTAATTTCTTAAACATGGTCTTTTGTATTTCTGTAAACATATTTATAATAATGATTTTACAGTTTTGATCTAATAATGCCAACATCTAGGCCTCCTTACTAATCATTTCCACTGACTGCTCTTTTTTTGTGTGCATGAAACTTACTTTCCTATTTCTTTGTTTGCTCAGAAATTTTTGCTGGTAATTGGCCATTTTACAACATATAATGTGGCTACTATAAAACTCAAACCCTATACACCCACATCCATACCCACACTTACACAGATAGACACACACACATGTTTCTCAGCATTTGTTGTATGCCCCCACCCTTTATATTGTTGTTGTTTTTGTTTTCAGTGTTTTGGGGGTATTTTTTAGTGAATTTTTAGATTATTTATGTAAAATATATATTTTCTCTAGTGTGTGGTCACTGGGGGTTTCTTCTCAGTTAGCTGAGTGATAAGCTAATGATTGGTCAGAAATTTCCCTAAGAGGTTTTGACCAATAAGTTAAGCTTATAACTTTTGTTGAGTGTCTGTGTGTGGGGTGGAATGGAGGGTATACCTCAATGCTGTTGTTATTTAATATGTCCCCCAAAATTTATGTGTTGGTACTTAATGGCCAAATTCATAGTATTAAGAGGTGGGGCTTTTAAGTTAAGAGGGCAGAACCCTTGTGGATGGAATTAGGCTTTTGAGAAGTCTTGAGTGAGTAAGTTTGTTCTCTTCTGTTCTAAGGCCATGAGACACCTAGACAGAGCCATCTATGAGGACAAGTCCTTCACCAGACATCAAACCTGCAGGTATTCTGATCTTGGACATCCACCCTCTAGAACTGTGAGAAAATAAATTTATGTTCTTTAAAAATTAGCCAGTCTCAGGTATTCTGTTATAGTAGCACAAATAGACTAAGACAAATGCTCAGCAGCCTATGACTCTGCCTGAGCCTTCATGTTTTGCTTGTACAGAACTTCACATCAGCAATAGTTGAGAGAATGGAGTCCTGGACATATGCACCGCCTTGCTCATGAGCATGGCCAACTAGATCCCCATTAATATGAGACATTTTTCAAAGCCCCCTATAAACATCCCATTCACAGGTCTACCTTTTAAGTATATGCCAAGACCTTGTTTGTTACAACAGATATCTCTAAATTTAAGCAATTGCCAATTTTTTAAAAATAAATGCCCCAGGATTAAAAATGTTTGTGTAGAGTGATCTCTGAATCATGTCAAATGAAAACAATCACCTGTGAATAGGACTTTTCCAAGAAGTTGAAAGGCAAATTAATTAGTGACAGTGGTCAAGGAATGGGACTTTTTCAGGAGCTCTAAAAGTGATCTACACATCCCAAGGACTGCTGAGTTTCCGTTTTTCACAGCAATTGTTATTGCTGGCTTCTGGTTTTTAAGGCTATTGCATAACAGCAGAATGGTGAATGGAAGTAGTCAAGTTACAATACCACAAACTTTGCTATTTTTACCAAGTTTCAGCAGTTTTTCTTAAATAAACACTCTTCAGATTGTTGCTAAACTTTGATTGATTTCCAGAGTTCTGTAAAAGTTGATTCTGAAAATATTTGTCAGTGTTTTTGTTGATTTTATGCAGAGATGCATTCATGAAGGTCCTCACTCCACTCTTTCAGAAGTTCCTCGCATTTCTATTTTTCTTGATCAAAAATGTCAAAATCACTTATGATTCCTTATTTAATTAATGTCTTTCATAATTTCATAGATTCATATATTTTCCTCATGATGGAGGCAAGG
>JAKFHU010001935.1:0-35881 GCA_023783475.1 Daubentonia madagascariensis | reverse complement strand
ATTTTTTCTATCAACTTCTCCGGAATTTTATTTTTTAATTACATTTCACACGAAAATACTTTAAAGAAATACTAGTAGTAATCTGTATATCTAAACCCCTCCTTTTATATCAAAATTTTATTAAGGACTTGTAAATATGTCCTGCAATAAGTGTAGACACAAATATTAATCTGGACCTTAGGGTTTAGCAATAAGTGGATAGACACGAATATTAATTTGGACATGGTTCCTGATGTTTAAAATATAATCTGACTTTGAATAATATTAATTCTATAATTTATTAAGACAGTAAATTCAATAAAGGTATTAAAGAAAGATGAATTATGTACTTGACAAAAATTTTCCCCAAGGAATTCTTGAGATTTTTATTTCAATAACAACAATAAATTCTCAAAAAAAACTAGATTTTTTCTGGGAATATTAAGAACTGCTGGTATAATGGGTTCAATTTTTCCCAATAATATAAAAATTTTAAAAATTTTAAAAATTTATGCATGGAAAAAAAATCTAAATTTAATGAAAAATCTCCACATTAAAAAAGCTAGAAATGGAAAAAAAAATTAAAATTTAAAGTAACCCATAAAAAGGGAAAATTAATAAAAAAAAGCCAAAAAACTAGAAAAAAGGCAAATAAAAAAAAAAAAACCCAAAAATAAAATTGTTTAAAATTTTTAAAAAAAAAGGTTTTGAAAAAAACGGGATTCAAAGAAAAAAAAAAAAAAAGAAAAAATTTCCCAAATATCCAATCAAAAAATGAAAATTAGAATTTTTTTCCCTTTTTATTCTAATTTTTAAAAAAAATAAACCAAATGCTCTTTTAAAAAAAAAAATGAAAGAATATGATTAAGAAAAAAGCAAATAAAATGTTTCCCCTTATGGGAAAAAACAAAATTTTTTTAAAAATATTTTTCCCCAATAAAAAAATTAGAAAAAATTTTAAAAATTCCAAAATTTTTTTAAAAACTTTTTTCTGATCAAAAGGGAATTTTATCCCCGGAAAATTCAAAGTTTTTTTTAAACTTTTGGGGAAAAAATAAAATACATAAAAATTTTTTCACTTTAAAACAAAAAACCCCGGAAAAAAATAAATAACCGGTCATCTAAAAAAATGAAAGAAAAACCCCTTTTGAACAAAATTTTTAAAAAGCTTTCATAAATTTAAAAAACTTTTTTGGGAAAACCATAACCCAAAAACTTTCCCCTGTAATTTTTAACAAAAAAAACTAAATTTGAAAAACGCATAGTTTAAAAAAATTTACTCTTTGTATTTTAATTTTAAAATTCCCCTTTTTTCCCCTAAAATAAAAACCCAAAAAGCAAGCAAAATAACCCCTTAAAACCTTTTTTCCTTTTAAAAATAATAAAATTTTTTTCAAAAACCTTTTTTTCTTAAACGGTTTTTTTTTTTAGGGTGGAAAACAACCCGGGGGAAAAAGCCCCCCCAAAGGGCATAAGATGAAAAAAAGGGGCCCCTAAATTTTTCCCTTGAGCTCCAAAGGAAAAAAACCTTTCCCCCCCCAAATTTTTAAATTCAAATTTGTTTGGGGTTTTCTCCCTTTTTTTTTATGAAATTGGGTGTTTTAGGGGTAACCCTTTTTTTTTTAAAAAAAGAAAACCCCCCTTTTAAATTTTTTTAAAAATTTTTTTGGAAAATTTTTTTTTTAAAATTTTGAAAAAAATTTTTTCCTTTAAATATTTAAAATTTCCCCTTGGGTTTTGGGGTTAATTTTCATGTTTTCACTAATTTTTTTCCCTGTCCAATTTGTGGGGAAAAAAACCCCTCCCTGGAAAAGCCCCCAATACCCCAATTTTTTAACCCCTTGTTTTTTTTTAAAAATTTTTAAAGGTTACCCCCCTTTTGTAAAAATTTAAAAAAAAAAACCCCCTTCATTAAAAAAATTTTGATTTTTTTCCTGAAAATTAAAGGGAATAAAACCCCTTTTTTTCTAAAAGGTAAAAACCCCCTTTTTAAATATACTTGTTTTTTTTTTTTGAAACTTTTGAAAAACCCCCCATCAGTTTAAAAATACATCCCCCATTTGCCAGCCCCACCACAGTTTTTTTTTTTAACTTTGAAAAGAAAAGGGGGTTTTTTAATTTTTGTTTTCCCCCAATTTTTTTGAAAACCCAGTTTTTGAAATTTTTAAATTCCTCTGAATATTTTTAAAATAAATACCTATTCTTTTTCCACGGGAACAGGGAAAAATTAAAATACTGCCAAAAATTTTTAAAATTAATCTAACCCATTTTTCTTTAACCTATCCCAATTCTAAAATGGACTTTCCAACCCCCCCCAAAAAGCCCCAAAAAGTTTTCATTTTTTTTTTTTTTTTTTTTGGGAAAAATTTTTTTCCCTTTTTTAAAATTTTTTTTTTTAATAAAACCCCCTTTAAAAATTTCCCCAAAAAATTTTTAAAATTTCAAAAAAGGGAAAAAAAAAAGCCCCTTCCCCCTTAATTTAAAAACCGATTTAATAAAAAATTTTTCTTGAAAAAACCCCCCTGATTTTTTTTTTTCAAAAAACCCCTAAAAATTTAAAAAAGAAAATTTCCCTAAAAATATAATAAAATTTAAAAGATTAAAAAACCCCCAAAAAAAAAAAAAAAATAATCACGGGTGAAAAATAGTTAACTCAAAAAAAAGGGGAATTTGGGTTTTTCTAAAAAATTAAGAAGGCTAAAGAAAATAAAATTTTGGGTTTTCCAAAAATTTTCAAAAAAAAAGGGGAAAAAAAACTTTTGCCCAGCCAGGGAAAAATCTCCTCTCATTCTAAAAAATCTCCACTGGGGGGAGCAAAAAACGGGCCCAAAATGACCCGGGGGGTCCCCTTCTGCATTTTGGGGAGATCCCCCAAACTACGTATACAGGGGGCCCCCCCAATTTTTCCCAGGGGGCCCCCCACCCTCAACCAAATACCCCAAGCAAGGAAAAGGAGAGAAAAGGAACCCGGCCCTTTTTTTCTCTAAAAAAAGGGCCGGGTTTGGTGGCTTGAAGCCCCTCCCTCATTGGTTTTTTTTTAAAAACTTCCTTGGGCCCAAAAACCTGCAGTTTTCCTCCCCCCAAATTTTTTTTTTTTTTCTTTTTTCCCCTCCCCTTCCCCCCCCCCGGAGGGGAAAAATGTAAAACCAGTTTTGAAAACCCTCCCCCCCTTTTTCCCCCCCCCCCCCCCTTTTTCCCTCATGGGGTTTTTCCCCCCAAAACCCTCTTTAAAAATGTTTTTTCCCCTACAAAAGGGGCCCCGGGCTTTCCCCCAAAAAAACCCCAAACCCAAAAACCCCTTTAAAAAAAATCTTTTTTAAAAAAGGGGGTTTTTCGGGTTTTTTTTTTATTTTTAATTTTTTAAAAAAAGGGGAAATTTAATACATTTTTTTTTTTCCCCTAAAAAAAAAACCCTTTTAAACCCACTTTTAAATAAAAAAATTTAAAATTTTATACATCAAAAATTTGGGAAATTTTTTTTAAAGGGGGAATTTGTTAAAATTTTTTTTTGGTTTGGGAAGGGGTTTTTTTTTCCCCAAACGGGGTAAACCCCTTGGGCCCCCCTTTTTAAAAATTTTTTTTTTTGGGGGCCTAGCCAAAAAGCCCTCTAACCCCTTTTTTTTTTTTCCCCGGGGAATTTAAAAAATGTTCCTGCCCAAGATTTTTCTGAAATTTTTCCCTTGTGCTTTATTTATTTGCATTCCTATTTGTTCCTCCCTGGCCTCTCCATTACTGCCTTACATCCTGCCCTTTTTTTTATCCATTTTAATTTTTTTTCCCCCCTTCTGTCCTTGGCCAGGTATAAACAAAATTTTAATCTTTTTCCTTCTTTCTGACAAATATAGGAATTTTGGCTATTTTTTTCGTTTGATTTTTTATTTTGAAAATCCACCATGTGCCACGCAAACAAGTAAACTAAAACCCAACAGAAATAACAATTGGGCCCCCCATATCATTTGGTTCAATAGGCCCAAAATAATAGGGTTTTTGCAAAAAGGTTTTAGGAACACCAGAGCGGGAAAAATTTATGAAAAAAAAAATTTAGAATTAACGTTTGAAATATAAAGATTCAAACTATTTTTTATCTTTTGACCCAATTCTAAATAACCATTTTTCTGTTTCCTCTTGTAACTTCCCTTTATTAGTCTATTAAGTTTTCCTCTCCTTTGGGGGGCTATAAAATACCCCCAACTTTTTTTGTTGGTCCCTCCCTTTTAAGCTTTTTTCCCCCCTCCTTCCCTCCCCTCCCTCTACTTTCACTCCCCTCGCCCCCCTCCCAATTTAATGGTTTATTTCTGGAGCCAGGGACCCTTTCGCCTTTTTTGTTTTTTTTTTTTTTATTGACTCTTGCGCAATGATCCATGCCTTTCAGATCCCCCGTTTTTTGTATTTAAGTTTCCCCCCCCCCCCCCAAGCAAAGTGCTTCTAAGGACAGCTATATGATAATAACCTTCAATTTTTGATCATTTTTTTTTTTTTAACAAAAAAAAAAAAACCATATTTATTTGTTCCCCTCCCATATCTGGGTCTCCCTGGAGTTTTTTTGTTTTTATAGTTTGCCCATCTTCCCAAATTTTGGGGTTTTTTGCTGGGGTTTTTTTACCATGTGCCTACCGTTTTATTTTGGGATCCTTCAAAACCACCCCCATGTTAATAAAAATGGCAAGGTTTTTCGTTTTTTTTTCTTAGGTGAGGGATCATTTGTGAACCCTCTAGAGAAAAGGTGGGGATTCCATGTTAAGTGGCCTTAATAAAACCCTTTTTCCCCCTCTTTGTGTCTTCCCCAATATTGCCCCTCCATCTTTCAAATTGAGCCAAAGCCAATGTAATACTAGGTATAATCCAAACCCAAAAAAAACCAATAAAGTCTAGAATAAATCATTATTTGGTTTGCAACAGTTGTTTTAACAAATGCTATTTTAACATTTTTCTTTTCTTTTTTAAATTCCCCCCTCACACTCCAGAATTGAGTAACCCCATCTTTCCTCAAATATACCTTCAACAGAATAAAAATGGAGAGACTGGCAGTCCCCAACATAGCTATGTGTAACTTACGGTACTTTCCATAAGTGGAGGACATTAAAAGTTGAGCAATTACAAATAATCAAGTTCCCCCTAAACCATAAACATTTCCAACCTTCTTTTAAAAACAATAACCAGAAAATACTTTTTTCCCTAAATAAAGTTAAGTGTGTTTTTATTTAAGTTGAAACCTTTTCCCCTGTCCCAATCATTAAAATAAAAATTTTTTTTTGGTATTTTGTAAACATAATGTGGGGGATATTTGAACCTTGCAAAATATAAGACCCCGACTTCCCCCTTGAACTGATATGGAAGTTAAACCATGGCCAAAAGAATGTGGAACAAAATTCCCCCAGTTGTAAATTATAATAATGAATTCCAATATCCAAAATAACTTGGAAGAGAAACTTAACATACTAAAAATGGGATTTAGTCAAACAAAATCAACAGTTTTTTTTTGGCCCTAGAATTAAGTACACTCCAAAATAAACAATAGAAACAAATAAACAAATAATTTTTAAAACTAAAATAAATTTTTTTTCACGAAATATAATTTTTTTTAAAATGACTCTAAAAAAAGCATAACCCATTTCTTAACAAAGATGAATTTTTCAAACAAGTATAATTAACAACAAGGCAACAAACTAGGGCATCTCTGAAATGAAAAAATATAGAAAAATCATTGAAAGCAAAACCAACCACTAAACCAGTAAATCAGAGAGAGGACTGAGGACTTCCCCCTCCGGGTCACAGCATAAAAGAGATTTACAAAAAGACAAAAATATTTAACAACACAATCTAAAAAGAGGGTAAGCTTTAAAAAGTTCCCCCCCAACTATGGTCTAGGGAGGGTTTTCCAGAAGAAAAATATAAGAGAAAGACTAAAATAATTTTTTTTTTTTTGGAAAGGATAGAAATGTGGGAAATATACTTTTTTTTCATAGAATTGTAAGACTTTTATAACGCATCAGATTGAAGTGGATAAATTAAAAAATGCAAAGGCAAGATATAATTGATAAAGAATAAACATCCACAACCCTAAATTGTTTTGTGATTAACACATCCAGAAAATTGGATAGAGAAAAAAAAAGAAATAAATACAAAAAAGGACACCCTAATTCACAAAAAAACCCCACCTGTCGCCTTTGAACCATCCCAATGACTAATTTACCCAAAAATGCAGCAAAAAAAACGCATAAATTTGTTTTTTTTTTTAGAATTACACCCAAAGATGAAGGGGAAAACAGTTTTTTTAAACGACTCCAAGTCTTGCAACTGGCAATAAGATTTTTTTTACGAAAAGATGGCAAAACAATTTCCTGTCATTTGAACCGGTTTTTACAAGTGGATTTTAACATGTTGCATTTTTTATTCAAATTTTCCTCAACACTCAAAAACTGTAAACATTTTATTCCCCATATAAATCTCTTTTCCCCACAAGTAATAAAGTTTGATGTTTTTTTGTTGCAATTAATTAAAAAAATATGTCACAATGTTTTCAAAATTCCATAACAATTAATAAACCCAAAGCACTGCTTGACAGGGTTCCCCCCCTGGAACTCCCCAATGCCCTTCCCTCCTATTTCTAACTCTTTGTTGCTTTAATTTTTACCCCCGTGTTTCCATAGACGATTTGGGCCCTTTCAGATAAAGGGACTGATTTTTGGCATTGTAAATACAAACCAGAAAAAGTTGTGATCCACTACACCCACGTTTTTTTAAAATAACATTTACTAATATATCATACCTGGGGTCCAGACAAGAAGTGTTATTTTACAGCAACATTTTTCCCCCCTGAACATTCCTACATACCACTAAAAAATTTGTTTTTTTCTTCCTGTTTTGATAAGTTTACCTGACTGGGACTTGTTGGCCAAATGGCTTGTGTGCTTGTGTTAGTTGTAATTTTTTATTTTATTAGTGTAAAAATAACTGTATTTGTCAAGTTATTTTTGTCCCCTGCTTTCATTGGATCCCATTATCAATGGACAGCTCAATGGTCAATTAAAGAGTCCCCCCCCACTCCTGGTTTTCCCCTTTTCTGGGTTGAATATAGGCCATCAATTTCATTTTACACTTACCCCAGACTAACTGATAAAGGAGTACAACATCAATTTTTTAATACAAAATCAAAAAAATAAAAACCCAGATAAATTTTTTTTCTTAGGAAACCCATAATAATTAAACTACTAGGGAAACCCTTTTTTTTAAGTCCCCTTTTCCCAGAGAAAAAACCGAAAACTGTAGACATTTTTTTTCCTTCAGTGTTTTTTTTAAAATTGAGCTCATCATTACATTTTTTTTCTTTTAGGGATTTTTGTTTAAAATTTCCTTTGGGTATAAAAATTCCACATAATTGCCCCCCCATACTGGTTAAAACTAATCAATTACTCCTGACCCCCGTCCAGATGCCTATCATTTCATTGTTGGTTTTACTTGATGACAAGTTCCCCATTGGTTTATAAATAAATATTATAATTTCTATTTCCCCAAAAAGCTAAGATAAATTTTAAAACCCACCCTGCTTTTTTTTTTTTGGGGGTGTGGTATAAAACTATCTCATATTTTGGCCGTTTTTGAAATTACCCGCTTGGGAAGAGACTTGTGTGGGCCTAAAATTCCTGAACTATGGCCCGTAAGCTGGGTTAACGTGGGTTTACTTCCCAATTAAACAAAGTAGTAACTGGAAAATTTGGGGTTCATCCATCCAAGGGCAAGGAAAAACCCAATTTTTTTTCCGTTGCCCCTCCACGCCCAAAATTTTTAATTGTGGTTGGTTAAAAGAATTCATACATACCTCCTAGATTTTTTTTTTCATAGAATCTGGTGTTTACCAAAAACTCCTCCTGTGGGTTTAATGTTGAAATTCATGTCTTAATCAAAAAATTAAAATTTTTATTTAAAGTATTGTTTTGATTTATGAAACCCTGCCAAAATGAATGGCATAAGATACAATGAGCATCAAACATGGGACATATTTCAGAGGCTAGTTTTTCCAAACCAATGAAAATGAATTTTTGGAGTTTTGCAAACTTTCAATGCCCCGTGGAAAGACAAACTAATTAAAATTGATAATTTCTTTTCACTGTCCCCCCCGGGCTAAATTTTACAACTGTTGGGCTTGTGTATTTCCTCCCCTACAGGACCAAAAACCCCATGGACAATCTTTAAAAAAATGCCTAAGTTTCAGACTAGTACCTGGATTTTTGTATCCCATAGTGGATAAAAAAAATAGAAAGTTAAAGTTTGTCCATGGATGAAATTCCCCCTTAAATTCCCCTGTTATTTACTAAGGATTTCCCGACAATAAGCCCCAAAACACAAAAAAAAACACAAAACCGGAAAAAAAGGTAAGGGACAAAGTTAGAAGAATAGTGAAGTTGAAACTGGGAAAAATACTGGATAAAACAGTCCCCCCCCCCCCCCCCCCTTGCTTTATATGGGCAAAAGAATCCTCCTCCTGTTTTTTTTTTTCTATAGGTATGAATTCATGGGCAGCTCCCCAAGAAATTAAACATCATCAAAACAATTAAACGCAATAGCTTTAAACAGCTTAATGAACCTTTTTCCTCTGGTACTAGGCCACAATGCCTTCAATTCACATTTCTTCCTACCCTGGTAAATTTATGACACTAAATAATTTTAACCTTTTTTTTTTTTGCACATCCCCCTTTAAACCAACATCCATGCAACTTATGCCCCATCCCTTCCCCCCCCCTGAACCTGGTTCCTCCATCTCCTTTAGTGCGTTGCCCAATTCCCCCCCTATCTATGAGATCCCTTTTTTTTCCTTTTCCCCTATGATTTTGTTTGCCCTTGCTGGTCCATCTCTCCAGCAACCGTAAATGTGTCCTTTTTTTCTATTCCCTAAACAAAACAACAAAAACCCTGTTCCTCTAAAGTTTTTTTTTTTTACGAAAAATCCCCAAATGCCGGAAAACCCCCTTTTTTTGCCCCCCTGACTGCGCGCTCCATCTTAGTTTTTTTATTTGTTTGGGGCCATGGTAAGCGAGCCCTTTTGAATTGTTTTTTTAACCATTTTAAGTGGATGTTTTTTTAACTCCCCCCTGGAAGATACATTAACACTTAACTTTTTCAGGGCCCTTTTAAAAAATTTTTTTTTTAAATATTTTCCTCTTTTATAGATATGGAATTGAATTTTATTTTCCCTCTGCTATCAGTCCCCATTTGAAAAATGTACCCATGAGGTTTTTTGAAGTTTCAATAAATATCAGTATTTTTAGGAATTATTAATTATTATTGCTTTCAAATACTATTCCTTACGTCCCTTTAGCCCCCATTGGTGGGTTTTTTGCTATAAAACTTACCGTCAAGGCTGGTTTTTTTTTTTAATTAAAAGAAAGATGTTTTTTTAATTTTTTTGGCTCTGGTGTCCTGGAGGGGTTTTACACGACATGTGGCCAAACAGCACTCCTTTCTGGTGAGGGTTCAGCCCTACCCTTTTCCCATTCCAATGGGTGGAAAAGGCCAAAAAGGGGGGCCCAGTGGGCCAAGATCAACCCGTTGGCAAAAACGGAAAGTGGAGAAGGGGGGAAAAGGTGCCCGAAACCTTCCCTTTTAAACACCCAGCCGTTTTTCCCCTCAGGGGAACTCTCCTCATTACATGTGAATGAAACTGTGTTACCAAAAAACCATTTTTTTTTGAGACCTTGGTGGGGGTAAAAAAACAACCTTATCTAAACCATTCGAACCCTTCCCCCCAATTCCGCTTTTTTTTAAAGCCAGAAACTTGTTTCCTTCATAAATATACTTCATCCTTTTTTTTTTCCAAACCTCTTTTCTCTGCCACCTTTCATCTCCTCCTCTAATTCCCTTATCTTTTTCCAATATAATTTTTTTTTTAGCCAACTAGCCCTTCTTCCATAACCATTAGCTGTTTTTTTTTGTTCATGCAAAATATGTGTTTTGTTTTTGCTCCATGTTGTCAACTTGCCCCCTTTTCTTCAACTTAACTTAATGGCCCTGATTCGTTTTCCCAAACAACCTCCAGACGTGTTTTTTTGTTTTGATTTTATCTCACCTCTTTCTGCCGCAACTCATCCCCCTTAAGCCTAAATACTTACACGCAACAGGTAAACACACACACACAACAATATTTATTTTCCCAGTAACAGAAAAGCCTCATTAAATCTGTTTTTGAACAATTTAAAAGACCCTGTGCCAAGTTCATATGAAAAACCCTTTAAAAAATGTTTTGGAAAAATAGGAAACTCTTTCCCAAGTGGGTTTTTTTTCTTCAGAGTCCCAAAGCTGGGTTTTTCTCATGTATTCCCCCCCTCCTTTTTGTCCAAATATGTTTTTTTATTTTTTCCCACTAAGCAGTGGGCAAGAATAGCTGCCAGCCAATTTCAAGGTTGCCACCCAAGTGACATATCCCACTGGCCCAGTTAAAGAGACATACATCCCTCCCTCCCCAACCCTGGGGAGAAGAAAACTGGGGTTGGTTGCTTCCTAGGCCCCAAAAACTGAGTTTTAAAATTTGGCATGCCCAACCAATGCCCAAATATGTAAATTGAAAAAACCCAGTAATCCTAAGCCCCCAGCCAAACCCATCTTTCCTTATAGACTATCTATGTTTTAGAAATCAACAAATTTTTTTTTTTTTTTTTTTAAACTCTGAGGTTAAAACAAATAAAATTTTCCAATTTTTTTTCTATTGTTGGCCCATTCCTAGAATTCTCCATAATTCCAGAAAAAAGAATTAGCTTTTACTCTTAAAAACTATTTTTTACATGCCCAAAGCTTTGTTTTTTTTTTCATATAATGTTTACAGACCCTATATATGTTAATAACTATGTTCCATAGTTTTGTTTCTAACTCAATTAACATTCCTATGGGTATTCCCGTTTTAGGGTTAATTCCCTCCAAACTGGTTCAAAGTAAACCAGAACAGTGAAAACCAAACCAAAACAAAAACTAACTGTAGTTTTTTTGTGGGGTAATGGTAAAATATAAAAAATTAAACAAAATAAAATTATTTTTTTGAAAAATAAAAACGGTTATTGTTAATACCTAAATCCAAAAAAAAATAAATTTATTAATTTCAGTTTTTAGCAATTGCCTTCCTTTTGCTAAAGCCCCAGTGAAATTTTTTTTAAAAATAAATTTTTTAAATAAAAACTTGCCCAAGTTGTTTGCAACATTCTGAAAACGACTAAAAAAAGTATATTACAAATGCAAAAATGCCTAACCCCATTCAAAACGTAATAATAAATCCCTGATTTTCAGAAAAATAAATCATTTATAAGAATCCCTTGCTCCACAGTATTTTAACCGCAAAATATAAAATAACAATTTTACTTTTTTTTTTCACAATGCCTTCCTTTTTTTTGTAAAAAAAGAATTTAATTTTTTTAAGCACCATTTTTAGAACTAGACAATCTAACCGTTTGGTGGTGGCCACTCCCTAAAACATATAATCCCTTTTTTGTTTTTGGTGGGCAACAGGTTTTTTTTGGCAATCCCCCTTCCTCACCAGAAAGAGCAGATTTCCTTTTTGGAAAACCCCCTTTTTTTACAAAATCAGGAAAGTACCTTTTTTTTTTCAGTAATTTTCACATACGAACAAGTTTCAAACCGTTTAATTTTGCCTTGCCAATTTATAACATTACCTATAATTTTATAAAAACTGCCACATGGGTTTTTTTTCTTTTTCCCTAACCTTTCCTTAAACGGTTACCCTCCTATTGAAAAATCCCCATATCCTTACATAGTAAAAAGGTACATCACTAACTTACACCTCCCCCAGCTACTTTAGCCCAAAATGCCTGGGACCTTCCCTTTCCACCCAAATTGCTCTTGCCCCCCGGGGCTTACTCCCCCTTTGCCTATGTTTTTTGACTAAATTTTCTTCATACACCATATTTGTTTTCTTTAAAAAAACCCGCCTTGGGTTGTTTTGTACCAACTGTTTTTCTCCCCTGGGTATTTTCCCCCTTACCTCCTCCTTTCCTTTCTAATTCCCCCCCTAGAAAAACATTTTTTTGTCCTCAAATCAGTGTTTTTTTTCAAAATGGTAAACCCTCCCCTATGTAAAACATCCCCGAAACCTCCTATCCTAAATTAAAATTGTTTCCTCTATAGTAAAATCGAGAATTATAGGAAACTTTATAATGGTCCCAGCACCTCCCAAAAAGGCACAAAACAATAAATATATTTATAAATTGATTAAATTTCCAAAATTAATAATTTCCTTAACCCCTTTGAATTTTTTTAATTAAAAATACAAAAAAAAATGTTCAGCTTTTGTGCATCCCTAGCTAGTGCGAAAAAAAATGTAAAAAAATCTGCACAAAATGGGAAAATAGTAAGACAATATTGTTAATTTAAAATGAAAGTTCCAGTGGCCCCTAATGGCCGACTTAATTAAGTAAAGTGGGGTCTTTTATCAGAATTTTTCCCTTATTTCTAAACCCGCACCCATTAGTTTTTAAAAAAAAGTTTTCTGAGCTTGATCCCCTAGTTTAATATTAAGAACTTTTGTAAAAATCAATAAGGGGCCTTACTAAACTTATGAAAAATTTTGGTTGGTAAAGAAGTTTTTTTTTTTTCCAATTTGAATACTGCCTTATAGTCCTGATTGTGTTCCTTTCTAAAATCCCCATGTTTTTTTTGAAATTCGAAATCCCCCCCCATGGTGGGTGATTAAAACGTGGGGCCTTTTGGAAAGTGATTTTTTGTTAAATGCTTGGCTTGACCCTGCCCATGAAAAAAAAACAGTAATCCAGCGCACTAAACTAAACGAGGTTGAAGGGAGCTTGCCCCCCAAACACCCTGCCCTGCCATGTGAGGCCCACAATGGTTTCCCCTCCCTGCCAATTTTGAATTAACGCTGAAGAAGGTGCCTGTTCTATGAAGGAACAAAGAAAACCCCTTTTTTCATCAAACTCCAAGCTGCATGGCTTTTTGGTTTTTGGACTTTCCCACCTCCCATAACCTGTGAGAAATGAATTTTTCCTGTCCCATTTTTTGTAAATTAATCCAGTTCCCTAGTGTTTTTTAAATTTTTTTTTGTTAAAATGCTTCAAAACAAACCTAAGGACCAACCCTGCTACGAGAAACATTTTTCTCCGATGATTTTTATGATATGTTTTTTTAAACCATTAACAACTTGTTTTTTATTTTTAATTTTGGGAAGGAACTACTTGGGGAAAGAAATCTTTTTATACTAAATACGTTAAATTATTCCCACAAAAAGAATAAATACCGAACAGTCTTTGACCTGCCCCAGTGGGTCATATTATCAAAACATTGGTTCTTTTTTTGAAATTTGTTTAAAAAAATATTTTTTTTATGAGCTATCTGTTCGTGTTTATCATGGGCAATCCCAACCATTTTACAGTAACACAGTGGCAATTGGGGTTTTTGTAGTAATGTTTCACAGACACCATGCCAAAACCACATTTACCAAAGTCCCCACCCTTAGAAATCTTCCCCCCCATGAGCCTGAAAAGAAACCCCTCCCCTAAACTGCCCCCTTTTAATAACCTATTACTCCCTCTCCACTCCCCCCTCCGCCCTAAGAAACCCTAATGTTTGGCTTTTTGTCCCTCATCGATTTTTTTCTACTTTGGATTTCATATGAAAATGGAATTCACAATGATTTTGTTGGGGTTTCCTTTTTGTGGATTAGCAATCTTGTTCCATTTTTAGCCAAAAGGTTTTTTTTTGCAAGTTTTGGTTTTTGAATGTGTTATCATGTTGACAGGTTACAAACTTCATTCCTTTTTTTTTACGGTTCCCCCCGAATAAAATCCCCCCCCATTCCCGTAAGAATATACTGCAATTTGTTGTTTTTTATCCATTTTTGTCAGTTTAAAAAAATGGCAATTTGGTTTTGGTTTTCCATTCTTTTTTTTTGTTTTGATGAAATACTTCTGGCTGATCCGCCTTTGTTTGGTGTAAACACGGTTTTTTATTTGGTTGGTGGAGTTTTTTATGTTTTTCCATTATTTCTTTTTGGGTATAATCCAGGAGGAAATTGCTAATTTAAATATTATTTTTTTTATTTATTATAAGTTAAATTCCATGGAAACTTGCCCCCCAGAATTATAAAATCCCCTGCAGTAGCCCTAAACTCAAAAAGAAAAGTTTTTTTTTTGCATACTTTTTTAAATGACCATTTTTTTGAAAATAAATGACCCATGGTTTTTAATGTTCCCCCTTTTTAATCGATTCCCCTTTTTTAACAATTCCCCTTAACCCAAATCCCTTTTTTGCTCACCTGGAAACTATAAAATAATGAAATGTTTATGATTTGGCAACACTATCAACCATGATGCGGGAGAATGAATTTATATAACATTATTTTTTTCTTTGTTATACTACTTTCATAGGAATTCCATTATAAAACACCTTAAAAAGTTTTTTAGAAAGAAAAAAAAAAATCAGGCCCCCCCTTTATATTTTTTAAAAATAACTCTAAAAGAAATTTTTACACACTGGTTTTTTTCCTTAAAGAGCCAAAACCTTTTTTTTCCCTATCATCATATACATTAAAATAAAAACATTTTGTTATTAACCAAATATTTTTTTTCCGAAAGATGTTTTATTTTTAAGTAAGAAAGAAATTCTTAATATTTTTTATTTTTTTATTTTACAATCTTTATTGGCTAGCAAAATATATTATTCCAAAGAGGAAACTAGTGAGAAATTACGGAAAATAAAAGCACAATTTCCCCCCCCTTTTGAATTAACCCTTTGACCATTAAGTCCCCACAATTGGCTCGCCCCCACTGGAGGATCAACCCCCTGTTTTTTAAGAAAGGTTTTACTTTTTGTTTCCCTGTAGTTTTTTTTTTTATGGCCAGTCCCTTAAGGTTTATAGATATAATTCCCCATAGTTTGAACTAATTTTTAATCATAGCCGGGCAACAATGATTAAAACAATCATTATTTTAACACGAAAAAAAAAACACGATTTTTTTGCCCAAGTTGAAAGAAGTGAATTTCCAACGTGGGCCCAAAGCCAAGTAAGAAAGCAGAAACATTTATCCAGTGCTTTCCCTGTCCACTTTATTTGTGTGAGGGTTACAAATAAGCAGGATGGATAGGGCCCATAAAATTTAATACAGATTTTCTAAAGCAAGAATTATAACCTTTTTGAACTTTTTAAATAAAAAAATCCCCTCACCATTTTAAAGGGAGTATAATTTTCCCTGTTTTTGTAAATTCCATTTTTTTTAAAGCTTTTTCCCTTAAATAGATTTTTCTAATGCCCCCCTTTTTAAAAGGGGAGAATTAGTTTTTTAAAAAAATATTGTTTTCTCCCAATCTTAAAAAGATGCCTTTCACTTAACAATATTCTTAGAGAATAAATTTCCCGTGGGATTACCTCCTAATAGAACCCACCATTTTTTTTTTTAAATTAGCAACTTGTAATTCCTTCCCTTTCTGACATATTTTTGGGTACATTTTTACAATGTTTGGTATTTTTTTCCTTAATTCACAAAGTTTTTACAGATATTATTTAAACTGAACACCCCTTATTAATAAATTATATGATAATGGTCTCCCAATAACTTTGGTTATTTAGAACAAACATTCCCTCACATTAATTGATTACATTTTTTGGGAACACGTGAGTAACAATAATTTCTTTTGGATGGTTTTTATATAACATACTAATTTTTAACTCCCTTTTTCGATTGCATTTTGGCAAAATATCGTCCACAAGATTTATGGTTTTTTTTTAAATTTTTTCACCTCCCCCAAATTGTAAAATTTTAGTACAAACCCTATGGGGAAAAAAGTAAATGAAGTTCCCTCCAAAAAACTGAAATCGAACTACCGAATGACCCGCCAAAATTCCCCCTTGGGCCCTGGGTTTATACCTTAACAAGTGGGAATGTCAGTATTGTGTTGAAAATAGATAAATTTGCGCACTCCCCCGGGGTTTTTATTGCGGCAAACTAAAAATTCCCCCCCCCCAACCCCCAAATTATGGAATCCCCTATTGTTCCCCCCCCACACCAGATTTAATGATAAAAAGAAATTGTGGGTTCCATACTAACCACATGCATATTGTAGAAACCACACAAAGATGATATTTTCCTGGCCTTCCTGCCCTTTGCAACACTAGAGGATGAAAACCTGGAGTACATTTAGTTTAAGTGAAAATATCCCCCAAGCAAACAGAAAAAGCCCAATCCTCCATGGTTTCACATATAATTAAGGAAGGTTTTAAATATTAAAAACACAATTGTCCTTCATGGAGACAGAGATGGGGAAAAATTGATACCAGAAGGCCAAGGGGAAGTAGAGAGGAATGTGGGATACGTGGTGATTAGTTTTTTACTGGGTGCCAAAAAAACCAATAGTTTTTTTTTAGTAGTTTTAGATTAAAAATGAACAACCCATGTGATAGCAAACAATACAAAAAAAAAATGATTATAATCAACACTAGTTTTAGGTAAAATTACTTTAAATAACTAAAAAATGGAGTTGGAAGTTTCCCTAAACACAAAGAAAAATTTTTTTTTTAAATGCCCCTGAGGTGATAAGATACCACCAATTTACCCTGGATTTTTGATTAATTCCCACATTATATTGGCCCTGTACAACAGCAAATCAACAATGTCCCTAATTAAAAAATATATTAATACAATTAATTAATGGCCTCCATAAAATAAAATTCAAATTTGAAAAAAATTTATAAAAAAATTACGGAAATACAAACCAAAGCAAAGCCCAAAAAAGAACTTAACCCCTCCACCACCCAAGAAAGTCCCCCTTATGTTTTTTGTTCCCTTGCCCTTCCTTCTTTGGTTTTAATATACAATGGGTCAACAATGTGTTTAAAAAAATTTTCCCTAACAATATTAGCGTGAAAAATAATTTTTTAGACACTAAATTTTTCATTCCCTTTCTTATTACAAGGCTAAGGTTTAATAACATCCCTTTTGGCCACAGTTTTTTAAACCCCTTTTAAAAGTCCCCACCCCTTTTTGTTTTTTTTCCCCTTTTATTTGGGGGTGTTCTTAAAGTCCATTTTTGGGCCCATTTTTTAATTGGGCCTTTGGGCTTTTTTTTTCCTCTTATTTTTTTTGACCTTTTTTTTTTAAATATATTAAAAAATTAAAATTGGCTTTTTTTTTTTTGACCATCAGAGAATTTTTGTTTTGTCCCCTTTTTTGGGCTTTTCTTTTTGGGTATATCCCAGTCCCCCCTTTAAGATATTTTATTATGAAGGCCCATATTTTTGTTAAATACCTTTTTTTTGAAATCTTTTTTATGACCTATGTTCCCCCCCCACTCTCCTTTCTCCACCTTTGGGTCCCCCTACCACCCCACCTCCAAGCCCCTGTCCCAGCCGGAAGCTGCCCACATTAATGCTTGTTTTTTTTGAAAAAGTTTTTTTGATGAGTGGTTGGAAAGATTTTTATTTTTTTTTTAATCCCAAAATTCTAAATTTTTGGTTTTTTTCCCATCAGTTAAATCCTATTAGATTAACCACTTTTTAAAGGTAAAATTTGTATTTTCCTCAAAGTCCTTTTTATTTCTCATTTTTCCTTTTTTTAATAATAATGGGTTTTAATTTTTGAAATCAGACATTGAAAGCACATAGACGGATGGAACATTAATTTAAATGCCGACAATTTAAATTTAGAATTTTTTTTTCATAATTACTGGTTGTCCCCCATAGTTTTTTACGTTGCAAGTTCCTTAAATTATTTTTTTGCAAAATTTCTTTCCCCTTTTTTTTTATTGTTTTTCCAAATATTTACCTGGATACCAAAAATGGTTTTTGTTGTTTTTTGGTTTTACCATGGATCCCTTTTTTGTTTTTTTTACCCCTTTGAGTCATGGGTTTATAATTGTGGCCCCCCACACCCAGATAGTGGTTTTCATTTTGTACTGTTTAGGTTAGGTTTTTCACCCCACCCCTACCTCCCCCCCCCCCCCTCCCCCCTTTGGCTTGGTTTCCACCTGAATTTTTCCTTCCCTCGTTGCCACATGGCTTTGTTTAAAATTTATTTTTCAATTTAAATAGCGAGTACATTGGTGTTTTTTGTTGTTTCCCATTCTTTTTAAGTGGTAAACTCTTTCTAGGAAATATGGTAATCCATTTTTTTTTTTTTTTCCACCCCAAATTTTTGGGTTTTTGCAAAACGCTTTTGATTCCCAAATCTTCTTTCATGGCTTTAAGTAGTATTCCCATCCCAATTATAACATATAACCCACCATTTTGTTTTTTAACCCACTTCCCAAGGATTGAAAAATGGGGCACCTTTTGAAATTTTATTCCACATCGTTTTTTTTTGGCAATTGGTAGAAGTTTGTTTGGCTGCATCACCCCACTCAATGTGCAGGTATCCCTTTTTTTTTGACAAAATGACTTTTTTTTCTTTTTTTTTCCTACCCTTTTTGTTAGTTTTTCCTTTTGAGGAATCTTCCCCGACTTGTTTTTTTTTTTTTTCCTAGAGGTTGTTCTAATTTTTCAGTCCCCCCCCCCACAACGTGGTTATAAGCAATCCCCTTTTTTCCTCCTCTGCATCCATGCCCAGCCACTATTGGTTTTTTTTGGAACTTTTTTTAAGTTACAAGTTTCCCCCATTTCTAAAGCCTGTAAGGTGATAATCTCATTTGTTGGTTTTTAAATTTTTCCATTTCCCTGCAAAATGATTATGGAATGTTTAAAGCCATTTTTTGCAGAAAATGTTTTTTTTTTTTGGGCCTTTTTTTTTTTTTCTTTCTTCCTTTTGTAGAACTTTTATGTTTCAAGGTCCCGTCCCCCTGGGTCCCATAAAGATCATTGCTGAACCATTCCCAGGAGAAAGTGTTGCCCTTGTTACCCCCAATTTTGGGCCCTGTGGGGTGTGGCCCCCTCCAGCAAGTTTTTTTTTTGAATGTCCTCCTTGGCTTTTTGGGGTGGTGCTTGCCTTCTATGGGAGCCGCTATGCCCAGCAAGAACCAGGAAGGATCCCCCCCGTGAAGCAAAAAAGAAGCTTTTCCCAGTCCCAAGCACCCCCTTAATCCTCCACAGTCCCCTTACCGAAGGAAAGTTTTTTTTTTAGCCCTCCCCTCTGGGTTGGAAAACCCATGTTGGTGTGTGCACCACAGGCGTGAAAAAGCAAGCCAAAATTTTTCCTCCAAAAGAGCCTGGCCTCCAAATTTCCATCTCTGCCCCTCAGCAAGCTTGTGGGGTGGGGAGGGGGAAGGGAAGGAAAAAGATTCTGGATGGAGGAAAACAGCCTTAAGCCACTGGTGTTTGTTTTTGTTTTTTTCGTCCCCCTCTGTCCCTCTCTCCCAAAAACAAGGCAAACTCCACCTGAAAATTGGTCCCCCCCCAGGCCCTTCTTGTGTCCAAAATGGCAGATCCCCCCTGGACCCCCTGGACCCTGGGTGGGCACCCCTTCCCACAGTTTGGGCCAAGCGTTTTGGGAAAAATGTTTTCAATGGGAATGAGCCAAGACCCACCAAAATCTTAGGGTCCCCTGAAAACACCTTCCCTGGAAAGAAACCAAAACAGCCCCCCCCACTGGTTGGGGTGGAGAGCAAATGGGTTGGCCCCTGCCCCAATTCTTAAGCGTCAAGGTCCCCCTGGGGGTGGGTGACAGGGAAGGCACCCACAAGGATTCCTGGCAGTGTCCCCGTGGTTGCCTTTGGTCCCCCCCCCGCAAAAGCTCCCCGTTCCACTTGCACACAGCAACGTTTTGCACTCTGAATGGTAGAATGCCCCTTCTAGCATCTTCATGAAGCCTGCTGGACTTTCCAGAAAGATTGTATGAAAGGGGGAAAACAAATGAACCATTCCAACCCACCCCTTTCCTCCCCCTCTGGGCCTTTGTTCTTAACCCTTGGGTTGCCCCCTGTGGCCCGATTCTTTGCTTTCCTTTCCCGTGTTTCTGCTTTTTGCAAAAACTTTCTTCCCCATGAATCTTTCCTGTAAAGTTGTTCCTGGCCACTTTTTCCCTCAGTTAAACCCAATCCCTATGAATTGTGGTTTGTGTTTTTTTTTTTTTCCCTTTTTTTTCATCTAAAACTTTTTTCCACCCTTTCCCTTGAAGATATCCAGCATCTGTTTCCGCCCAATCCCTTGTCCTCCTTCCCCTCCCTGTACTTTTCCCCTCGCAAGTTTTTTTATTTTTTTTTAAATTATTTTGATGTTTTCAGCCCCAAAAATAGTTTTTTGAAAAATTACTTTTTTTAAACCATCGGACCTAAAAGAAAAACCCAAAACTTGTCACAATTTCGAAAATTGCAAGTGCAACATGAATTGAACCGATTTGTAATTAAAGTAACCTTTTGATAGTTTTGATTAAACAGCTTCATGCCTTCTTTTTTTGGTTAATTAATTGATTAATATCCAATCCATTAGCACTTGTGTTTTTTTTTTGGGACACCATTTAATACCCTATTATTATTTCAACCCCAAGCATTTAATTTTTTGGAAAAAGGCTTTTGTATGCCTTTACTTAAACCCAAAAGCCAAATTTTTGCCCATTTAAAAAATCCAAAAAGCAAAGGAAATCTCATCATCTTTGTGGGTCTAAGTCCAAATGATACAACCAGGGCTTCCCACATCGGAATGTTTCCCAATTTGCTCAATTTACTTCGAATAATTTTTTGTCTGGCATTATTTAATTTCCTTTTTTCCTCTTTTTATTTTACTTTATTTTCTCCATCCCTCCCAGGGAGTTTTCGAGGAATTATACAAAATTTTATGTAAATTACCAGATTTTTCCAAAAACAATTTTTTTACAACTTTAAATTTTTAGAGTGTTACATTATAACAAATATTTTACATACTCACCCCTTTCACTTTAGTCCAACCCCACCTTCCCCCCTAGCCATCATTACCTTTTCAAAATCACTTGGATTACAGGGGACCTAGTTTTTTTTTTTGGGGTTTTTTTTTTTGTTTTTTTTTTTTTTTTTCTTAGGATATGGGGAAGCCTTAACGAGCATTGCTTCCCCCCCCCCACCCACCCAAATGCCAGTTTTTTGGGATATCTACAAAATCCAATTTTCTTTGACTTGGTTTTCAAGGAGGGTGAGGCCCCACCAGAGTTACAACAAATCACGTAAAGTCCCCCTTTAATTCCCTAAGGAAATACAGGCGGTCTTCAAAAAGAAGAGGGACCAGCCAAAAACATGAGCCCACTTGTTTTTTTTTTCATCGCAGAAAAAAAGCCCTAAAATTGGAAAAGGCACATAAGGGTGCCAACTGGGAAAAGAAAATTTCCAGATAAAGGTTTTTTTTTACAATGTGCCCCCTAAATGTTTAGTGGGCCCCCATTTTTTAAGTCATGAAAACCATTTATAAAAAATCCCTTGGTAGCCCACAGACACAAGGGGACAATAAACATATAATCATCTCGGCCGTTGTTTTGGTCCCCATGTACCTTCCCAAGGTGCGCCACAAGAAGAACAAAATTTTTTTAGGTTGAAAAGCAGGATACCTTGGCTACCTTTTTTTTCCTGCTTTTGTGTTTAGTGTTTTTGGGGAGAAAGTTGAACCACTTGGGAAAGAAAGGCACAAACACACCTGGGATCATGTCCCTTACCTATCCTTCCCACTTTGAATAAAAATGCCTTTGTTAATCACTGAGGGGACGGGTCCATAAAACTTGTAAAGCTTTTTTCAGGACTGCAAATGGACCCTGTAACAACTTTTTCCAAGGTAAAATTGGAAATTCCCATTTGGCCGCTTTTGGGGAAGACGAAACGGAAAAAAAAAACCGTTGAAATATTGGGTTCAAAAAAGTTTTAAGGACTATTAAAAGGTTCCCTCTATCATGTGGGGGCAGGGTCCAAAACCTGAAAAAAAAGCCCTAAGGAACCTGGAACAAAAGGGTTTTAGCCTAGAACTGATGCTAAAGTAAAAGAACAAGAAGAACCCCTCTTACAACCAGAATTAACTGAGTGGGATAACTTGTAAAGTAAAAAAGCAGCCCCCTCAGGCTGGAGACAGAGGCAAGAACAAGGAAAAGATGTTTTCCTCTTGATGAGTTAGGTCCCCCACCTATAGAGAGTCCCCTAAACTAAGGTTAAGAAACCAGAAATTCATTGTAACCCAACAAACTCCCCCTTCTAGATTAGGGCCCTCCCCATCCACCAAACAAAGAAACGTCCAAGGCCTGAATCCATTAAACACAGAAAAATTTTTTAATTCTTGTTTCCCCAAACCCCTGGCCTTAATTGAATCTCAACTGCCACACTAAAGAGCCTAGAAAGAAAAAAGAATACAACTGCCATTTTTCCAGAAACATAAACAATTTATTTTTACTTAATCTGATTATCTTTTAAATAATGCCCACAATTGGAATAAAAAAAAATTTACAAAGGAATTTTAAGCCAATAAAAACACCATGCTGCCCCAAGAAATTAAAACCAGCCCCCGTACGGATTTCCCATGTTTTGGAAACTATCCAAAAACGGAAACATTTTTAAAATAACTACTAAATGATTAATTTTATTAAAAAACTCTTGGTTTAAAAAGGTGGATAGCCCTGCCATGTTACCACCCATCAAGAAATAAAATTCAACCAGATTTTTTTTTTTTTAAATTTATCAGAATTGATGAAAAACCTTATACGGAAAGAATCACCATGGAAAAAGGCTAGATAATAAGAAACAAAGTAAACTTAGATAAGAAAAAATGCCCCTTTTTGACAGAAAGAAATTCCAGTAAACATAAAAACTAATATTGTTTTCCAAGAAAAATTACCCAACCTAAATCAACAAAAAGAGTAAAAATGACAAGTTAAGAGAGAAAGAAAAAAAAAACCCAAAGGAACCATTCAAGGACTTGTGGAAAAACAAGATTACTCCCAGTCCCCTAACCGCAGGGTATCATAGGTTATCAACAAAAGAAGAAATAAAGAAGGGAAAAAACAAGAAAACAAAAATGCCCCCTGGGAAGTTAAAGTGGGCCTGAGAAATTTTCCCAAAATAATTGAAGACATTACAACCACAGATGAAAAGAAATTTTCATAAAAAAATCCAGCAAAGTAACTAACTTTAACTAACTAAATATATAAAATTAATTTTTAACCTAGGCAAAAGTTATATTCAAATTAAGTTAAATTCAAAATAAAAGGAAAAAATCCTAAAGTGAGCCTAAAAAAAGACGATTAAAAGATTAGAAATATATCTATTCCTTAATCCTTTTATATTATATTATTATATATTTTTTTTTTACATATAGGTGTACCAATTTTTTTTTGTATATGAACTAAGAGCAAGAAATTCCTTGAGAACTGTTAAACAAATCAGAATTTTTTGAAGCGAATTTGTGTTTTTTGTTAATGAAGCCACATTCCCCCCCCCTTTTTTTAAATTGCCCCCCTTAAAGGGAAAAAACAATACTCTAACCTCGTATACTTAAGTTCCGGAAATACGTCCCCGTACCTAGGTACTGGAAATTGGAAAAGATGAATCAATAACTTTTTTTTCCAGATTAACAGAAAAATTAGATTATTTTAAAAAAAATAAAGTCCCCTACAACAAAATTTTTTTAAAGAAGGTTTCCCCCTCAACAAAAAATCATAGCAACGATAAAAAACTTTTGATCCATAAAACAACCTGACATGAAGGAAACCACTGGGAAAAAATGGTAATCGATGAAAAATACAACCATAGCACACATATAAACAATTTAAAATTGTTTTCATTTCTGACTTTTTTAAATTGCTCTTTGGGACTTTTTAACTTAATGCAAGCTTCACAAATTATAATCAGCTTTCATGGTCCCGAACTGGTTTTTCCTCAAAGTCTGAAAAAAGCCCAGTTTTTTTTTTTTGTTTTTTTTTCTGTGTAGTGGGTTTTGTTTTATTTCAAACTTGACTGTTTTGAAAATCCAAATATTTTTTTAATTAAATTTTGCCTTTAATATAACCCCCGCATCTGAAAAAAAAATAATCACAATTTGGGGAATCTAAAATTAAAACAAAGTTTTCCCCCATCCTCTTCCCCCCCCATTTTTCCATATCATCCCCAGTAATGATTGAAATTGAATTTACAATGATGAAAATTTTAAAGTCCCATTATTTTTTTCCTTATTGATTTGTGAAAAAAATAAGTTATAAGGGGGAATGTTGAAGGAAGTGGGAAATGGAGTTAATAAAAAATTGTTCCCCCCCCCCTTGGTCCTTCCCTTTAAAATCCCAAAAAATTAACCCTTTTCTTTCAAACACAGATAGATTTTTTGTCAATTGCAGTGGATAATAAAAAAAGTCCTTATCATATGTAAGATAATAATTTTAAACAACCTTTTTTTTGAACAAACCCATGGGGGCCCAACAATGAACACAAAAAACCCTTAAAAACACTCAAGCTTCTTCAAATAATGCACAAAATAAATTACAAAACAATTTTTTTTCCAACTATCCTGTCCTTGAAACATTTTCCGATTACCAGGTTTTTTTTGGTTACTAAAAAAAGAGTTTTTAAATAGCAAACGTCAAAAAAAATTTTCTTCTTCCTAAACCCTTCCCCCCTATAATTCTGCCCGAATAAGAGCTAGGGAAAAAGAAAAATTTTGAAATCAGTTAAAATCTTGTCCAGCAAAAATGTTTTCATGGCGATTAAAAATGGACGAAGAAATAACGTTTGCTTGCATTTTTTTTTTTAATAAATAGCCCATTGACTCCCTGCACTGGTTTGATGTCCAGTGCAGATAAAAGCCCAAGGTCAAATCGAAGCCCGGGGAAAAGAAACCATTATAAAGCATTACTTTTTTATAGCTTTGGTCCCACAAATAGCAAGTTTAGTTTATTTTTTACAGAAAAAGTGTATGCCTTGCAAGCAACATCCCCTGTGTGAAGAACCACACTTTTGGTATATTCCCTTTTGACCATTTGTGGGGAACAGGGAGTTTGTTTTTTTTTTTCAACCTATGAAACCAGAAACTGTAAAACCACACACCAAAAATAGTATCTTTTTTGCAAAAACAGGGCCTGTCTTCCCATTTTTCATTTTCCCCTATTCAAGTTGAAATTCATAATGGAAAAAATCCCCTTTGAAGACAAACATAGTTAAAAAATCTGGCCAATGCCAGGAAAAGACAATTTAAACCAGAGGAAAGTATATTAAAAAAAGTGCCCCTGGTCCTGGCAAAAAAAAAATGCCCAGTGCTTTCTTATGCTAAAAACGATTTCCCCCCCAGAATTTAAACCTCACAATTGCAAAATGAATTGCTGGTCCCCCCCCCCCCCCTCCCAATAAAAAACTCTAGCCCAAAGTAATACTTTCCACTTTTTTTTCTGATGGGGGTTTGGTTTTTGCATAGTTTGAAAAAACTAATTATTTAAAATTAATGATGGTACAAAAATAAGACTTCGCTATGTTTCCCCCTTACTAAACACAGGCATTTTTTTTCCACCCACCATTGCAAACAATTTTGTTGGCAAAGCAAAGTAATCAATAAAGTAAACGGGGAATTTTTTGTGAAAAATTTTTTTTTTTACTCTTTCAAACCAAGTTAATGGGTCCAATTTGAAATCATTTAAAGTGACCTAATATGGAAGCCCTTTCTAGATGGCCCCCATTTTTAACTTTTAGAGTTTTAAGCCTAAATAAGAAACTTCTGGGGCCCATTACCTTAGTGGAATATTAATGGATGGGCCTATTTTTTACAGGAGTTTTTGTTTTTTTGGCCAGTCTGTGGTGTGTGGAGCAAGCTCAGCATCCCTTTTTTTCGCACTGCTTTTAAATAGGCCCCCCTGAAGATCACCAGGGAAAAAACACAAGAAAAAAAATTGGAAAGTTTTTTTTTTAAAAAATTGAATGGGATTGCTCCCCCCCCCCCCCAATTTAAATACAAGAGAGGAAAATAATGGTAAAAAAGGTTTTAGTACCACTAAGTGTAAAAGCCTTCTTCATCAAAAATAAAAGGGCACAGAACCAATGGGTGGGGAAAATTCAAGGATAGAAAAAACAAAATAGCCAAATTATACAACAGTTGGAGTAACTAAAAACATCTTATTATATGGCTTTTTCTCCCTCTGCTTACACTAGAAGAAGCCAAGCCAATTTTTTTTTTTTAAGACTGGAAAATTTTTGCGTGAATGGGCCAGGGAGCAATTTTTTGTCCATCCTTAAACCTTTTTTTTTTTTGGTGTAAGATATCTTAAATATGGCATTTAAGCCAAATTTTTAAGGGAAAATTGTGAAAATGTATGGGAAATTTTTTTAAAATGGTAAAACTTTGGAAGTAAACATTTGGAAGTACCGATCAGTACAACAACAAAAAATTATAAGGAAAATTGAATTGAATTTATTTTTTTTTGGGAAAAAAAAACTTCCCCCATTTTTTCTTTTGTTAAGTAAAAACTAGGATCAGACTGGTGTTTTATTTTTTTTGCAATGTTTGAACACATTTTGATTTAAAGGACCCACAAACACCAAAAATTTCATGTTTTTTTATTAAATTCCAACCACTTGCCAAAAAAATTTTAAGTAACAATTTCCTTAAATTTTTCCCAGTAGTTAATGTTTTTTTTGTTTCCTAAAAGAATACCATTTTTTAGTAATATATGGTTTTTTAAAAAACATTAGTTTTTGCTAACTGTTCTTTGGTGGGGGTCCCCCTTTTTTCCATCTTGACGGCCCTATAGGTGGAGTTACCAAGTTGCAAATGTTGGTGGTAAGAACATTGCACATTAAAAAACCTTCTGCACATCCCCATGGAAAATAACCAACAAGCAAATAGCCACCTACATAATTTGGAAAAAGAAAAATATTGTGCAATTGCTGGGTACACAAATTAAAGGCTAATAAACCCAGAATCTCCAAAGAACTCAAGCAAATTCAAAAAGAAAAAAAATCACACCAACCCCTTTAAAAAAGAAAAGGCCAAATACATAAACAAAGGCTTTCAAATAAGATAGACCAAGTGGCCAATAACCATAATAAAAAAAATGGAATTAATACTTTTTTTGCAACAATCTGGGGTGGAACCTGGAGGAACCATTCCCCTAATTGGAATTGTCCCCCCCACCACGAATGGAAAAACAAACAGCACATGTCTCATTAATTAACTTTGAAACTACTGATCAGCAAACTCCATTGCCACAATAGGAAAAGTAAAACATCAATTGAAAAATCATGCAGTGGGTAAGGGGGGTAGGGGATGGGTTAAAAAATCATTAACCTAAAGTACAAAATGGATACTATCTGGGTTGATGGGCCAGGGTTTTTTAAACAAAGTTTTTGATTTTCCCTACCGTAAACAAAGCAAATCCCATGTATTAACCAAAAAACATTGGTACCCCGTAATTTGTTTTCTGAAAATGTTTTAAAAAAAAAAATGAAATTTTCCAGAAAAAACCAAAAAAAACATGCCAAAACTCCTGGTCCAACAACCAGAACCTGGGTTTATAAACTTCAGTTTTTTTTCTATCCTGCACAGGTGTGTGACCTTTGGAACCAGGTGACTACCTCTCATAGCCCTTCAAGCCCCCCTCCGGTCCCCCCCCTTTTTAACAGATGGTAAAAGACACACCTCCTTTTGGGAGAATTACCGGGAGAAATTTAAAGTCCATCCACTTTCAATGATTTGGGATTATCCACCATTTACCCAAGAAATCCTTGCCATACGTTTTACCAATGTAAACTTAAGATTAGTTAATGAATTAAGATTTTTTCTACTGAGCAATCAACACCTGGACTGGGTGTTTTTTGGTTAAAATCATCAATAAGTACACTGTTCTTGTCTCAGGAAGGACCTAAACTTCCAATGGTGGGGTCCTCATGGCTTCAGGCTTACACCCCAACTGGAGACCCCTATTTGTCCCCCTCTAAAGAAAATGCTTTCCCCTAAGCACAATTTTGCAGTTGAGAGTTCCAAGATCATGTTTTTTCTCTCATTCATGTGGAACACTCCCAAATCCCTTAATTCGCCGTTTAGTTTTGTTTTTTTTTTTCCTTAGTCCCTTTAAGAGTGGGGGGTAAAGTAATGTTTTGAGTAAAATTTTTATAGAGTTGGTATAAAATATAATGAAAAGAAAAACTTAACATGAGGGAATTTTGAGAAAGGTAGGGGCGGTTGGGCCTTAGGTTTTTTGCGTGGTAAAGAATTCTTGTTAATTTTCAATGCTTTAAAGGGCGGTTTTTATTTTTTTTTTTTAAAGAGTGCAAATGGAATAAATGCCTAAAAACTAATCACCCATGCTGTGAATGGAGGAAGAGGAAAATGGCCACCTAATATTCCTTTTAACAACATACCTTCACATTGTAAAAAGTGGGGCTGTGGTGTATAATTCCCAATTAAAAACACTTAGAAAAGAAAAAGGGACCAAATTTTTTTTTTTTGGACCATTTTTTCACCCCCAATCCCCATAGAAATTAAAAATAAAAAATAATAAAAGAATTTTAAAATATTAATTACCTAATTTCCAATTTTTTTCAAGATTTCCATTTTTTTTTAGTCCCAAAAAATTTTACCTCTAGAAATGAATTTCTATTTTAAATGGTCAGTAAAAATTTAATATTCCAAATTTAACGATTCAAGTAATTCCCCTGCTTTTTAGAATCTACCATTTTTTTATTTCTATTATTTTTTTTTTTTTCCTCGTTCCCCCTTGTTTTTTAATCTTAAAACAGTAATGGGAAAAAAAGTCATTTAAATTATACCAAATCCTGTACAAACATCCATGCCTCCCCAATGGTTGGAAGAATCATTTAAGTTGTTAAAATGTTCCCCCCCCCCTTACTTGGGAATCAAAGTGGATTTCCCATTCCCCCATGTAACATTTTTGGTCCCCATCAAACCACCAACATCCCATTTTTTGTTTCACAGACCCTTAGAAAAAAACATCCGAAAATTTTTAATATTGGAAATAAAAAAAAGAGCCCGAATCGCCAAAGCACTTTCCTCAGGGGGAACAAAACAAACAAAACCCCCAGATCGGAGTCCCCCCCCCCAATCCCCCTGTACACCTACTTTTTTGAAAAGTAATACTGGTAAAAAGGCCCGAATAGTAAACCCAAAACATCAAATGGGTAAAACTAGTATAAAATTAAAAGACACAATCATAAATGGAAACAGGAAAGAGACCTAGAAAAATAAACCATACACCTAACAACCCACTGAAAAAAAATCTTTTGACAAAGCGACACCAATTAATCCCTGTTAAAGAAACGTAAAAAGTACCCCTATTCCCCAATAAATGGGGTGCCTGGGAAAATTTGGCGAGCAAACCTGCCCAACGAATGAAACCTGGATCTCCCTTCCCTCACTTGTAAAAGAATTTACCCTCAAGAATAGAATTTAAAAGACTTAAAATGCAAGAATTGGTAAAACCATTTAACATTCCCCTAAAAAAATACATTGAAAAAAGCCTCTTTTCCCCCTGGGAACAATTGGGGTCTAAGGGCAAAGGATTTTTTTTCATGACCTAGACCCCCTAAGAGCAAACATAACACACCAAAAAACCAAAAAAATAATCAATTGGAAATTAAATTTAAAAACTAAAAAAATTTTTTTTCCGCATAGAAAAAAAAACAAATATCCGACAGAGTAAAAACCAGAACCAACCTAAAAATACTAATTGGAATGGGCACAATATTTTTTAAACCTCTACAAAAACAAACCCCACCAAAGGACTAAATCCAAATCTTAACAATGAAACCAAAATAAACCAGCAAGGAAAAAAAATTAAAATAACCCGTACAAAGTGAAGCAAAAAAAGATATGAACAAAATTTTTTTTTTTTTTTTTTTTTTTTCAAAAAAAGTTAACATATATATATTCCTTCATAAAGTGTGCAAAAATAATGGGCCATTGAAACTAAGAGGGGAGGGTGGAAAGAGAGGTGGAGGCAAAAAAATCTTACCTATCTGGTACAATATACACTACTTCTGGTTATGGCTACACTTACATCCCTCCTGACTTCGCATGACAACAATTCACCCATGTGGGACCCAAAACCCTTGTCTGTAAATTTTTTTTTTTACAATAATTTTTTTTAAAAAAAAGGTATACAAAATGGGCACCAAGAACAATGAAAAAATGTTTTTTCAAACATCCAAACTAATCCGAAGAAGGAAAATTAAACCACACTGACATGGTTCCCCCCCCCCGCCCTTATTACCCCTGGCAAAAATTGGGTCCCATTTATTAAAAAGTCGAAAAATGTAAATATTTGGGTGGGCATATCGGTGAAAACTTCCATTTTTTGATCCAGCAATCCCCACTACTGGTATCTCCCCAAAGGAACAAAGAAAAAGTCATTATAAAAACGACCAACAAGCCGTGTTCCCCCCTAAGTTTTTTATGCAGCAAACAATTCCAATAATTTGCACAAGACCAGGTAAATTCAACCCTAATGGGCCCTATTAACTATTTGAGCGATAAAAAAATGTTGTGTGTATGTAATCCAATAGACCCTACTGCCTTCCCCACCACAAAAAAGAATAAATTAATGGTCCCTTGTTTTGGGCAAAAAGCCAAACTGGATTTGGAAACTGGGAAGTCCCTTTAATCCTAAGTGAAAAATTTTTCCAGAATGGAAAAACAAATACCCTGGCCTGTGTTTTTTCCCCACTATATGTTGGAAACCCTAAATGATGTTATACGTGGGGGTTTTTTCCATACCAACGTGGTTTAATGGACTTGTTGAGACCTTGGAAAAGGGGAAAGTGTGGGGAGGGGAGGGAGTGATCACACATTACCTATTTTGGGTTTCCCCATGTAATACTTTTTTTTTTTTTGTGAGTGGTATGGTACAAAAAACACATCCCCCTGACCTTTCACCACTATACCTTTTTCCCCATCCATGGTAACAAAAAAACCACTTGTACCCCCAAATCTATTCCAAAATAAATTTCTACCATGATCCACACAATTCCTTTGATTATTCAGTTTAATAATTTTTTAACATCATTCTTGAAACCTTTTTTGTGTTTTTTTTGCAACATAAATGCACAAATACTTAGGAAAGTACTAATGATAAAAATAGTTCCACTTATTTTCTAATCTCTAATAATGAAATTTTATAGCCTTTTTTGGCTCAAATCAAACCCAGTCCCCCCCCTTCAGACTCACCAATTAAATTCATCCTACGCCCATTTTTTTTAAAAAATTCTGAAAAGTGGTCCCCCCCCCAAGGGTTGGGGTTGCCAGAACTTTTGGTTTTATAAATTCCTAGAAACTCAAGAACTGGAGGTGCAAAAAATTGAAAAATGACCTGTTTTTTTTTCCTTTTTCGTCAATAAAGAATAAAAAGAAACCAAAAAGACAAATTTTGGCCCCCTCCAAAGTAAAGAAAAACCAGATTGAATTATCAAATGACCTGGCCCCTCCCAGCCCCATTCTGGTCCACCCACATCTAATTCCCAACACTGATTAAAACGTTTTTTTTTACCCTTAAAGAAATAAGAAATAAGTAATTAATAATAGAAAGAAAAATTTATTCCGCCCTAAACTTCCCTTTAAAAGATAACTGAAGGTTATGGTGGTATGGAAAACGTAAGACTAAACTTTCGGCTCATTTTTGGGAATCTTTTTGCACTTTTCCCCCAAAAAGACCTATCTTCTAAGTTTTCTGGTGGAGAGCGTCCCCTAGTAATGCCCCCTGGTGGACATTTGCTTTTATTTTTTTCCCATAAAATTACAGTAAATTTTGTCCAAGTTAATAGAAATAAACACATGCCAAGAAGAAAAGTCTCCCCCCTTGGTGTCCCCAAGAAAAGCACTTCCCCCTTAATATTCCACGCAACACTGAATTGTAGCAAAGATGAACAAAAAATCCCCGGTATAAACTCCCCCAACCAGGAAAGAATTTTCCGCACGGACCTGGTCTTTCCGGTGGAATGCCTTTACAGTTGATGTAAGGGGACAGTGCAACAGCCAGAAACAGATGGTATTCCCACAGTTTTAGAGAAAGGAGTGAAGAACTTAAGGAGAAAACAGCGTGCCACAGAACAAGCAAAACGAATTGGAAATATTTTAGCCCCCCCCCAATGCCCCCCCCCAATAACAAACAGCTGATCTCTATCTTTTTATCACGCAAGCACAGTTAAATTGCTTTTTTTTTTAAAAAGTTCAAAACCATGTTATATTTTTGGGAAAATTTGCCTTACCATAAAAGGTTTTAAATGGTTTGACAAAAGGGGGGGAAACCCTCAAAGCTGTAAAGAAACTTAACTTGTCCACAATCCAGTTTTTTTTATTTCTCAGAGTTTGTTTTTGTTTATATAACCGAATTTCAAACTTTTCCCTTTTTTTAGCAAACTAAACATATATAGATTGTTTTTGTTTATTTTTTTTAATTAGCATTTTTTAAAATTTTAAGCTTTCCAGTTATGTTTGAAATTTTTTGGGTTTTTTCTTTCCCTAATTCAAAAAACTAGAATTATTTTTGTTTTTTACAGGTGTAAAATTTATATAAAATCTATAGGTGTTTTTGACTTGTTAAGTCCCCCCCCCCCCCCCCCCTTTCATATTACAGCCTGGATTTTCCATTTTGTCTGTTTGAAAATTTCATATGAAAAATTAATTGTTATTTTTTACTCCCACTTACCTAACAACTTTTTTTGACTCGTTTTTCATTTTCACATTTCCTACTTACAAATTTTAAAATTGGAAAGTTTTTTTTTAAAATTAAGGAATTTATATGTTTGGGTTTTAAACATAAATCACCATTCCCCCTAATATCCCTAATTGAACGGTAAACTTTTAACAAAATCTAATAACTAAAACCATTTTTCCACAGAAGTATAAAATTTTTTTACTTCCTAAATATTTCCCACTAATTTTGTTAATTTTAAAATTTTCCTGGATTAGAGTTTCCCAACTTAAGTAAATTAAGTAATTAGAGTTTAATTGCCCCCAGTGTAAATTGTTTTTTTGGAAGTACACTGTTCCCCTTTCATTTTCAAAAAACGCCCTTTGGCAGTTCCCCTTCCATCCTTTTCCTTTTTTTTTTCCCTTTCCCCTCCCCTCCTCCCCCCCCTTTCCCCTCCCTCCATCTTCCCCTGTCTTTTCCATTTCCTTGCCTTGCCATTTCCCCAATGTTTTGTTTTTTTTTTTCAGTCCTCTTTTTTTTTTTAATCCCTCAATTTTTTAGATTTTATCAGTGTCCTAAAAATTTTATTAAGTGACCCTTCATGGTTTCTAAAACCATCCCTTTTACCCAACTTCAAAGCTAATTTCCTCCCTGCATATTTTTGGTGGGGAAAAAACTATTCCTTTTTTTAAAAGCATATATAATTCATTGTAATTACTTGCTGTTCAGAAACCCCACTGGCCCTTCCTACTGAAATGGAGGTTGTCCACAAATTGTCCAATGCCCAGTCCCCCTTTAAAGTTCCCCCCACAAATCTGGCCACAAATTTGAGCCAATTTAAGCAACTGGCCTGTGTCCTAGCCATACCGCAACCATTTTTAACTTACTCTTATAAAACCTTACCCTCCCACAACCTTGGGGGACCCTACTCGACTCCATGGGATTTGCCCCCTCACCTTCCCCTTATTTTTGTAAATATTTGGAAAGGAATTATTCAGCTCATAGATGAAAACGTAAACTACCCCTCCTGTGAATACCAATAGGCCTTTATTGTTGTCCACTTTACTTTTATAATTACTTTTGTGATCACCTCTAATCCATAGTGTTTGTGAAATATATTTTTTTTATGTCCCCCCCTCCCCTCTAGTATTTTTTGGGAAAAACCCTAAATCTAACAGGGTTTTTATTTTTTGTTGTTTTTTCCTTTTACTCCCCTCCTCCGCTCACAACTGTTAACCTTTGCTCCATAGCAAGAACTAACTTTTAACATAGTTTTTTAAATTATGAACTTTTTAAACATGTAAATGTGCCCCCTTTTATTTGTTTTATAGCCCCCCTTTTGGCTTCCAGAACCCTTGATATTAACGTTCCTAAGTTTTGAATATAATTTTTGTATTCCTATGTTAACTTTAAACAAAAAAAATAAATTGTCCACATTTTTTTTGCAATTTTTTTTGTTTTTTTTTCCATTAAGTTTTTTCCCTGGAATTTGGGTCCACCTGCTTAAAATCTGATATCTTTAAGAAAAATAGACTATGCCCTTTGGTAATTTAAGTGGCCTTAAAAAAATTTTTAAAAAAAAAAAAAAACCCCTTTTTCCCAATATGGGAAAGAAAAAAAAAATCCCCCCTTCTGAAGTGCGGCAAACCATGAACCAACGCGGGGAAAATTTTTTTTTTCCCAAATTAAAGCAAAGTCCCCCCTCATTCCGGTTTTAATTTAAATTTCCCCCCTAAAACCCAAAAAAAAATTTTTAAAAAATTTTTTGGGTTTTTTTTTTTAAATTTTGATACCCCCCATTTTTTTCCCAAAAAGGGTTTTTTTCCCCCAAAAATTTAAAAGAAAAAAAAAAGTTTTAATGAATTAAAATTTTTTTTTTTTTTTCTGAAAATTTTTTTTTTGGGGGGTGGGTTTTTTTGGAAAATTTTTCCCACAACCTGTTGGAAAAATTTTTTTGGGGGGGAAAATCCTGGTTTTTTGAAAAAGCTTTTTTTGGTGATCCCCCTGGCCCATAACTTTTAAATGTTGCCCCTTTTTCCCCCCAAAAAAGGGGAAAAACATATTGTTCATTTTTTTAAAAAAACCTTTGGGGCCCCAAATAAATTTAATAAACCAAAAATACAGTAAATTTTTTTTCCCCCCTTTTTTCAAAATTTTTTTTGGTTGGGGGAAAGTAAAATGTATGAAAAATTTTTTTTTTTTTTGTTTTTTTGCAAAATTAAATTAAAGCCCCCATTATAAAACCTTTTCCTTTTTCCCTACAGCCCCCTAAAATTTTTTGCTTTTTCCTTTTTTTTGGTTAATTTTAATTTAATTTTCCAACCCTTTAAATTTTTTTCCCCACCATTTTGACCTTTTTTTTTTTGGAAAAAACCCCAATTTTTTTAAAAACCCAAATTTTTCCTCATTTTTTTTTTTTTTTTTCCCCCCATTGAAGTTTTTCCCAAAATCAAAAACCCCCCCCCCCCATGTTTTTTTTTTTTTTTCCCACAACCTCTAAATTTTTTTTGCCCTTTTCCCTTTTCTTACTAAATCTTTTTTTTGGCCCTTAGTAAAAAAAATTTTATTTTTTCCCCACTTTTTTTTAAAATAAAAAAACCCCCAATTTTTTTTTTAAAGAAATTTTTTTCCTCCCCTTTTTTTTAAAACCCCCCCTTTTGGGTTTTCCCCCACCAATTTTTTTTTAAAACCCCTTTTCAAAAAAAAATTAAACCCAAAAAAATTTTTCCTTCCCCTGTTTTTTTTTTAAAAAAAGAAATATAGAAATAATTTCCCCTTCAAAATTAAATTTTAAAAAAAAAAAATTTGGTTTTTTCCAACAGGGGGCCCCCCCCCTTTAAATCCCCCCCAAAAAATTTTTAAAAAAACAAATTTTTTTTCCCTTGTTCCCTTTTAAACAGGTTTTTTTGGCAAAAAAAGCCCCTTTAAAATTTGGAATGAAGAAAAGAAAAAAAAAAATCTGAAAACAATTTTTTTTTTTTTTACAATGGGGCCTTTGGAAAATTTTTTTGTAGTGGGGCACAAAAACCCCTAAAAAAATTTCCCCCAAAAAATTTAATTTTTTTCCGAAAATTTTCATGGGGGTTTTTTTTTTCCCCTTTTTGGCAAATTTTTCCCCCGGGAAAATTTTAAATTTTTTTCCCAAAACCCCCCCCCTTGCACTTTTGGGGAAAATTTTTTTAAAAAAGTATTGTAAACTGGGTACCCCAGTTTTTTTGGGATGGCCTTTGGGGGCCTGTCCCCAAGGGGGAAAAAAAATTTTTTTTGGTTTTTGGGGGGTTTCACCTTTTCACCCCCCTTTCCCCCCCCCCAATTTAAATTTTTTCTTTTGGGCAAAAAAAAACCCCCAAAAACCAAAAAAACCAAAAGTCAAAATTTTTTTGTTTAAAAAAGTTCTCTCTGTAATT